>JANZLX010000002.1:5407757-5464188 GCA_025531955.1 Erythroxylum orinocense | reverse complement strand
AATATATCAATATGGACTATTTTGCAATTTTTAAAAAATTTAGGGACTATTTTATAAATTTAAAAAATACCCCGAAATAGTATCCGGTACCGACCGGTACCGATACAGTTTCATTCCAGAGCTCAATTCGATACTAAGGTCGGTACAATATTCGGAACATTGGTCCAACCCCACCGGGACTAGGAGGCTGCTAAGAAATTTCTCGTGTCTATTCAGGAGAAGTACATTTCACTTGAAGCTGTACCCGTACCCACATGGGCTACACTATCAAGTCTTTATAACGCCAAATGTATATTCGTTAACGTTACAACAAAGTCAATAATACAGCTTTGCAAGAATTTTGGGAGGATCGTAATATACATCTTTTTGTATTTTTTATGAATTGGCTTATAATTTTATGGTCAAAAAAAGTTATCAATTACTTTTAAAAAAAGTAATATATTATATCATAGTCTAAAAGTGAGATAAGCTGCACAAACACAAAGTATCCGCTTCCTCCCCTCCTGGTCATCGAAGTTTGCTGGGTCGTGGTCAACCAAAACATGCATTTTGATAAATTCAGGGGCAGGACAGTGAAAGATTTAGAAAATTGGGATGGTCACGTAGTTCTTTGTTTAAAAGTTTACGGGCATGGAGAAGTTGTTCTCTTAGACACACTACTGGTTTCTATTAGTTAAAAAAAAAAACAAAGAAGGTAATTTTGAGAAAGCGACGGCTTTTGTGACTGGGGAAAGCAAAACTGTAAATGAATTTGTAAGGAGGGGCAAAACCAAGAAGGAAAGGAACAGACTGCAGCAAAGTCAACACGAAGAAAGTCTGCTTTAAAGTTGGCTTTTTGCTTTTGTCTTGTGTATTATTATTATACACAAACACAAAGCTTCTTCTTTTCTCTTTCCAAAGGCTCCTCAAACCAGTTACACAATCCATCCTATACGATTCCACTTACTAGCAATTTTTTATCGGCCAATTGTAGAAGTCATATTTTCTTTTTCTTTTCTTTTGGGTAAAAAGGAATAAAACTTGAAGTGTTGTCTTCTGCTTTCTTTTGGTTATCATTGTTTGTTTATGCCACAACTTGGGCAAACTACTGATTGAAGAAGAAACAGCTCTTTACCGGCAATCTATCCTTTTTCATCTCTTAATTGGATCGTTTCGAGGTAATTGACAAATACCCAATTCGTATATTTACTTTTTTGTTTCTCTTTCTAACTGCTTGGGGTTTTAGGGTTGCTTATTTGGGTAGGTGCGGTTTCTGTACGCTTCGTCTCTTAGTTTGTGATCACCTTTGCATTTTGATGTTGCAGATTCTAGCGTCCTAGCGGTGGATTTTCTTTGGAATTGGGATTGGAAGTGGATACTGGAGGTGGATGGTGGGGATTTAGTTTGAAGGAGGTGGAGGTTGTGTACATAGCTTTCTGATATGGATAAGTTTTGCTGTTTTTTTACTTCCTACTCTGAGGTAACGATCTTAATCATCTTCAATATTATATTGATGTTTGTGATCCTATATTTTTAATTACTTGGCTTACATGCTTGCTTCCTAAATGGGCTGTTAAAATGATTCAGAAGTATGGTGCTAATCTGAAGTTTGGTTCTATTATGCATAGTCTCTGAGAAGTTTTGTTATTTTTTAATTTTATTCTCACTTTCTTATGAGAATTCTGCACAATTCTGGCCTTGATTCTTGTTAGATACATATAACGTCGCATATATGGTTTTTTTTTTTTTTGGGTTGATTCTAGTATATTAGGTATCGATAATACACACTAAGGCTATATGTTGAAAAGGGATGGATGGGAAGTTTAAAAGTCATCGTCTTGGGTTGTTTTGTTTTATTTGACTGCTTTCGAAAGGTTTATGTAGCTTCCCCATAAATCTGGTTTATAGAATTTCAAGAATATGCAAATTTGCATTATCGCAATTGAAGTACTAATACCAGGTTGTATGAATTGAGGTGTGTGTTTATGATACCTATTTTCTTGTTATTTAATTCTATACTTCCTTGCCCGTAAAAATGTATGAATAAAGCATGGTCTGTGGTTTGGTTTATCCGTTTAGCCAGTGTATACAAATAACTACTCATGCTTCTCTTATGTGGTACATGGAACTATTCTACATTTTGTTTTCTGCTGTAATGCCATTCCTCTGCCTCATCTTGGTACTTTTAGAAACTTGGAATTTATTTTGCTTGCTTCTTTTGAGGCATGTCAGATTTAGATTCAATTTCGTTTCTCTCACATGTAGTTTGTGGGAGGACGTTCATCATCTAGCGCTGGTAGGGGAAAAAGCCGCGATGGTTATGTCAAGTATGGTTACTGCTTAGTAGAAGGAAAAGCCAATCACCGAATGGAGGATTATTATGTTGCTAAGTTCGTGCAGGAGCATGCACATGAATTGGGACTTTTTGCTATTTATGACGGTCATTTGGGAGATGGTGTACCTGCATACCTACAAAAGCATTTGTTTGCCAATATCTTAAAAGAGGTGTGGATACTTCTCGGACAGCTTAACATTTTCTTACTGTCTATTTAGGAGCTGATTTGTTACAAAATCTAACATTTTACTACTGACCATTTTAGGAAGAGTTTTGGGTGGACCCTAGCAGGTCTATATTGAAAGCCTATGAAAAGACAGATCAGGCTATTCTCTCTCATAGTTCTGATTTGGGGCTGGGTGGGTCAACAGCCGTGACTGCAATTTTGATAAATGGAAGATTGTGGGTAGCTAACGTGGGAGATTCAAGAGCAGTTCTTTCAAGAAGGGGGAAAGCAAGACAAATGACGACAGATCATGAACCAAACACTGAAAGAGGTTGCATAGAGAACAAAGGAGGGTTTGTCTCAAACATGCCAGGTTGTTAGCTTATTGAGATGGATGGCTGCCAATATTATTTTTATCTGCTGCTCTAACAAAGAGCATGTATTGTCATGAAATTGGAACTTTCGTGGATATTGTGAATCCTAGGTTTACTTTTCATCAACTGTTGTTTCACAGGCTTATTTCCCTTATATCCTGATTCTTTGTTCATCTTTTACGTTGACAATGTTATCCCATACATTTTGAATTATTTGTGTAGAGCTAGTCAAGGTCAATGGCTAAAGTGAAGTTCTTTTCATACTGTTTTTGAGTAAAACCTGTTTACCATTATATTCCCAGAAATCAATGTGCATCACATCCGGAAGGAAAAGTTTCAGCTTCCGGAATCAAGCATGTTTGCTTAACAAGTAGCCCCTGTTCCATTCGGTGGATGAAATGTGATTTAGTTTGTCTAGTCTGGTTCACATTTAGTTTCAATGGAACTGTAAGGTGATTACCTAAATAAAATATCTAGTCTCAATTCAGTGTTGGGAATTGGTGGTGAAATGATAGACACACGAGACTGATTGGGGATTATTTGGGTTTCATAGAATCGAGGACCATTGGTATGTATCAACGCATGGTAGCTTACGGACTTCTCAAGTTCATGACTATTTATTACATTGAACTGAAAGAAAAAGAGTATTTAACATCTCTTGAATATAGATGGTAGCTTAAGGATTCCATATGCATGATTTAGGGTAACTTGATGTTTTAATTGCTTGATACTGCTTTGCTACATGTTTTTGGAACATGGGCTTACTATTGATTAGATTTCTCTTGCAAATATTTATCCAGGAGATGTCCCCAGAGTGAATGGGCAGTTGGCTGTATCTCGTGCTTTTGGGGACAAGGGCCTCAAGTCACATTTACGGTCTGATCCTGACATTCAAGTAACAGATATAGATGAAAATACAGATATTTTGATCCTTGCAAGTGATGGCCTTTGGAAGGTTATCTGAATTTTAATTTCTTTGTCTGTTGACACACAGTCGGTTCTAAATATTGCTCCTTTGATAGGTTGTTCTTGTATTAGGGAATACCACATGGATTATTTACTCTTTCCTTCGTCTTGAACGATACAGGTGATGACGAACCAAGAGGCTGTTGATATTGCAAGAAGGATTAAAGACCCAATGAAAGCAGCTAAGCAGCTAATAGCGGAGGCATTAAGAAAAGACAGTAAAGATGACATATCTTGTGTTGTTGTTAGATTTAGGGCATAAAATCTTTTCAACACTATTTGTTCTCCTGGAGCCCCTACACATACCTGCTTTCCAACGTATGCATTCGACAATAAAAAAACAATATCTATCCATACATGACTGGCATGTTCCCTATCTCCCTTCTGCGATCATCAGGTTCTGCCAAAGAATTCAGAGAACCATGGCAGGGTTCTTCTGCCTTTTGTAAATTTATTCTATTCATTAGATTTCAGTGTTTGATATAGCTTGATTTCTTTGTGGGATCACGTTAGAAATCTGACATAAATTGCCTTCTATTGTGCCACTGTTTTGAGCAGAAGTTGTTTACCTGGATTCAAGAAATACCCGGTTTGTAGTATATGAAAGCTCAACCCTGTATCTTGTCTCCTTAGCATTTGGTTTTAAAGCAGATCTTCCAGTGAAAGTTCCTGTTGCAAATATGCTATATATAGACTCTCTTTTGGTTTCTTGAATTATGAGGCAAGCGGGAGGTGGAAAGGTGATTATGATTCAGGTGTAATCTCACTTTATGTTTCTAAATGGTGTTATGGATTTATACCAAACAAAATTATCGCTTAAGCCAACTTTATCAGTTGAAACATGAAAGTCATTGGACGTTTGTCAGGTGGAATGAAGATGAAACGGTCTTACCATTTTCTGTTCTGTCTAAGGTCAAAAGATGGACTAGAAGAGTCTTAACTGAATAATACTTTTTGACGGTCGAGTAGTTAGATAAATCAATTTATTTGCTGTTACTTCTTATTCCATTTCGGTTGAGCTAAAGTTCAGTCATACATATATACCAACATGACAGGACACTTGGCCTAACAAAACTTGGATTCTTCCATCAAAATATTTGGTTTGAGAATTCAAAATATTTCGCTAAGGCCCGAGAGTTCTTCTAATAGTATATAGCTTTATTCCTATCGACTAGAAATGTTATTTATATAGAATAGAGGTATGATACAAATTTAATAATAACCCACTCACTCGGTACATATAGAATTGAAAATGTATTTATTTAATTAATCCATATATAGTTTTTAATGAAATATAATCCAGAAAAAAAATATGTTTTGTTATTTTATATCTCAAAATTCATGTTTGATTACAACAATAAGGCCTTTTTTTGGGTATAAAAAACGGGCCGAAGCTTAATGAAAGAAAACTACAAACGAGTAATACAGGAGAGAGAAACTCCCATTTGGTCCGCTATCAGTAACTGAGAAATGCCCGCAACCGGGTCAGGCATCCGCAACAATAAGGCCTTTAACAACTAACAAGCAGGCCGAATCTACTGTTCAAAGTACAAAAAAGTCGTAGTAGAGACAAACCCAGGCCCAAACTATCAAAGACAGACACGATTAGGCAAGCTAGGGTTTGTTTAGTTTCCTAGTTCTCTTCTCCCTCTATATATACATGTATCAAAGGAATGGCTTGAGCGAGCAGAAATGAGTCGGAACTATTTCGTGCTTCTTTCGTCTTTTTAGCATTCTAGGTAAATCTTCGTCGGCGTTGGCTGATGGTGTATATTATTAAATTGGGGATTGTTGTGTGGATGTTTTGCGTTCGTTTGTATCAAACAAATAGCTGTTTTGACATGACGATTGCTGCCTCCCCTTTCGGCTGCAAGGTGTGAGATCTTAATGATCGATTTCTTGACGGCTTTGTTCTGGAGGCGCATATCATTTGATTTTCCAACCCTTGGGGTTTCTCAGATTAGTTGCTCCTAATTTTGCATCTTCTGACCCCAGTGTTGGCTACATTTCATCTTTTGACTATAATGTCATTAATATAATCATATCATCATTTTCTCTACTTAAAATTGTAGGTAATCAATTGACGAAAAATGTAAAAGTGGAGTATATACACTACGGGTAGTTAAGTATACTATTGATACGATTCGTCCTCAACGAGTAAATGCTAGTAGGGAATTAAAATGAAAGATGGGGAAGTTGTACCGTTTTCTGATTCTTTCACTTGATACAGGATGTTTGCTGGAAACATAGCAATGTTCCCCATGACTTTATGGCTGCATGTTTTCTGTCGTATACAGTTTCAGATTAAGTATTGCAGCCAAAACAGGCATTAGCTACCGGATTTCTATGTCAAATTACATTTACTGAAGGGGGAGCAAAAATGGCCAACAAGCTGCCTCTGCATTTATAAAAGATAAACCATCCATAAAACAAACTAGCCATGCACTGCCCAACAAGTACACGACTACAATCAATAGTGATTTTGCAAATTGGATAAACATTAAAGAGAAATGGCATATTACAAGATCAAATGCAACACCAATAAGTATATGAAACTTCGCATGGCCAAGTCTAAAGCCAATTGAATCTATATATTCTAAAGGCGACAGCGATGGTTCAAAAGTAGCAAAATCCAACTAGGTTTAAATAGAAATCACAAACTGTCTGCAACCATCTATTGATCATATATGGGCACAAGCCATGAAGCCAATGGTCCACCACTCCACACACATCTACTAAAAGGGTAATGCATCATAATTTTCCCTTCCTCTTACTGAAAGCAGTCTCAGAAAACCACTCCCTTCTATCCCAGCTAATTCTGGAAAATAAATAGGCACAATTGGTTAGTGCATAAGTAGATAAGATCTGCACACTGCACGTACCAGCAGCATCTGCAATAAGTAAAATTTTGCAAAGCTAGGCCAAACAAATAACCTTCAAAGTTTTCAAAACCAATTTCGGAAGTGAAGACCATCAGTGCAACTGCATTTCGTACAACTACTTTTTTAAATTACTATCTCGTAAAACATTTCCCTTTTCTGTGTGCATATCTAAGATGCACTTGGTTTGTCTTTTCTCTAAAATGAAGGGCTTGGTTAATTTCGCTGTTACTGTATAACAGATCTTTCAACTACGCACCTTAACCTCTATGACAAACTAGAAACATTTTAACCAAAGCAATAACACCATCAAGTGTGCTTCTTAAACCTCAAAAGACTGGACTACCTAATCATCAGTATTGCAACTGTTACTGATAAAAAGAAGACTGTGATCAGTCTCAATAAGGTGGCCAAGGAGTTGCAGTATCTACTCCTAATCCTTCATTGCATTCTGTATTGTACAATGCATAAAACGAACTATATGATATCAAAATCATTAATTTATCATTCATATGATTCAATGACATTACAACTGTAAACAGGATCCCTCTGTGACTATAATCTTTTGCTTTTACCTACAACATCACCAATCAGAACAGCTAAAGCAGATATCCAATTGTAGGTACAGGCATACAAATGAATACGTCAAAATCACAAACTTCTTACCTCGGCCTGAAGATCAGATTTAGGTTGCTCACCTGCAAAGTTGTAATTATCAAAAATGTATGAATGATTATGGTGACTGATTGACAAGGAAAGAATTAATCTTAATTCATCATACAGGCTAGAGTCATTCCATTGTATCATATAAATTCATCAAGGTCCAAATGCCTGACAAATTCTTAGCTTCCATAGAACAATATGATGAAACTCTCATTGTTGGCCCCACAATAAAATTTATGAATCAGAGGAAGCAATATGCAAACACCACTGAAGAAAGCAATTCCCGCCACAAAGATTTCATTTCATCGTAAATTAAACCCTAACCAAATCCGTCAGAATTCTGTCTGACCCAAAATTCAGATTTTAAAGTCATCAACTTCAGTTTTTTTTTTTTTAAATAGCGCCTCTTGCAAATTTCCTTCAGAAAAAAAAAAGAAAATTAAAAATGCTCCATGCCTCATGGATCCATAAAAGAAAGAAAGGTTCTTCGTTGGAAGAAAACAAGCTATGGATCATAAGCCTAAAAGTAACCCCTAATATTTTGAATTTCTCTAAAGAAAATTTTTAAGGATCAAGGAGCTCACTGCACTGGGGAAAGAGGGTAATTGTAAAGTTACCTCCTTCCTCTGGCAGATCAGATGTCCACAAGGTTAGGTTATCCCTCAGAAGTTGCATGATAAGGGTGCTGTCTTTGTAGGATTCTTCATTGAGGCTATCAAGTTCTGCTATGGCTTCATCAAATGCTTGCTTAGCCAAATGGCAGGCCCTGCACAACATAGATAATGTAAAGACAACAGCACAAAATTCACATCCACAAGAAGAGAAGCAGTATGCAAGTTACCAACAAGCTGTATCCATAAAGAAAATAGCAAAGTTACCAACTTTTTTCCATTATTATTAATACGAATTTTCTGAAGTGTATAGTTTTAAATCTTTTAGCAAAGGCATTTTGACCTTTCTGGGGAATTCAATATTTCATAGTAAAAGACGGAGAAATTCAGGGCCAGGCCGAGTCTGATTGGATGAGTCGGTGGCAAATCTGAGGCAGCAGTAGAAGTGGCAGCCTGCAGTGCAAATAAAAAGATGTGGCAGCCTTCATTAAGTGAACAATTCTCTTAAACTTTCATATTTAATGTTCGGAAACAAAATGAGAGAAACTTAAGGAAATAAATTGAGCAAAAATGTGAAGAGCAAATAAATCTCAAACTGAGTGGAAGGTCACCAAACACCTCGTAAGCTTTCAGGGACTGGTCTGCAACTTCTTTTCGATCATCACCACTTTTAATCTCAGCTAGATAACGGTAATAGTCTCCTTTCCTACCCCAAAGAGATTAAAAAGTTTCACACTGAAAATATAATAAAAGGGTGTTTGAAATTTTCAAAACGAAGTAGAACAAACACAAATATGAAATTATCTCAGTAAACATAATTGATTAACTGAAACTCTGGAGGGAATAAACGTCCTGAACCAATTTAAAAAACGGTCATAAGCTGGTTGACAGATATAAATCCCATTACACAATAATGTTGTGAAGTCTTAATTAGGTCTTTGGCTGCATCACTTCACAGAAAACACCAGCCTATCAACTCAAATTACACGAGAAATAGCAAAAATCTAAAAGTTCCTCCACCTTTGAAAGTGTTGTCCATTTTTCAATGTGTAGCAGAACTATTGGTCCAAGTGAGAACAGCTCAACAAGTAAAAGGAAAGAGAATTATATAATGGTCAATGAATCTCACATCTTATAGTAAAAGACACTTGATTCCCCAGACCCCGAGGATGGGAGAAGATGCTCATCAATGATTGACAATATGTCGCTGCATATCCTTGAAAGCTCATCTTCGACCCGTTGTCTGTATTCCTTTATCCTCTTTACATTGTGTTCATGCCCCTTAGCCTCCTCCTTCTGTTCAATGGAAGACAAGATTCTCCATGACGCTCTTCTCGCACCAATAACATTCTTGTAACCCACTGAGAGCAAATTTCTCTCCTCAATTGTCAATTCCACATCTAATTTGGCAACTTTCTTCGTTGTCTCAACCATCTCTGCAACAAGCAGGTTGAACATCTTGGAGTTGAGGATAAATAAAACACAAATAGACATGTGAAGCACATCGACGCTTTCACCGATATCGCTTTCACCGATATGGTACCCAGGCTCGTGTCTATGAACAAGAGAGACCGAGAAGTGATGTGATACAAAGTTGAAGAATAGTACAAACCAGACAATCCCCATTCATGACATGCCTATCAGACATGAACTGATCACCGTAATTCAGCCGAAGAAGCTAAAAATGAATCAAAATACAACACTAATCCTAGAGAAAGGGGACCTAAATCGAAGGGAATAATTGAAACACAAAATGATAAGTTAATGACTAGAAATAGGAACATACAATAAATCAACCAATCGAAACTCGGAAATCCAACAAGAGAAATGAAGCAAAACCCCCGTCTGTACATAATCTAAAGACACAAATCAAACATACCCATAACCACCCCCTTTTATCAAACATACAAGGAGAAAAGACCAAAAGCTTAGATTTTGCAATATAAATTGCTCGAAGATGAAGAAGAAGAAGAAGTACCATCGTATCTCTCAGCCTGCTCTGCGAGCCTAGCCAAGTAAACCAGTTGCTCTCGCTCCTTCTCCATTGCTTTCTTCTCTCTCTCACTCTCTGTGCGACTATGCGTATAAGTGAGAAATGAAATTGCGGGCTTTGGTGGCTGGACTGGAAAACTGCTGATGCTATAGAACGGTTGGTCCAGTCAGGAGACAAATGATGCGGTTTTAACAATGCTGGCGCAGTACAATCGACGGTCAAAATTGGGGTTCAAAACTCTGAAGGTCCATTTGTGAATCAGAAGCGTTGGATGGGAATTTAGTGGGGTCACATAGGAAGGTGTGACGTTGACTGTAAAACCAATGGCTGATGTCTGATGGGTTAGGTTAATGATTCAAGTCACCGATCATAACGATGGGACCAGGCCCGCCTAAACTAAGTGGAAATGTGTCGGATTTTGTCTTTGCCCTACGTGCCTCTAAGACTTGGGATCTGATTTTGTAAGAAAGCTTCCAAATTTTTAAGCTAAAAAACCACTTTTTGTTGATTAAAAAATGAAAAAACCGATCAAATTAAAAGAGTTATTAAATTAAAAAATAGTTCGCACGCAGCTAATAGTTCTCATCATGTTCATATTGATTCTTGTTTGTTAAGCAGTAAAAACGACTCAGATTATGAACATATTAAAAGACGTGTCCTTGAAATTTTTGAAAAATGGTCCTCAATCTCCCCATTCTGTTCTTCATGGCGGTCACAAATTAGGATCACTTGCACCGTAAAGGGAAAAATCATACATCTCTCTACAAGTTCTACAACTATATCCAATGGGTACAGTCGCAAAATCAAATTCCAGACTCAAGGGTAGATATTTCAAAAACTCTGGTAAATGGGATCTTGGTCATAAAATGGACAGGCTGCTATATGTATATCCCAGGAATTAAGTTTCAACCTTTGCAAATTGTTACACTGACTTGGTATAACAAACTATGTCTACATCAGTTCAGCCAACTGTAATCTGTTCAGAAACTGAAATCTAATTTATTGTTTCTTGAATGATAAACAAATTGAATTCTAAACATATGCACAAAATGACAAATGGGTCACTACATGGTCAACATAATAATGCCAAGAACATCCTTGGGAAAAAGCTACCGGCAGAAGACAAATTTGTAGCACAAAGCTTTTGTAGGAATATTCGATATCTATCTCCAAACTGGAGGCCATCATTATTCACTTACTGGTGGACCCCTACTGGAGCTCGAATCTCCTATAGACACAGTAACTAGGGACTTGGAAGCCCATGCCCTAGCATTAATAGCTCCTTCCTGCAAATTCCTTTTTCCACATGGTTCCTTAAAAGAAATACGATTCAATAAGGCTCCTGCATGATCTAAGAGGCTCCCTAATCTGATGATCCGAATGCGTCTTCTCCAAAGAAACCGGGCCAACACATGAAGTGCTGGCAAAAACAAGTAAAGCGATCTCAAAATCACAAAAGCAGTGGCCATTGCCAGACATGTCTCCTGTGCAAACCATTTATCAGGAGATCTTGCCCACGGGAATGGACAATTTTCCTGCTCAATCTGGTCATGATTTTCGTAGTTTGGTGGACGTGCAATTTTGTCAAGCACTCCTTTGTCCAGGGACGCAGTCTGAATGCCTACAATCAACCATCCTCGTAAGGTCCCATGGCAAAAATCAATCCTCAACCATGACAAGCATATAGATGTACATCAAATTCAAGGATGACGTATACAGACATGGTCAAGGGTTGATGCATGCATAATTCAAGACCAAAAAGAATAGCAAAACAAGCATTTACCCTTCAAAAGATTATCGGAAATAACTATATGCTACCACAATAAATTAAATCCTACTGAAAAAATGCTTGAATAGAACATCTGCATTAATTTAACAGATAAACAATGAGCAAAATTTTGTAACTAAGACTATTCTCCTACAAAAAATGACCACAACATTTTCATTACTGCAGATAGGTAGATAATATTGCCCGGTTGCAGCTCAAAATAATTTGAGCAGAAGGTGAGGATAAAAAGTTCCACCTGTAACGTCAGTGTAGAACAAAACAAGGGAACCAAGACCACGGGACCCATGATAGCGAACACGCATTGTAGAATTCAGTAGGAAAAGCCTAGGGAATCCATGAACTTTATACTTGTGCAGCGTCCTGCAGAAATCCAATCATTGTTATACGATAAAGACCATAAACATGCTATGAACGTATTAAAATTCTCATAGATTTTAAGTCCTGACATTAGTCTAACAGATGATTCTTCGATTGCAAGATGATGAATTGATGGATACAAGGAAGACAGGAGGGAGAAGATTGGTCTAAAGTTCCTGGAGAAAGGGCACCATGAGGCATAGAAAAGCACAGCTACAAATTTATGATTATTCTTGTGAAGCACATCCAATGCCTTCAGCAATGAGCCCTCATCTCCCTTCAAAAGGCAATACAAATCCAATCAGTAAGGACACCAACAGCAACAAATACATTTAAACACCAATCGAAGTTAGCAAATATCCATCGAATTCAGTATAGACAATTAAGAACCTAATAATAAATCACCAGAAGTCTGTATAGATGTGCCACAAAATTTGCACAATTCATTCACAATATAAAATCTTTGATGTGTTAAGAACTAGTGTTGTCAAAGATGCAATAAGTGCCAACTGAACCAAGCCTAAAATGCATAAAGTCGACACATTTACGCCCACGAACGGAGACCCAGAAGCAAAATAGTAAACAGGTATACTAGGAATCTTCTCTACACTGACGGTATCACTAATTCTAAGTTTAAATAATCTTGATAAAGACGAAAGCAAAACAACCCGCAGAGATTATGAGGCAAAGATCGAGAACTTCACCCAAAAAAAAAAAAAGAAGAAGAAAGAAACAGAAAGAGCAAGAGCAAGAAAAAGACATCACTGACCTCCGTGACACCAGTGACATGGAGATAACCACCGTCATCGTTTTGATCTCGAATCCCAAAGATCGAATCCGAGAGGGACTGCAACTTACACATCGAAACCCTAGCGGATTGGGCCGGGGAGGCGGCGGAGGAGTAGGAGTACGGCAGCCATCCACAAATCAAAATCAAAATCAAAAGCAAACCCATGCCGATCTGGCCCCCGATCTTCCGCACAAAAAACAAAATTCCAAAAACAAATAAAAGGAAGACAAAACTAGATCCAGTTTTTATAATAAACAAATTCAGGTGGGTATAAAAGGAGGGACAAACTAAACCTGGGGAACTGTGATTCGTAACCGTGAGGGTTTGGTTCGTGACCGGAATACAATCTTTTTTTTCGAAGCGGAACCTCCCAGGTTATGGCTAACGATTGGATAAAAGGGTCAAATGTTGAAGATTAGTTTAGGGCTTGGGAGGGCATAAAGCACAGACGAATTCAAAATTTTATGGATTTATAAATAAACAGATCACTCCTACTCCTCCTAGTCCTACCAAACTGAACTTCTCTTCATTTCCTCTCTCTTCTTCACCTTTCGCAGCGCCGCAGACACCGGTCTGGTCGGGGGCTACTCTTTTTGTATGGTTGGAGTGAGGTGAGCCACTCTGGGGTGGTGTTTACAATTCCTTAGCCAGTCTTATTCTATCTAGTTAACCAAAGTTACACTTAACATAGGCACGCGTGCCTTTTATAAATTAGACCTTTAGCATCCATCTTGTTCTTAACGTGTGACTTTTTTTGCTGTTCCATTTTCTTAGATCTTACTGGCAAGCAATGTGAAGCCTTAGTACCTGCTGTTACCTGATATTATAAAGTTTATTACGAATATTACTAACAAACTAGAATTTATATGGCGTCAAATCAAACCGAGTAAAAGATATTTTAACAGCGGCCTAGATGGGCAAAATTTTAGGGAGAGTTTAGGAGGCAATCATTTGCAACTCTAGAGTATGAATAATATTACAGATAAAAATAATTCTAGAGAAATAAGCAGAGCTGCACTGCACAGCATCGGCATACATTACATATATATAAATACTTGTAGGAATGATAACAAGAAGACGGAGCAGTCAACCTCGGTCGATGCTTCCTCTTTTGAGGAAACGCCATGTTACTACCTCCTAAGCATTTTGCCTCACCTGATACTTTGTTAACACAAAATTTTCTCGAGGACGGGACTATTTCCATGTAGCAGCACTTGTAGAGTGGTCCATAGTATTGTCTTTCACCTTGTTAGCCCCAGCATCTAACAAGATCGACTCCTTCAGCTCTAGTAGTTGTAAATGATCTTATGCAACACATAAAACTAGATAACATTACCTCCTCTCCCCCTCTACCCCTCTCTAGGTATAGTATTAGCATGTAATGTATGTTACGCTGTCATTGAGTTTATCCGGGTTAGCTAATTGAGTATAAAACCCAGAGAAGAAGCCTAAACCTAAAATATTTATGTTCTTATACTATCTGCTGTTAGATAAGAGGCGACATTGATTAGGCTGTGTGCCGCCTGAACTATAGTTCTTCTATATACTCCTATTTTTTATTGGTTATTTACTCTCCCTGAAGACGAACAATTTAAGCCTTTTCAACCACGTCACATGCAAAGGCTTCCAATCCAACAGAGGCGCCCAAGAAATATCTGGGCATACACGAAGAAGCAAAGCAAAGCAATAGTCATAGAATGAATAATCACTGGCTAAATATTTGAATTGAGAAAAAGAACATCTAGAATGAAGGGTTTTGCGTTCGAGACAAATGCCTAATAGAACCTAAACTAATTGGTTATATGATTGAACACCTGATACTTTTCTACTGATTAAATGATATGCCCTTCACAAGATAAATGAACCCCAAATAAAAAAATCAGCAATCTAACTTGTGAACCATTTTATCATCTGGCATGAGACAACAGAGTCCAACCAGAACTTTAAAATCAGCCTCTTGCATCTGGTCACGTTGGCCAAAATGCTGTGCAGCCATCAAACCTGGGTACACAAATTGTCACAAAAACAAAGAGTCAGCGACTTTAAACAAAACCATTTTTAGGAGCACGATAGGAGTACTAAAATTCAAACAACCACAATTCTTAAACCAACTACTTCTCAATAACATGCCCCACTTCTTTAGTAATATCCAAAAAGGACAAACATGACTACTGAGTTAGTCTCACATAAACACAATATTGATAGGTCTAATCAATTGCTCTAGGAGCTGGATGTTTACATTATATGTTGAGCATCATTAGAACATGAAAAAGATAGCTCAAGCAACCTTCAAAAAGTAACCAACAAGTCAACAACCACTGTGACCTAGTGGTGGTTGAGGGAGACACATTGCTTCTTCCTCCATCAGAATTCAAATCGGGAAGGTAAGCATTTGGTGGTTGGGATTAAACTAAGCAATTCCATGATCAACTACTAGAAGACACAGTAAAGATACCAAATGAATAGTGAATTGTAACAATCTAAAAACCTTGGGACCTTTAAGGAAAAAAGTATTGTCCAACAGAAATACCTGAATATAGCTCAACTTGACTTGGGCACAATGGTACTCCTAAATGAAGGACCGTTCCGTAAAGGATCTAGCACCCACAGAATTTAGGCTTGCAAACTCTACAAATGAAATTCAACGAGTTTGTTTGTATTTCAGCTCCAAAAGCTTCGTGATAAAACTCATTCTTGCAATTTGCACAGATAGTCGGAACAGAGTTTCTGCCTGTAGCCTTAGGCAACAAATGCAAAGCTCCCTTCTCATGCCAGAGAGATGAGTTAAAACCATCAGAAATTCCTGCAGCACAAGAAAAGAAACTGGATTCATCTGAATGAGTGCTCATCTTAGAAGTTGTTGGATAATATTCCAAATTTGTCATGCTGCTTAATCTCCCTTGACAGCCATCAAACTTTTGACCAATTTCACTTCCACCCTGTCCATTGCAACAAGAAAAAAAATATACAAGTTATGATAACTTTACAAATCGCCAAAAACAAAGGTTTTGAAGAAATACCAAATATTTCTACAGAATCTGAAGCAAAGATTTACTTCTACTCTAAGCTAAAACTGTCACAACTCTCCAACATTGTAAACTTTAATATGCCCACTCTAACTTTCATTGTAGAATAAATGGATAAGCCTCCTAAAACAAATCCTTGTTTTCAAGCATAAAAAGAAAACTTAAACGGAGGACAAATCAAGGACAAAGCTGCAAGTGCTAAATGTAAAGGAATATTAAAATTCTATTCACAGTGCCCAAGAATAACCCAGTGCCATAAAGAAATGACTGACCAAGTATTTCCTAAAGTTGAAACAATTTGCAATACTGTAACAATAAATGTCACGATAGAAGCATGATCTTCAATTAACATGCAGTATTTTAAGTATGAGAATAGCTAATACCTTATCAGACACCAAACTATATGCAGGAAAATAGTCTGCAGATTGCATATCATTGATTCCCCACATAAAATCAGAGGTGACATTTTCTTTAGGTTGTCTGTGGCTATCAAAATCAATCACCAAATCATTTTTCCTAGAACTCTTGAAGCTGTCAATGCTAGTCATGACGTCAAGTGTGCCTGAAAAAAGCCTTTTCATATTATTCTCAATGCCCTGTGACGTAGTATTGCCAGAGAGACAAAGTATACTCTCTACTGCTTCCCTTTTGTGCTTCAGCTCATGTGCAGTGCCACTGGATAGATCAATATTGCCTTCATCAGCAAAAGTATGCTGCTCATGATTACTCTGACTCTGAGAACATGTTTCCTCCGCATAACTTACCATTAAATCTCTCTCCTTTTTGCCGTATGACACAAAATGTTTCTCATCATTACTGAAGCTTCTCTTTTCCTTATGTTTGTGCTCCTTCACTGTGATGGAGAACTCCTCACTCACATTATTTTCATTTTCACGTGCTTGCCTGTCACAAAATAGCCTTATCACGTTGCCATCAGAATTTGTATTCTCCACAGGCCTCTCCTGTGGACTATTGAAGATTCCAAGTAAGGAACTGTCAAACCCTTTTCCCACATCAATTTTTGTAGCATTGCCAGCAACCAAACCAACATCTATGCTATCACTATCCTTAGAGGATGACACTACATTATGATTGTGCGCCTCCATTGTAACGTTAGAGAACTTGACCTCATTATTTTTTAGAAAAAAAGTTTGCTCAACACCAGATAAAGTAAGCTGAATGCCTTCATATTCCATTTTTTGAAGTGGATTGATTAATGTGTGTTTGGCAGTTGCAATGGTATTATTTCCAATATCATGCATTTGCTCTTCTGCATTTGGAACAACAAAGCAGCTTCTATGACTTATATTCTCAATCTGTAAAGGGTTACTGCTGCCAGCAACAGCTCTTTGCTCATTATCTCCACACTCAACCACTTTATCAAATTCAGATTCATCCATTGGAATGGCAGACAAATCATTCAATTTAGAATTTAAAGCATGTTCTCGTTCATCCAAATATGTAAATGAAGCATCGTTAGAACTCATTTCCAGCATAGGTTCCACTGTGGTGGAAATGAGAATCTGATTTTCACTACCTAGAGATCTGTAATCTATGTGTTTACCAAATGGAACCGTCGAAGAAGCTGTGGAACTATTGTTCTCCTTAATCTTAGTTGCAACATTCTCCTGCATAATGCAACTATTATCAAAATCAGATATTGGCTTATCTTTGCCAATCAAATTCTGGTCATCAACTTCCATGTAATTCAGTTTGGCAGATTGAACTCTATCCTCAACATCCTCAACTCTATTCAAATCATCCTTAACAATAGAGGCCTGGTCCCTATTAGCAGAAACACAGCTGTGAATATGTGCAATGGTGTACTCCGCATCAAAATTATTGATCCCATTCATTGGAGACCTTAAAGCATCGGCTTCATCATAAGATCTATGACTGCAACTATTCTGAATAGTTGATGAAGTTAATTCTCCAAATGAACAAAAGTTTGTTCTCTCAGCAGTTTCAATCATCTTCTCCACTTTTTTACTATTAATAAAACTAACAAAATCATGTGAACCAACATCAATTGCAACAGAAGTATTTACTTCGCAAAATGGAACAATAGTTCTTTCATCCTGAGTTGTATTATCAGAAGTTCTTGCAACAGCATCCTGCTCAATTGTACTTGATTCTTTAATGTTTGTAGCAATGGAAGGAACTCCAGTAAATGCATGTCTAGAGCCCTTCACATCACCAGATTTTTCGACTCTTTTGACATAGTCTTTTATGTGGTTTCCAAGGTGACCATTATACCGGTGCTTTTCTTCAAAAATTTTACTGCAGAATTGGCATTGATACTTTCCATTTTTAAGTATCACCTCTTCATTTATGGATGTTCCACATCTAAGCCTCTTTGGGGGCCTCTGATGAAATGACAATAGATGTTCCAACAAGTCATCCTGCTCATCAAAAGACATAGTGCATTTGTGGCATTTATATCTTTTACCTGTTTGCATGCAGTCACCACTCCCCACCTTGAGTTGTGTTGGTTGATCTTCATGTTCAGTAGATGTGGAAGCTATGGGCAACACCAAACAGGAAGTTACATCACCCCCATTGTTGTCATTTTTGAGAACATCTCTGACCTGCATGACTCTTTGTTATCATAATCTATACCAAGAACTTGAAAACTGCAAGTCATGTTAAAACACCAACTTACTCTCCCAGAAGTTATTTTGTCAGTAAACTGCATATTGCTGTCAAAATGGCCATTGTCCAACTCATTTGCATCATGGAGACCATGGAATGATAGCAAGTATGATGAGACTTCCTTGCATGACACAAACTGCCGCCCATTAGGGCTGGATAGTTCCAAATTAGGATTTAGAGGTAAGTGTTATGCAAACAATAAGCAACATAACAAATCAACAAAGAAGAAATCACCAAATTGAAGGAACAACGTCAATCCAGCAATATGTAAATAAATGTATCATTTTATTTCAAAACTTTTCATATTTAGTGGGATCCAGAGGACATTACAGGACAAATCCTTTACAACTTACCCCCGGGAGTTGAAGGGGAGTTGCCACTCCCACGGGGACTAGGACTATCTAGAAACTGCATCAGGATGGGGAACTATATGATAGGATCCAGAAACAAGCTATGGCAAATGTATATTTTGGTATTGATTCTTTAACAGAATACAAACGATAAACTAGTTTTCGAGGTCCAGCACCTCCAGCCTAAGGCTCATACATATGACACTTCACGATACCCTCTCTCCTCCTTCCTATGTTCTTATTTACGCTGAGAATCTGTAGCTACTAATAGATTCAGTTAGCTGACAACCTGATGATTGGTTGTCAGCACTACTAACTAACTAACTGAATATAGAGAATTAATAGCCAAAACTACCCCTCTGCTCTTTTACTCCCCCGCCTTCTTTCTATTTTTCCTAACAGTCTTAAGTTACCTTTGGTCTATCATTACTACACCCCCCCCATCAGCTTCACCTTGTCCTCAAGGTGAAAGTCTAGAAATCAAACTTTCATATCTTCAAACAGCTCCCATGTAGCCTCCGAAACTAGATGGTTTGTCCACTGAATAAGCACTTCTAAATCCGGGCTAGAAGTGAGGTTTCTGATGCCCAAAAGTGCAGCTGGATAATCTGGGGTAGCTTCAGGAATGAGTAAATGATTTGGCATGCTTATGACTGAATCATCCGTACCCAAGACCTTCCTTGGTTGAGAAACATGAAAAACAGAGTGAATTTTAGCTGTCGAGGGCAACTTTAACTGATACGCAACTAGCCCGATGCGTTGTAGAATCTCAAAGGGACCAAAATAACGTGGAGCCAATTTGGTGTTACTCCTTATCTCCACAGGTTGTTGGCGATAAGGTGCCAACTTGACAAAGACCCTATCCCCCACCTGAAACTCCACATCTCTTCGTTTCCCATCAACTGCCAACTTCATCCTCTGCTGAGTTAACATCAAGTGTTGACGTAACTCGGATAAATTCTGGTCCCTTTCCTGTAGCAGTGCGTCAATGGTGTCTACTGCAAAGGATTGAATACTGTACCTGGTGATAATGGGAGGATCTCGTCCATAGAGGACTCTAAACGGTGTAGTGCCCAAAGTTGAGTGAAAAGACGTGTTATAGCAATATTCAACCCATCCCACCCAACGTGCCCAATGTTGAGGTTGCTTGCTACTAAAACATCTTAGATATGCCTCTAGACACCTATTGACAACCTCAATTTGCCCATCTGTTTTGTAGATGGTAGGCTGAATTGTATCTCAACCTTGTACCTTGTAACTTAAACATTTCCTTCCAAAATTTGCTCAGAAATATTTTATCCCTATCGGACACAATCAACTTAGGGTATCCATGCAAATGCACCACCTCTTGTACAAAGATATAAGTAACAGATTGTGCAGTATATGGATGTTTTAGTGGAATGAAATGAGTGTACTTACTAAGTCTGTCCACCACTACTAGGATAGCCGAAAATCCTTTTGATTTTGGCAGCCCTTCTATGAAATCCATAGAAACATCTTCCCAAACTTGCTATGACACTAGTAAAGGTTGCATAAGCCCAGCCGGAGATAGCGACAAATGCTTATTTTGCTAACAGATGAAGCATTAAGCCACAAACCTATAGATATCATTTTTCATCCCTTCCCAAAACAGTTCATTTGCTAGCCTCTTGTAAGTTTTTAGAGCACCCCCATGCCCTCCTACATTACTTTGGTGGTTGTCCGTGATCAGTGTTGGTAGTGAGGCTAAAGTTTTCAGAATTACTAACCGGTCCTTGTAAAACAAGCGATCTTGGATTATGGTGTAGGGAGGATGCGACCCACCATCTTCTAGGAGCTCTCGCTTTAATTTGGACAATTTGGGATCAGCCTCAAACTCCTTGAGTATTTGCTCCATATCCAATGCCTTGATTGCTACTACTGCCATTAATTCCACCTGATTAGGAATTCTTGACAAGGCATCTGCTACTCTATTCTCTCTTCCCGCTTTATACTCAATGTTGAAAGTGTACCCCAACAATTTGGACAGCCATTTTTGATACTCAAGGCGTACCTCACATTGTTCCAACAGAAATTTAAGTGGCTACTGGTCGGTTTTGATGATAAATTGATGGCCTAAAAGGTATGAACACCATTTCTTCACTGCCAGGACAATGGCTAGCAGTTCATGCTCATAGGCTGATTTATGTCGGCTAGAAGTTGACAGAACCTGGCTGTAATAAACAATAGGTTGGTTCTCTTGCATTAGGACAACTCCTATGGCATTTGCTGAAGCATAGGTTTCCACTATGAATGGTTTAGTGAAATCCGGTAGTGTCAACACCGGTGCTGAAATCATGGCTTGCTTCAGTTGGTGGAAGGAAGCCTCACTCTCCCTAGTCCACTTGAACCCTTCCTTTTTTAACAATTGTGTCAAAGGCCAGGAAATATCTCCATAGTTCTTCACAAATTTCCTATAATATCCTATCAGTCCCAAAAAACTCCTCAACTCCCTCACATTCCCAAGTCTTGGCCAATTGACTATAACCTGAATTTTTCTCATGTCAGCTGCCACCCCATCTCTTGATATAATGTGCCCTAGGTATTCCAATGTTTCCTGTCCAAAAATGCACTTTTTCCAATTCGCATACAAGTGCTAGGATAGGAGCACATTTAGGACTGCCCTCAAGTGGCAAACATGATCTTCATTGTTGGTATTGTAAACCACGATGTCATAAAAAAAAAAACAATACGAACTTTCGAAGTTAAGGTTTAAAAACCTGATTCATGAGGGATTGAAACGTGGCTGGTGCATTAGTCAATCCGAAGGGCATGACAAGGAATTCGTAATGCCCTTCATGAGTCCTAAATGTTGTCTTTTCTATGTCCTCTAATCTCATTCGGATTTGGTGATGCCCTGCCTTTAAATCAATCTTCGAAAAGATGGTAGCCCCCTTCAATTCACCAAGTAGCTCGTCTGTGATAGGAATGGGGAATTTGTCCACTACTGTCACCTTATTTAAGGCACGGTAGTCTACAAAAAAATGCCACCCCCCATCCTTTTTCTTAACCAACAACACCGGACTAACATATAGACTCACAATTGGTTGAATGATTCTTGAATCCAACATTTCCTTTACTCACTTCTCAATCTCATTCTTTTGGAACTGTGGATATTTATAAGGTCTAACCATGACTGGATTGGCTCCTTCTTGGAGTACAATGGCATGTTTCTTATCTCTTTCGAGAGGTCAATTCTCAGGTATGTTGAAGATCAACACAGCCTGGAGTTCGGGTTTAATTGAGTTGGTACCCTTCAACTCTTCTAACTCCAAGAAGCCCAATTGTAACAGATATACCGAGTCTTCATCTGCTATAGTATGCACCAAACTATTCAAATTATTCGGCATTTCTGAGAGTGTTGGATCTCCTACAATTGTAAGGGTCTGGTCTCCTTGTTTGATCTCTATAGTCATCTTACTCCAATCAGTCACCACTTTGCCTAGAGTTTGCAGCCATTTAATTCCCAGTATAACATCACAGTTGCCCAACTCCATTGGTAAATATTCGTCAGTGATCACCAAACCTTGTACTAATACAACTATACCCCTACAAATCTCTCCCCCCTTAATCTCTAGCCCATTACCCATAGCTATCATATACTTCTTAGTTTCTTCTAACTTACAATTTAGTGATCTCACCAATTCCCATGAAATGAAATTGTACGAAGCTCCGCTATCTATAGTTACTATCACTTCTCTCCCTTCCAAGTTCCCCTTCACCTTCATAGTTTTTGGAAAAGTGAATCCCAACACTAACCCGTAACCCCGCAGCTAATTCTACTGTTTCTAATATCTCCTCCACTTCCTCTCCTTCCAACTCCTCCTCTGGTTCAGTTTCTTCATCCATGGCGGCTAGAACCTGGAGCTCCATTTTTTGCACCGAAGACCTGGGCTGAGTTTCTCATCACACCTGAAACAAAGTCCCCTGGCCTTCTTATCTTGTAGCTCACTCACCGTCAGCCTTCTGAATCCTCCCGTATTCTGGCTCCTACTTCTATATTTTTGTGTCTTGTATAAGTCGTGGGACGACTCTTATTATTTCCTGGTTCCTCCCTCTTTTTTGCCACTCCTGGAGGTTCCACTTGTGTACCCATATTTCCCCACCTCATGCCTACCCCCCCAACGATTCCACCTTAACACACTCATTCGCCTGAATTTTTCCTCCACTTGCTAGGATAACTCCATCATCTCAGCCAGATTTCTTGGTTTAAGGATCTGTACTTCTAATCGAATTTCTTCTATTAACCCATTCATGAAGGTACTCTCCAGCATAGAATCACGTAGTTCAGGAAGAGGGGCTGCTAGTTCGAGAAACTTACTAGTATACTCCACCACTGTTCCGGCCTACTTCACCGCTAACAGACGTTGACATTGCGTTCCTTCGTGAGCTGGACGAAACTTCTGCGTTACCAGCTTCTTACACTCCTGCCAATCCACGATGGGTCAACGACTCTCCACCCATCGGAACCATGTCAATGCATCATTTTCCAGACTCATCCCCACGAGCTCCATCTTCTCCGCTTCCATGAACCTCCCCACTGAGAAGAACCGCTCAGCCTTGTAGATCCACCCATCGGGATCGTCGCCCCCAAAAATGGGCATCTCGATCCTTCGAGTCCGGCAATCTCGTCAGAAATCGCAATGGCGCCCGAACACTGGAGGTGGTTCAACACGATAGCTGGCCTCATTTCGCAGATCGTTGCTCTCGTCGTGCTCCTCTGGCACAACCAGTTCTTTTCCTAGCTCTCTCCTTCAGCTAGGTTCGGGTGGGTGTTCTTCGGGTCGGGTTTCCACAGTGTCGACCACGCCATCATTTTTTTTCCACGCCTGCAAAACCGACATCATCATATTTTTAATTCCTGACCTCAATCGATCTCCCATTTCCTGATTAACACTCTCCATCTTCTTTTGAACCTCTGAGTTGTGATCTTTCATTTGTCTCTGCCATTCTTGGTTGGAATCACTTAGTTGCCTCTGAAACTCCTGGTGAGCCTGACTAATTGATTTCTGAATCTCCTCTCCATCTTTTCGCCTCTCTTCCCAAAGAAGTTCCAAGTCCTTCTCAACCCCTTCTATCCCATTATCAGCTTTCTTAGCAGCCATTACTCAGGAAGGATCAACTACTCTAATACTAGTTGATAGGATCTAGAAACAAGGTATGAAAAATGTATATTCTGGTATTGATTCTTTAACAGAATACAAATGATAAACTGGTTTTCGAGGTCCAGTACCTCCAGCCTAAGGCTCATACATATGACACTTCACGATAACCTCTCTCCTCCTTCCTATGTTCTTATTTATGTTGAGAATCTGTAGCTACTAACAAATTCAGTTAGCTGACAACCTGATGATTGGTTGTCAGCACTACTAACTAACTAACTGAATATAGAGAATTAATAGCCAAAACTACCCCTCTGCTCTTTTACTCCCCTGCCTTCTTTCTATTTTTCCTAACATAGACTTGAGTTACCTTTGGTCTATCACTATAGCACCAACAGTAAAAGGACATCCAAAAGGAATAGCAAAATACTGCCACATAAGACGTACACTAGATATATAAAATAATTCTTGAAATTGTTATGAACAGCCCAAGTCAATCAACTTCAACAAAATAACTTCCATCCTATCAGTCTATAAAAGTTGCCTCCCAATCAAACCACTGAACAAGTAGGGGCATGTCACATTGTAATGAGACCAGGTCAACTCACAAGACACTTATTCATCAACTGTAAGAAGACTTACATAACCTTACCAATGGAGAGATTGTTGTTAAAATAACCTATGAAGTTTAAGTGAAATTATACAAGATAAATGAGTGAATATCTACCATGCCTTCAAACAATGTGACATCTAAAGACACATAAAATATATACATGTGGGCTTGCATGTGTGTGTAAAAATAATATGCTTACAATATATATTACCAGAACAATAAAGCAACCAATATGATAATTTCTGGTTATAATTGTAGCAGTACAAGGAAACAGAAAGAACAAAAGAATAGTCAAAAGGAAGAAATATGAATTCACAGCAACAGAAATGAGGGTAGTTGACTAGCAGAAGAATAATGATTTATATTGGACATATTATGCATCTGAGCCACACAACACAAAGCACAATCGGAAGCTAACATGCATCTGAGCCCCACAACACCAAGCACAATCAGAAGCTCAGAAGCTCCTAAATCGTATCATAATATGTCCAATATCAATCACTATTCTTCGCTAGTCAACTACCCTCATAAAACACAAGCCACAGTCAGAAGTTCACATATTCAAGTCTTCCCGAAACGTAATCATGCTAGAAACAGCACTATCATATATCTCATGACTCAAATCCAGAATTTTTCAGCAAACATTAGGTTCCGAGAATATTTTGCCCACCCGTGACTACCTAGAAACATAGATTTCAAGCCCCATTTTTCGTCATTTTCTCCAAAAAATTAAAAAGAAGATGAACCACAGTAAATCATTATATTTCGTACAGTGATAGCAATGAAAACAAACCAGGAAAGCCAAAAATCAGTTTAAAACCTTATGTATCTTCTACAACCCAACCGGACCTGACCGGCCTTCCTCTTGAGACAAAGCATGAGCTTCCATCCAATAGGCAATGCATCTCCAAACAAATCAGCATCCACAATTTTCCTCTTATTTCTCCTACTCCCCCACTCTCCGGGCAAACCCTGCAAAAACCCTAAAACCTCCGCCTCCGTTGACAGCCCCGTCGTTCTCCTCCTCAGCTCCTCTCCATACAGTTCCTCCGCTCCCCTCAGAGCCATCAGGTCCACCACCACTCCATTTTTGTTCACCATCATCATCTGTTCTCTATCTTTGTTCTCCATCACCTCTACTTCATTCTCATTCACATCAATATCCTGGCTGTCACTGTCCCAATTCTCAGTCTCTATAACCACTTGATTAGTTTTGTTGGCATTATTATTATCGACATTATTCTCATTCTTCCGCGGCCGACCTCGCTTCCGTTTCTTGGGAACAGCGTCAATAATGCCGGTAGGTATCGGAATCGCATCGCTAACTTCAGTTCCGTCAAAACTAACCGGAACATCTTGCAATTTTTGATCCTTCACTGACGAGAAACCAAGATACTCTTGAATCGGAACCGGAAAAAGATCACTATCGTCTACATTCTCGTTCTCCTTAGAATTGTCACCGAATAGAGACTTAAGAAGAGAAACGATTTGCATGTCCTCTTCGTACAGAGACTGTTCTATACTTTGGCGGGGAATGGGAGATGTGAAGTTATGATCGGAAGAAGAAGGAGCAAATTGCGAACTAGAAGAGCGAGGAGCGAGTCGGAGACGAGAGAATGTTTGCTTCCGGCTTCCCGCGGATTCATTGAAGACGGAGCGATCGATTTTAGGGGTAGACACATCGGAGTCGTTGAGGAGAGAGGAGGCGACGGAGGAGGAGGAGGAGGAGCAGAGAGAGAGTGAGAGAAGCTCTGACTGGGAAAGAAGGCGGAGATCGATAACGGGGATAGATTCTGCACGGAGACGGTTCGTCTCTTGATCCGGCGAGGTGGTTTCCACGGTGACTGCAGCCATCACAAAGATGCGAACACCAGACCCCGGAGATAAGACAGAGGCGTAAAATGGTATTAAAGAAGTGGATCTAGAAGAATTGGGGCTTCTCTGTCAGTTTCAACGTACCTGATCACTGGATCTAATGAAATGGGTAGGACCATTTAATTGGGCTTGTCCAATACACTTGGGGGAACTCGCAAAACCCGGTCAGATCTTGAGTAATGACCCTATCACTAGGGTCGCAGGTTGACCCGACCAAAACTAGTGAAGTCATACATATAATGATATGCACATACACGAGGGTCTAGTTTTATAATCAACGTCTCAGAACATTCTACGGTAAGTTTGTTTCTAATCTCAAGTTTTGATTTTAATCCTATATACCTCTTGAATCGTAAAGATCTAAGCTTTCTTTTCAAACAGACGAAACTATTTTAAAAGATGCATATAACGAAGTTTCTAGCACACTTTTAGCTTTTCTTATGAGGTAACAAATAATAAAGAGGTAGGTTTGGTTATTGGTAATAGATAAAATAAATAATGAAAAAAATTTAACAAATTTTAAATAATTATAGATTTTTATTCTTAAGAAGGGTGGGGGATAAGCTGAAATTAACTATTGAGAATAAGAAATAAGAGAGATTATCAAACTATTATTAAGTTATTATTAATTTTTTATTTTTATCATAAAAATTATTTTATCGGGTATAAAGTGGAATCAAATATCAGGCATAAAAAGTAAGAGATATTATTAGAATACTATTAAGTTATTATTAAAATTTTATCAAGATATTGCTTTTCATCATAAATTTTATTTATAATTATTTAAAATTTATTAATTGTATAAAATATTAATTGTTTATAAAATAAAATTTTTAATTATTTTTTAACAAAATAAAATCATATAATAACTAAATATGAGTAAAAGATCTTCATTATTATTTTTAATATTTAATACTAAATATTAGTACAACTATTAACTTTGTTTAATACCGCATTAAACACATATAATAAGTAATTTCATTTCTATTATGATTTTCACTTTCCATTTTTATTCTCATTTTTTTATTCCAAATCTTTCATTATTTACTACTAAACAAGACCTAAAGGATTGATTGACAGTTAATTTAAAAATAAAAGAAAAACATATAGGAAAAGATTGATTCAAGAGCAAAAATTTTTAATTGGATATAGAATAATAAAGATGTTAATTTCTTCACTTTATCCACATAAATAACTAACGAAGTATTGAAAAAATTTTAAAATAACTAAGATCAGTAAAATGTGAGTGTCAAACAAGCTGGTTGAATCTTTAATTTCAATAGAAACTAAAAATTTGATCAACATGTATGTTTTGAAAGATTTAAATAAATATGATAAGGAAATGTGATTAAAATTTTTAAAAGAAACTATTTTAGATAAAGTGAAAAACAAAATAACTTTTAAGAGATAAAGTTTTAGTAGGCAAAAATATTGAATTTAAACATATTAAAATTATTAATACATCCTCAATATTTTCTGCACATAAACAAGCTCTTACAAAAGGACCTATTGCCTTTACCCTTGTCCTCTACACCATGGATCCTTCTTCTTAACCACATCCTAACCAAAGACAAAATGGACCTGAATCCTTCCCTCCTCCCCAGCTACCCTGAACTTAAATGAGTTTCTTCCAATCATAACTAACTCTTCTCGCATAGAAAAATCATTACCATAACCATCAGACATTATTCAAAACTAGAACCAAAATACATTAAAAAAAGAAACCTTTACTATAGAACTTGGACACATAAAGTTGCAATACTCTCCAGCTTCGAAATCCTGGGAGCATGAAGTGGTAACCCCATCAATAGAAGTCTTGAGAGCTGGAGCTGCAAGATAGAACACAATAGTAATAAGTTATTTTATGGATAAAAGAGTTCCCTTCCCTACTATGAGAGCATGGGCCTTTTCAAATTAGAGACAACTTGGTCTCAATGAAATGCTAGTGAATGATACAATCATTTTCTTCTTCAGTTTTGCCAACAAGGAAGCTGCTTTAAAGGTAATTGAAGTTGATCCATAGCATATTTACAACAAGCCTATCTTCTTGCAAAAAAGGAGGCTTGGGTTAATACTAGACGAATTTTGAACCTCTAGTGTACCTATATGAATACTACTTGAATATTAGACTACAGAATGGCTAAATTATCTAGCTACTTTTGTAGGCAAACCCATTTGTCTAAACCAGGCGATCGCAGAAATTAAAAGAATCAATTATGCAAGAGTGTGTGGCGGAGGCAATGAGATGTCAACTTACAGATATCCTAATAATGAGACTTAATGAAAACATGGAATTAGTTAAAGATATTTTGAAGGCATCATATGCCTAGAAACCCGAAACACAATTTAAAAAAACTTAGAAACCCACAGGGAGAACCTCCAAAACTAGAGAATATGAAGATACTAGATTGTTTCAAGAAAGTGTGGAGAATATATCCGGAGAGAAGGATAAAGGAGAGAAGACCAAGAATATGTCAGCTCTGGACATATTTCATAATCAGGAAAAGGGTAAGGAGAATAGGAAAAGTATTGAAGGAAAAGAGAAAGTGCAAAATATGGGGGGCTACATATCTTGCAATATAGGTAGTATGGAGGAAACGAACACAAAGAATACGGAGGAAGATTTTGCAGCATTTAACAAAAAGAAATCCATAAAGAAGAAAGAAAAAATCTTATTATGATATGGAAACATGATTATAGCACCATGGAATGTTAGGGGACTTAATGCCCATGCAAAAACAACTTGATATCAAGGAAACTATTCAGGATTTCAAGCTAGATATTATTGGTCTCATGGAAACAAGGATCCCCAAGGATAAAAGCTCCATCCTTCATAGTTTGCCTACTAAGTTGGGGATAATAGATAACTTTGATGTCCATTATAATGGACGAATCCTAATCATATTCAAAAGGACAAGATAGAAGTTAAGGAGGTTGAAAACAATGATCAATACTTATATACAAAAGTGAGATGTATGATGATGGTGACTTTTGCCTATGGTTTCAATCACATATTCCAAAGGAAAAAGCTATGGAATAAACTAAGAGCTATAGTAACTAATCAAAACGTCTGGTTACTGCTTGATGATTTCAATACAATCCTAAATCATGAGGAAGCAGAGGGGAACATTAGTAGTATGAATTATAATCTTGACATCAAGAGGCGTTTAGACAACATTGAGTTCCATGATCTCTCCCAAGATGGTAACTTTTTTACTTGGACGAATAAACAAAGGAATCAGTAGCTGATTAGAAAGGAGTTGGATAGATCCATAGTCAACATGGAACGGCTCGAGAAATACCTAAGCTCCTATGCTTCATACCCTAATACAAGATCTTCATATCACACTCCAATTAAAGTCCATACAACAAATCAAACAAAGGGAAGAAAATCCTTATTTAGATTCAACAGTTTCTTAGCATATGTGGTTAGTTTTGAGGAGGAGGTCAAAAAAAGGAGTAATAAGGAATTGTGGGGCATTAAATAATTCATTTGTGCAAGGAAGACACAAGCGATGAAGGGGGAGCATGAAGGCTTATTCAGAGAGAAAAAAAAGGAAACACTAAGCAAGCATAACTTTATAAAGATTCAATCTTTGTCCAAATATTCTCAATGTCTTCCCATTGAACATTAAATCATGAAACAAAGAATTAGGCAAGATTGATGGTGATAAAAATGCACTCTATTTTCACAAGAAGGTCCTCTCTAGGAAGATTTGTAACAAAACAATCTCTTTATACAAAGATGGAATGTACACTAATAATAAGGCAGAAATTAAAGAAGAGGTGGAAAACTTCTTCAAAGAGACGTTGGGCACCCTTTCCAAGGCAAAATCGACAAAACATTTCATAAGGGAAGTAATCCAAGACCAACTCACAAAAGAGGAAAGCAATGAACTAGCCAAACCAATTACTAAGGAGGAGATTGAGGTAGTATTGAAAGGGATGAAACCTGACAAAGCTTCGAGGATTGATGGCATAAATGTGTTCTTTTACCAGAAAACATGGAGATAAACACAGAAGATGGTGTATGAAGCAATAGAGGAATTTTTCAATAACGGACAACTACTGTAGAAACTCAACAGAACTCTACTGTGCCTAAAACCCAAGGGGAAAAGGCAAGAAAAAGTTAGCGATCTTCGGGAAATATCATGTTGCAATACATTATATAAGTTAATAGTAAAGGTCCTTTTAAAGAGATTAATAGGGTACTTCCTAAACACATAGGATTGCAACAACGTGCATTCATTCCTAAAAGGTTGATTAAGGACAATTTATTATTAGTCCAGGAGTTGTTGAGGAATTATTCAAAGAAGAGAGAGAAAAGGAAATGTATGATCAAGATAGATTTCAGAAAAGCATATGATTACTTATATTGGAGTTTTATTCTTAATTTCCTTAAAGCATACAATTTCCTGGCAATCTTCATAAGGTGGATAGAACTATGCATAGCTAGAGTCTCTGACAATGTGATAATCAATGGAGAACCTTCCAATAAGAACAGGGGGGCAAGAAGACTAAGACAATGGGACCCCATATCCCCCTTTTTTTTCCCATAGCAATTAATTTTTTTAATACACTACTGGTAAGGGTGATGGAAAGGAACTCCCTTTTTAAATTCCACTCAAAATGCAAGACAAGTGGAATCTTAAATCTCAACTTTGTAGATGATTTATCTTAAACCTCAACTTTGTAGATGATTTACTTCTTTTTTCTAGGGCTGACCATCACTCCATAACTTCATTTATTACAGCTTTAGGAATGTTCACAAATGTTTCGGGACTTTAAGTAAACAACCAAAAAAGTGGAATAAACTTGTTTGTTAATGCACTACAACGTAATCAGTGGTTCCCTAATATAACAGTGTTGGGTTTTCTACTGATTTCCTGTTATCTTTAATAACCAAGACTGATAAACTTTGTCAATTTTGCAGATGTAGTAAGATTGCATAAAAGTAAAGAGACAGATTTTTTACTTGGTTCGATAGTTTGAAACTATCTACATCCAAGGTTCCCACCTTGGTGGTGTAGGAAATTTCACTAAAGCAGAAGAAAATGGAGAAGAAGATACAAAGATTGAGTGTTCTTCTTGAACACCTGCAACAAGAGCCTCACAAACTCTCCAGTACCCAAAACAGGTTGGTACTCTAGCACTCTTTGATCTTTTTCCCTCACACTAATTTTTTGCACTCTTAGAAATTGAATACAATGAAGATAGAAAAATTGAAGTTTCTGTGTTGTGTATTGTCCTTATGTCTCTGCCTGGCTTTTATATCTGCTGAAGAGGATGACTTTCGGATGCTCCAAGTTGATGTCTATCACGTGCCTCCCATGTGATCTTTTAATGAGCCTTTATGCTGTGCTTTGAATGTGCTGCTGAAATGAGTTTCATGTTGATAATGTTGCGTTTTATAACACATGCATATTGAAAAAATGAAGCTACGTTTTGCTGCCTCCCAATACATGTAATACGACACTGCTTCAGCTTATTACTTCTTTGCTCACGTGGACATGTCTTAATCCTTTGTCTTTTGGTTCTGACAATGTAGAAAACCGAGAGCTTCTTGTCTTCTTCTTCGTCGATGTTTCAGAGACATAATTGCATGCCTTACTTCCAGTCTTCATCTTTGCTTGCATTCTTGTTGGTTCTGGGTATAGATTGATGGAGAATATGTGTTTACCATCAGACAAACAGGTATAAAGGTACTTTAACTACCTTTTACATATCTTTAACTACCAGTAAATTTTATAAAATATAGATATTTAGACTTCAAACCACTTGATGAGAAGGTCAAAAGAAGAATTCAAAACTGGAGTCCTAAATGCCTCTCAATGGTAGGACGTCTACAATGGATTGAGTTTGTCATTTCTTCAATCAATATTTATTGGACCGTACATTTGGTATTGCTAAGTATGGTAATAAAAGCAATTAACAAGATCCTAACTAGTTTCTTGTGGAATGGGAATGAGCAAGGCAAGACCAAAGCAAATATCAAGTGGATAGAGATTTGTAAGCCTAAAAAATAGGGAGGAGTAGTCCTTATACCGATTCAAGTAGTCAATTGCACAATGTTAGCAAAAAGATGCTAGAGGCTAATAAGAAAGGAGAATTCCTTATGGGTGAGATTGGTATGGAGAGAACACCTAAACAAGGATAGCATCTAGAATATTAAAATTCCTAAAAGGAGTTTGCCTACCCTTAGGAAGATAATTGAGACAAGGGAATTGATCAAACCTCACATGAGACAAAGGGTAGGGAATGGCAAAGGTACGAGTTTCTAGTATGGCAAATGGCTAAAGATAGAAATCCTACATGAACAATCACAACTTCAAGGGATTAAACAACATCTTTCGAAGGAATACACTGTTCAGCAAAGACTAAGCAACAAGGAGATCATAAGAGTGTTGACTTCAGACATTCTAGTAAAAACTCTCTTGCTTAACACCAGTCTTTCATACGAGAAAAATACAGTAATATGGTTGAGGACTCAAAATGGTCTATTCACTAATAAAACAGCGAGGAACATGTTCTGGGGCATGAAGGATAGGGTGAGCTAGTATGAATTAGTTTAGGGGAACAAAACTACCCCATAGTATACATTCACAAGCATAGATACAGAAAAAGTCAAATCGAATATTACGTCGAATAAGAATCCGATTCTTTTTCTATGTTCAGTGAAGTTGTTAGACCAACCCTCGTTAAAGTTGAGGCAAACGCTCTCAATGTCGTTGCCTATAAATCTGGTAAAATAAATTATGATTATGTTTCGTCGTTTTGTTTTGTATTTTCACACAGAACGTGGAATCTGCATTATTGAGAGCTGTGAGAGCTGCAGGCCGAAGGTAAACCGAAGATTGAACACGTAAGGGATGACTTCAGTCAAGTGAAGCCGGAAGAGGACAAGAAATATCGGCGATGATAAGCACGGAGAGGTGTACGAATTGATGTCTGTGTCATATCTTTATTGTCAGGTACCGTACTTTACAAAATGGAGCCACACAAACCAATTCTCGATATCGCGAGCTAATAAAGCAAAGGGGTTTTCATATATTATTTTTGCAATTCTTTCTACTTTCTGTTAGCCTTTTTGATTCCGAGAGGCCGATTACTGAAGGACCAAACACGGGTGGCTCTCGCTCCTCATCTATTCACTTTGTTAGGTCACTTCAAAACAGCCGATTTCGGTTTGATGAAAGATTAAATACAAATAATCCTCTCCTCCCAAAATTCGTCTTATAGGACGTTAAGGAATTGTGTGTATTATATTCTTTAACATACAAAATGCTAAAGAAATAAGTCACATCAAATCTTACGAGAATCTTCAGGAAATATGATTGAATTATACGACTCTTAAAGCTACTTTTATTTGTTTTAATTTTAAATGTGTGATGCATATCCAAAGGTGACAATAGACAAATGTTGGATAGCATGTTAACATATTATATAATTAAATACATAAATGTAATAATCTTATAAACTATACTTTAGCATGTTAACATATTATATAATTATAAGTTGAAACTAAAAGATTTATTTAGGTCTTCCTTTTTTCTAAAAAGAAAAAGGAAGGTATGGTTTTAAAATGGAACACGTGGCTTAAATTGTACTGTCCCGGAAAGGTGGTTCGAAGTCTCGTGGATCTGTCAATTCGATAACCCAATAATTTATTGAGGAAGGATAGGTCCAAGTTATCACATGTACTTGTCGTTCGTATTAATGTCAATCGTCAATTTCCAGCCTCAGCTCGAATCGAACGGCTCCTGTAAGTTGTTATCTTAGTAATGCCACATCTGATCATCACTCCAACCTACCAAATCATGAGTAATAACACCACCATTAATCGTATACATTATAAAAAATATACTACATTACACAGGTCATACGATAAAAGAATCCGAATTGGTATCGAAGCTTAGGTTCTGATTTTTTCTGGTGTTCCTGAAATAATAGAACACGGGGTAAGCACTAAGCCGTGTAACATCCGCGTAATGTCGTGATTCGTTAGTTCGGATGGTCGCTTACGCTGGCAACTCTTACGTTTGTTTGTTGTCTATTTCCTACTCGTCTCTCTTCTGCCCGACTCTTCCAACATTCTCCACCATAACTTCTTCGCTCTCTCTCTCTCTCTCTGGTTCTACGGAATCTAATATAAATTTCGTTCCATTTTCCTCAAAGCTTTATTCTCGACTGCAAGGACAAGATCGATTCGGGTTATTGTGCAACAACGAAAGTGGACACTCCGGGTAGGTTTAGCCTAACGTTTTATGCTGTCTTTTGTTGCAGCAGCGAAAAAAGACTATGTAATTCTGATCAGTTTTGTTTGCTAACTGTGAAACATCGTTAAAGGTTTCATCTGTTTGTCCAGAGGTTTCGACCCAAATTTTGGTTTCTGGAAAAGTAGGCCTAGAATGCTTCTTGTCTTTACCCTCAAACCGTATTGATGTTATTGGGAAATTGTTAAGTTTCGTTAGGTTTCCTGGTAGATCAATGGGAACCTCAGAAAATTCCCTTTTTTCGTCAAACTCTCGTCTTTTTAGATTTAAACAAATCCGTCTTCCTTCCTTGTAATTATTTGGATCCTTATGGTTGTTTGAATATGCGGCCGGGGAGGTTTTGCAGAATAGTTTCTTTGAAGCTTCTCGAGAGGAGCTGCTGTTCATACAACTCTGGCCGTCATTGTGGTGATTCGTAGATGTACCGGAACAGACATTGGTCATTCGTTTTCCGGTCCTCAGGCATCATCATCTTCTTCGTGCTACTGCGCTCAATCTTTAGTTTGGGGTCTTCCCATTGATTACGGCTAACTTTTGGTCCACAATCTTTTATGTAATCCCTACTTCTCAATAATTGTTCTCTGTACCCATTCAATTGGCATTCCTTAGAGATGTAACCATCAGCAACACGGATTTATCTGCGAAAAGGTAAAAGACTTGGGGAAATAGTAAGTACAAGGGATAAAAGAGTACCTCTTCTGACGAATTTTGAATAAAACCTCCTTTTAAGATGGCAAGATACAGCTGCTGCCTTTGGCTGCCTGGGAGAAAGAAAGAAAAGATGGTGAGAACTAATTGGATTTAAACTATTGACGTATTATGATTTTGAAAATTGCAATTTCGTGTTATCTGCTTATTCTTAATTTCTCTTTTGTGTGATTTTAGGTTGGTGACCAGTTGTTCGATAAAGTTGGTGACTTCAACAAGGCTCTGAAGTCCCTTAAAGTCGGGCCTGAATACCCAGTAACAACTTTAAAGATTGAGGAGTTGAAAACACTGACAGCATCTGATGAGATGCCCAACCAGTTTGCATGTGCTGGGGAGATGAGCCGCAAGACTCTCAAGAGGGATGACGCTACTGAGGTGGCATATGAAGGAGAAGATGAGCATGAAGAAAATGTCTCACTGAGGAGGGACGTGTCTGATCTGGACCTCCAATCTTTCAAGGGTGATTCAAGTGGATATGAACTTAGTGCTGATAGGAGGGTGGCCTCCTTTAATTCTTTTGCCTCTGAGTTTACTGAACAAAATGCAAACAAATCTGAAAAGAATCACGAGGGTATCATTGACGTGATCCAAAGTGGACATGTTAGTGATCCTGGTATTACTAAGGGAAGATTCTGCGATTCACCCAAGCTCAAGCGTTCATGCTCTAATCTGGAAACAAGCAAAATGCTGAAAGTAATTGCAGACGTGCTACCACCTTCAAAGTTGCTCCTTTATGGGGAATCACATGAACAATCAGAGAAGTGGAGGACTCCAGGCAGCCCTGCATCTGTAAGAAGCCATTGCAGCGCTGACAAAGTGATGTTAAGGAAGCATTCTTCAAGCCAAGTCCTACCTTCCAGGAGTAGAAAGCTGTGGTGGAAATTGTTCCTTTGGAGCCACAGAAATCTGCATAAAGTGACTGCAAACCAGCAGCAGCAGCCACAATTTGTAGGTACAGATTTGAACCAGAAAGGTGGATACCACTCGGATACAGTTGAACCAAACCGAGCTATGATGTTAAGCAGAACACAATCCCCCGAGTCACTTATAGGAGAATCCTTGAACAAGGACCACTACAGAAATGGAGAAATGGAAGAAAGTTGGAGAGATATTGGGGATTCATTTTCTGGTTTCTGGCCCCAGAAACGGTGGGTTGCTTTCCCAACAGAATCTACGACCTACTCTAGAGTTGATGAATGGGTTAAAGATCTTGAGACTCAGATGCCACCATCTGATGATGATGTTGATGATGGCGATGATGGTGCTGGCAGTGATGAGGGCATCATCTTCCCACCCTCTCCTTTGAAAGACAAATCACCACCTAAAAGCACAGCTGCAATTATCCGATCTCCAGATAATAATTTATCTGAGGATATTCTAATTGCTAACAGTGTGATCCAGTCCCTGAATTCTTCCACAACTGCGGCACATATCTCTGCTATTGGGTTAAAAGCCACTCCCATCATGTCACACTTCCTTAGTCTTCGATCTGTGGACCTATCTAATAACTCCATAGGTATGCTTCTAGCAAAAGCAGAAACACCATCTGGCTGAAGACACATTTTATCTTAGGAATGAAAGTTACTTATTGGTACTAACAGAGCTGCCTGTTTGCTTTGTCCTTGTTTTGCAGTCTGCATAACCCCAGGATCGTTGCCAAAGGGCCTTCATGTACTAAACTTGTCCAGAAATAAGATTAGCACTATTGAAGGACTTAGAGAACTAACTAGGTTGCGAGTGCTTGATCTCAGTTATAATCGCATGTCTCGAATTGGGCAAGGTATCATTGGTATCAGTCCTTTCTCTATATGATTTGCATGTTTTCCCTGACACTGAAAAGTTTCAATTTCTCTCTTATAATGATTCTTGGATGTTTGTTATGTCAGGGCTATCAAACTGCACAATGATAAAGGAACTTTCGCTCGCTGGTAATAAAATTAGTAATGTTGAGGGCCTGCATAGGCTCCTAAAGCTTACAGTCTTGGACCTTAGCTTTAACAAGATTACAACTGCTAAAGCTTTGGGCCAGCTCGTTGCCAACTATCACTCTCTGCAAGCTCTAAATCTGTCGGGAAATCCTATTCAGACCAACATTGGCGATGATCACCTTCACAAAGCAGTTTGTAGTCTTCTTCCGAAGGTTGTGTACTTGAACAAGCAGCCCATCAAATCACAGAGAGCACGGGAGGTTGTAACAGACAGTGTTGCCAAAGCAGCGCTGGGGAACAGGTATAACTCTCGTAGAAATGCAGCAAGGAGAGTTAGCAGCAGTGGCTCACCCTCGAGCGTTCATCGGAGCAGTGCCAGTGTTTCACACAGATCAAGCAGGAATAGATCCAAAAACCGAACCAGTTACCCAAAGGCAACTCGATCTTTACTTGGTCCGTCATCCCGATGAAATATTTCCCCATCCAGTAGTCATAGCTCTTGGTAAGTGTTTTGCTTGCAACCGTTTTCATCACAGGTATTCCTTGGGACATTCCTCTCTTGTATGTGTTTTATCTTGTTTGGATTCTTGGAAGCAGTGGTTTCGATATAATGTATTAGCATTTGCCTCGCAAATATATATCTGGGAATTACGGTGATAGGCCACCATAGCCTTCTCGTGGAATTGATGCAAGCGATGGTTTTTCTTTCTAATGGTATTAACAGATTTGTTTCATGTAGTAACTATGTTGTTCAAAACAACATTTATTTTATTTTATGGCTCAAGTACCTGTCAGTTTCTTCAAAATGCTCAATCCATAAAAATAGATTACAGAGTGGTCGTGGCCGATCAAAGGAAACTCAAAGACCAATCCCAGCGATTAGATTTCAGTCCCACCCGGCAATGTTGCTCATGTACAATACAAAATGATCAAATCATCTAGACCTTGGTGAAATCGAAGAAGTTCACATCCACTGCTCCGGTTCTCTTTTCTTCATTTCGGCAAACTTATACAGCTTTTCATTAAAAACCACCTGTGGGTCCTTGTGAATCAAATTCCCATTCTCATCATACCCATCCTTCAAGAACACAACCCAGTTCATCTCCGTCCCAGCAAGATAAAAAGTGCGAGCCTGCTTCTTAAGCATATCGTAAGTATGCTTGGTCAACGAAAATTCCTCCTTAAACTCTACAATATGATGTATAGAAGCCCTCTTCTCCAAAGTCAAGCTCAAGAACTCATGCAGAACTCCAACTCTATACTTCTCGGCGTCCAGGCTCCAGACATCCAGCTTATGCCCATCACTATAAGGTGACACCAACGGCAAAGTATTCAACAAATTCAGCCTCCTCGTATCATCATATTCCAAATCCAAATCTCTGGCATGCTTGACCCCAAACTTAAATGCCCTTTTAACCTTATCCTCATTAACCATGAACTCTTTCTCCAACTCACTCACCGCTAACTTCGATTCCCAAGTCACCAGTTCCAAAACTTTCTTCCCATCACTCTCAACAGCAATCCGAAAGTAATCAGGATACTTAACAACTCTATCTCTAAAATCATCGGGAATCCCAAACAACGATCGACAATGGTGAATCTTACTCAAAGGAATCTTCTTGTCCTTCGACATCATCAACAACTTACGAACCTTAGTGGCACGATCAACCTCCATAGAATCCATAATTCGTCTCTCTTCATCAAGCAAGTCTTCCATGAGATCAGTGAAGCCTACCCACATCTTGTTGTCGGAGTGTCGGTAGGTCTGGAAGAGGAGAGGGTGTCGGTCAATGGAGCGAGCGACCTTGCGGCCCCGGGGGAAGCCGAGCTCGCGGTGGAGCTTGCCGGCGTCGTCGAGGCGGAGGACGTGTTCGGACTGTTGGGAGAGGAAAATTTTGGACTTGGTGAGGAAACGGAAGTAGGAGTCGAGTTCGACGAGGGACTCGAAGAGGGCATTGCGGGTTGATGGATGTTGGACGGGTTTGGTGCGCGGAGAATCGGGCTTTTTCCGTTTCTTGCGGAATTTTTTGGGGAGTTTGGTGATTAGGAAGGAGGTGGAGAATGGGTAGGTAGGGTTTTGGAAGAGGGACGGGGTTAAGAGGGACGGGGTTCGGCATAGGGTTTTGGAGTTAATGAGTTTGGAGAGGTAAAAGCGCGAAGCCATGGGAGTTTGGCTTGGAGGTGTAGCGTTGAACTTTGTGATTCTTATATTTATAGCCCCACGTGTGTTAAATGGGAAGTTGCCCAAATACCACTACCAGCGTTTCACTGCACAACCAGGAACAGCAAATACAGTGTGACCCAGGTAAGTTCCTGAATGAATTTCACCAAAGTCGCATCACGTAATGGTACTCTTTCAGTCACAAGTGCAAGAGAACCCAGAAAACCTTCTACAGTAAAAAAATGTTTGGAGGGCGGCAGGAAGAACTCTACTGGCATTTTCCTTTTAGAACACCAGACCAAAATTCACCGCTTTGGATTGCAGAAATCAGATTCATACAGTACTAATTTAGCTAGAAGCATTTGCAACAACTGTAACAAACTGACAAGACTAAGAATAAAAGAGTGAATTTGGCAGGTGATAAAGATTCTATATAATACATGAAATTGGAACTTGCTTATTCTGTAATCATTCTCACAATCTTAATCTTGTGGTTGTATAGTTATAGTTTGACAACAAATGGAACGTCAAAACTTGAAAATCTAATGCTGTACTTCTTGCTTTGCTGCCTGCCTCGACCGAGTAATTACATGACCCTCCCTGAAGCCTTACGGTTTCGGAGGAACTCGGTGGTTGTTTCCACCAGAATACACATTGTTCCCTCTTCTCTGTTCTCTGCTTTCGTCTTTCCGTTCAGAATCTTTAGTTCTGTCTATGGCTGAGCTTTATGAACATTAATTAACAAAATGAATAAGAATAAATATGAACCTCCTTCAGAAATCAGCTTGCTTGTTTCTTGAAGAAAGGTTTTTGACAGATAAGGAGTCTTTCATCACTGTTACTATCAATTTCAATAACGCGGGCTTCCCACTTCAACCGAGTGGCTAGAGCTCTTGCCGATTCAATGTGCGGTACTGTGTCACGAACTATTACCCAGCCCTGCGCCAAACACCAACATCAGTAAAAAACAACGTGAACCACATCACATGTGAACGACGTCAATGGAAACCTCTCCTACTAAATATTTGAAGAGGGCTGTTTAGAAGGTGAGCTTGAATGAAATACTGAAAGAACTGGTCGAAGCACAGTAGTTTTAAGTTTAGAGTATCCAATTTCATCAAAACTGGGTAAAGGGAAGTATAAAACAAACTTCACTTAAGGAAAGCCTAGCACCATGGAAAATAAATGTTTGCTCAAGTACAACACTGCACTACATACTACCTAGCAAGGTTCTCAGAGAAGATCCAATATCTTCTATAGATCTTATTCTAGCACCATTCTAAGTGATCAAGGAAAACAGTAATATCCACCCAGAATTAAGCACCTAGAATGCAAATCTAGCAAGAAAAATAATTTAAATTCTAATACTGCTGCAACTCATATATGTAATCATAGTAGATCGTTTGTAACATAAAAAATGAACATCTGCATTCCATATATGAAGCTCATAACAACTCAAATTTCCTCAACATTGGCAGCAAGTGTAAGAGATATAAAGAATTTAGAAGTGGACATTTTGAGTCAGGTACCTCAGGTCGAAGTAGTCGATCAATCTCAGTGAATATATCCAGAGTGCTGCACCTGCGCTGCTGACCAATTTCAAGGGACAGTAAGCCTTGCATATGCACCAAATCATAAGTTCTAGGGTATGTTGGGAATGCTTCACACCTGAAATAGAAGTATTTAATGCAAAATTAAAGAATATAGTACAACAATGAAAGCATAAATGGGTTACATGCACAAATATGAATGTATGAAGGAATTATTCAATCATGACATCTATTTTACATAATCCTAGCTCACAGTTGAGCACACCCAAGTATAATCCTCTTTTGCGACCTTCATGTTTGAAAATGTGCTCTGAAGTATCCATATTATCAAACTCAGGCCTGTGTGTCAAGCATATTCCAGATCTTGACTAACTAAAACCTTTATCAGTTGATGGAAATATTATTTCCAGCTCATTCTCACAATTAAAAAGAAATTCTCAACTAGACAGTAGACATTAAAAGTAGTCACAAAATTCACCAATGAGATAGGATGAGCTAAAACACGTCATTGTATATTCTAATGAACTATAGCCTACAAGAATAAAATCGAAAGAAATATCGTGAGTTGGAAATAAGATTACCAATCATGCAGTACACCAACGAAGCCTCTATCAAGTATCAAGGGAAGAAGATTAGGTCCATTTGTTGGGACCACATTCATAACCCAGACGGACTTGCCAGCTTCCAGCAGTGCAGAATTAAAGCCACCAAGATGAGCATTCGTGTCCAGCACATTTCTGAGCATGTTATAAGGTGGAGAAGGATCCTCATCGCCAGGTCTCTTTGGATGATCAGAGAATATTAACGGTGAAAGAAGAGACCAATAATTATTGATAGCTGCTTTCCAGTTGTCAGCATCCTCCACAAAGTCTTCTGGACGCAAACCTGACAAATTGAAGCAAACCACAACATAAATAGTAAGGCAAGTGAACAATCTTTTAAATACTCCAAACTAGATAAAATTTTATATTCAAAATGGAACCTGAAGCAATGAAATAAAAGTAGGGTACCATATATTGCAAGCTCATCGTTCGTCAACTGCGACCTAGAGGGCCAGGTTCTCCTCTTTTCAATTGGAATCCAGCGACGACTGTGTGTCCCAGCTATGCATGCTTCAAGTGGTCGATAATAAGGAGATTCAACATCATGACCTTTGCTGCATAGCAAAGGGCCTGAGCTGGACTTCCTGGACACATAAGGCAGTTTTTGCTAAGTATCACCTGATGTAGGCACGAGTCTCGGAGATATGATATTTTAAACAAAATCAGACATATTCCAATTTTGTGTATACAAGTAAATGAAGTTGTTTTGCGAGTCACCTTGAATCATAGCAGTTCCTTTTGCTAGTCTTCTTCCACACTACAGTTTCATCTTGTTGAGATAACATCTCCCAACAGAGACTTTTTGCAAAATCTTGAACAAAGTTCCACCTTTTCTGATTCTCTTTGTTACGAGCATTAGTAAGTGGTGAACTCCAGACAAAGTAACCACCAGGCTTTAAAACTCTGTCAACTTCAATCAAGTAAACACCATCTGTAATACAAAAGGAATAGCGACTCATTTTGACAGAAATATTAATCTGAAAACTGATCAGGCAAAAGCATGAGAGCATTGAGAATGTGATTAAATCTAGTGAATATTCCAAATCAGACAACTAACTTCCCTCTCTCTCCATCTCCAATTTAATATGTGATTACAAATGAATAACTGATACCTTTTTTGTCCCAATCAGTGCCACATCGTGAGCAGTGCAACATATCAAAGGATATAGAAGGATATGGCAACTGCTTGGAAGTAAAAGAACCAATCATTGCAGGAAGACCTCTTTCAAGAGTAAGCTGAACTTGGCTCCCTGAAGCCTCATAGTTTGCAATGCACATTGTTAAAAGCTGTTTTGAAAAGAGATGTGCTCCAAAGCTGCCATAGCCACATCCTATATCCAAAATGGTTCTGACCTGCATAAGTTAGTAAATATAACAGTAATTGTTAAGTACGATTTCAAGTTGAGAAGAAGTCAAATGAGAAGTGATGTTTCAGCAGTAGCCTCAAAGTTCAAAATGTAAGGCTTAATTTCCAAAGCAGCATAATGAAATAAAGCAGAAAAAATGTTGTCATTACAAAATTTATATAAGCTAATCTGCCGTAAACTTGACAAACATTCAGAGAGGACTTTGTTATACTGCAGTAAAATGAATTACAATCCTCATTGGAAAAACTTCAATTTCCACTGGGGAAAAAGAAACACAAATGCGTTATATATGCAACAGTGGCAACTCACTCCAGTAACATAAATGCGTTATATATGCAATAGTGGCAACTCACCCCAGCTTGTATGAAGTTAGATTCATTTCGCAGGCCAATCATTTCAGCAATTTGATGTGAATAGTCTTCAACGCCATCAAACATTAATGAGGGTGAACGAAAGGAAATTTGCTCTTCATCCAGCATCATCATCCTGGCATTTACATTTAGAAGAAGAAATCATAAAAAGAGACCAGAAACTGAAACCACTTAAGGTTTCCTAAATGGGTCTAACTGTCGTTCACCTTTTGGTCAAACTACCAGAGGAAAGTACCTCCTGTGCAGTGATTTTAACATTTGAAACCCAGATGACATCTCTTCCAGTAGGCCACCGAAGAGGAATCTTGTAATTTGCTGGTGGTAGCACAAGACAACTTTGGCTTGACTCTCGGCCACAATGACGGTCACTCACACTAAAATCAGAATTGCCTAATGCAAGAATCTCTGACACGTTGAAACAAGGTACATAATTTTCAGACTCCTCAGAACAGAATTCCATCTCTTTCAACCTTGAAGAACCAATAGACAGCTCTCCAATATCCCAAAGGTCTGAAACAAGTTGCTCTTGGAGTCGCCTATAATTATGTACTATTTGACCTCTTGATGATGTTGATATCGAAATAGTCCACCAAAATGACACAGTAAGAGCAAGAATTACTATCACAACCAAACTAAATCTCAAAAGTACCAAAGCTAATTTGTGTCGACTCCTTGCAGTCCCTATGCTTAATGTATCGGACCGAAAACCGTTTTCAGTAACACTACGCTTGGAAGGAGAACTACTACCAGGAAAAAGTACCCGAAATGGTAATTTTAGGGCTGGATAACTATGATCAGAAGACCTGGTCCTTTCCAAATCTTCTTTCTCTCGCTTATCTTTCATTTCCGAATCCAATAAATCACGACTGCTCCCAGAGATCCGTGTCGCCGATATACCCCGATGGAGAGGCCTTGACATTTTCTTTCCTGCAAATTCTAAATCAAGTGAATATGGAACTGAAAATCATGTCCTACCAGAATAAATTCAACATCTTTCATTAACCAGTTGTAGAACAGGACAAAGACACAAAATTGTTCATAGAAGTGTAAAACTGAGAATACTTATACGCTGAAAAGAGTTTATACGAGGTGGTTATACAGAGTAAAGACGAAAAAGGAATTTTGGTTAAATATCACCACTTGAGAAATTATATTAGATCCACCAAAAAAAATGCATAAAAGAACATTCTTCCCTAATACCAATTCTAAAACTCAACTCAGAAAGAGTGTAAAATAAAGAAAACTTTGATTCAGATAACGTAAAAGACCGGAAAACCAGACACATTTGAGGCCATAGGCGCATAAGAATAGATGTCAGTAAGATCATCGACCAGAAGAAAAAGGCACTTCTCAATAAAAATGCATTGTAATTTAGTACCTGAAGCTAAAATCTAAACTGAAAGAAAAGGATTTCACATGGAACAGAAAAACCGGCTAAAAGAGAAGCGAGGAGCGCTATCATTTCTAATCCAATCAAAATTCAGCAAGAGAGAGTGAGAAATGAAGTAGTCAAAAGAAGCAAAGGCCGAAACACTACCTTTAATGGGCACAAACGAACTGCCAGCGTGATTCTTGATGAGAAATGCAGAGAGCTGGCAAAGAATTAAAATTTTGGAGAACCCCAGAAAATTAGGAAAAGCTTCATGTATGGTTTGGTTAAACCCAGAAAGAAACGGGAGTTCTTGTTCAAGGGTCTCTTCTGTTAGCTTCAATGGCTGCCTTTTTCACTCCCTCACACCTCAACTTTTCCTTGGAGAGGAAAAGAGTGGATTTTAGTCGATCCAATCACGACAGAACTCTCGTGAGAACTGAATACAGTCGCTTTTATATAGTATTTTCTTTGAAAATCGGGAGGGGGAACACACGCGAATCTGGCAAAAGCAGAAATGTAAAATATTTATAAGCAGTACTAGAAAATTATAATGTTTTATTAATTATTACATAAAGACGCGGTTACGTATCCAACTCACAGGCATAGCTCACTTCAAACTCAAACAGTAAATAATTCTAAGGCGCCTCACTAGAAGTCTCCACGGTAGGTAAATTCACTAGCAATCTCTTTCACTACCCCCTCCTCTGCGGCTCTTTATCTTGGAGCTTTTTTTTATTTATATTACTTCCATTTTGGGATCGGCTCTCTCCGTCGGCAGATACATATTTTATCCATCCTTCCTATTTTTTGTAACGGAGAAAGTTGGTTATCTTGGCATTTTAACTTCCATGAACTGGAGCTAGAACTTAAGAAGCAAAACGAGTTGACTACCAAGATGTGTGTGTAGATCTGAGGGACAAAGAGAGAGAGAGAAAAACACACACCAACGACAATTTATAAACAAGAGAGGTTGCTTGTTTTCATGAGCTCACGTTTTGACTTTGGCCAACATTACTCACAGGCTTCACACTTGTAACTGGCTATACGCATTATTTAGTCTCTAGAAATTGCTTTAGCAATACCTTGTAGACCAGCATGTTAAAGAAAATGATTATAACTGCGCGGGGTTTAGTGTAGGTTACACATACCTTCGTCGCTCAACCAAATGCAGCAAATTCCTGATCAACAGTAGCCCTCTTTGATTTGAGATGTTTCCGCTGCGAAAAGATTAATCCTAGACTAATCCTTATAAAAAATGATTATAACTAATGAGTTTGTATTGTCTTTGTGGCATCCAAGGGGATTTGTCTTAACTAGGAAGTACCCGCTTTAACTAAAGTTTCAAGGATTGACTCAATAACCAAATCTTAGATGTTGGTAGGTGAGGGTGATTTACAATTAGGTGCTTTTTCTTTGTGTTGAAAAGATCACAATCTAAAGACAGATTTTAATTGGAGATGGTAATCATTCCAAAGTCCTTGACTCGTGGCCTAACAGCTGCCAAATGGCATAAAACCACCAAAATCTTAGAGGTTTATTTTATATTTGGGCAGGAAAGGCAGTGAAAAGTGGGGATGGGCATTTAAACAGAATCGGGATTCAGATAGAGATTTTGAGCTGCTGGTGGAGATATGTCTGTGTATTTACTTTTTAGTGACCACTGAACTCAAACCTTTTTCCAATTGTTTCTATCTGTTTAGTGGTAATGTAACTAAACCATTTTCACAAGTAACGTGCCGATCATGTGGCTTTGATTAGCTTGCTGCCCACCGAAAGGGATCTCTCTAAACTAAAATTTACTAAAAATAAGAAAAGAGGCAAAAGTAATATTGCATTAAATGGAAACACAAAAAACCAAAGATTCAATTCAACTCGTACAATTTGAGATCCTATGATAATCACATGCTATGCGACAAGAGAAAAGAGACAGGTAGAGTCAATATCTTCAAAAACATCCTATCAATTTAATAATTTTAATAATAAAATTTGTTAACATTCAATTTTTTATTTAATAATTTTAAAATTTTAATTTATTTAATCTTTAGTAAAATAAGTTTAATCTTTAAACTTTTTTCTTACTAACTTAGCATAGGTTAAATTTTTAATGCCATAATTGTATTTTATCCTTTCACTTAGTGTCCAAAAATAATTCTGGTCCCACAGGCCGCGTTTCCTCTGTCGGTGGACCGAGCCTGGTGACCTGTACGCGACGCATGTAGCTGTCCATGTAAGCAGCGCAACAGGCGATCAAAACTTTTTGCAGTGTACAATACAATCAGAGTAAGGTTTTTCTTTTGGATTTGTATTAAGTTTCAGGTACATAAGCTGGAGTTGTGGATTTTGTCTGAACTTGCATTCTGTAAGAGAAAATAAAACCTTTTACGTTTCACTTGCTTTTACTCTGCCTCAATTGGTCCCAGATTTTTAATTTCTGTAATAAGAAAAATACACAACTGTAATAACAGCAAATCAATTTTAAATAATTGAATTACAGAATTCCTGTTCAGCTATGCCTTGTAACGTAACCTACTCCTTGTAAAATGAAAACAACGTTTTTGTTTTCTTCTTCAATTTGGTCGTGGGGATGACATTTGGACAATTGTGATGAGGATAGCTTGCGAGTCCCAGAAAAGTAGACACGGCGTTCCGTTCTAGTGAAGATGGAATCCACAAGTTTTATCCATGAAACGACTTGCTTGGTGACCTATCGTTTTGCTGCCTGTCTGTTCGGAACCCACCACCAATAAAAGTTGTTACGGTCAGCTCTTAACCTTTGTACGGTTGATTGTAACTACTGGGAAGACGTTCCTATCAATAATCCAGGCCTAATTGAGAGTTTTCTTTTTTTCTTTAGCTCTGTTTGTGACTAACACCCCGCGACTGCCCTCCAGATTCTCCGCCGCACTTTCCCCATGTGTCTCACAGACACAGTTCAAGCTATTCATTCAGAATGACTTTTATATAGTTCCAGTCATCATTTAATGTCATTAAATGAAACTATTGTTAATGGAATGAATGCATTTCCAGGATCTTAAGTCAAAAAAAGAAAAAGAAGTTGCAGGAGAATTGGGTTTGCCGGAGACAATGACACACATCATCAGTTTCACGAATCCAAAAAATGCAATACATTCCTGAATAAGTGGACCATCCACCAATTGAAGTATTCACCTCACCTGAGCGCTAAGAAAATAAATAAAAACTTCAACCCTTTGTTACGTGAACGTCCACAGGTCCACTACTATAATAATAAGTGAAGTAAATCCAAATCAGTGCCTTGAGAGATCAAACACCAAAAGCTGCCACTGTGGGGCTGCTGTGCCTCCGTCGATCTTTATTCTCATCTTAGCTTTAAGGTTATTTTTGCCAGCTTGGGATAAGCTATTATTGCTCGCTTTCTAACTGTTCTCGCTTGATCACGATCTTTAATGTCCCACGCTGGAACTCAAACCGGAATCCTGAATACTTCCCCAGGTTTATTTTTCCTTTCCTTTCCTTCGGTTCCCTTTCAATTTAAAATCCTTCATTTGGCAGACAACTCGAAAGGAGAAAAGGGGCCCAAATAAATAAATAGTTTGGTCCTTTCATTCACACAACAATTAAATGAATTATTGATAATGAAATTATAAAATAATACTCCCTCTTGTCTAAAATTAAAATTATTTTAGAGAGATTTTAATTATTCAAAATAAGTATTGTTGTTCATGACTTTTCATGTATGTCTATGGTTTTACTTTCAAAATTACGCTATAATTTCTCTCTCGTCTTAATTACACAGATTATATTTTCAAGGCACTTTATAACATGCGATTAATAAAGATATATTCCCTCCGATTCATAATAAATGTCATTTTAGAGGAATGCACACTTATTAAGAAAGTTAATGAAATGTCTGATATACCCTTATTAATTACATATTAAAGTGTCTTGAAAATATAATCTGTGTAATTAAGATGTAAGAGAAATTAAAGGTTAATTTTGGAAATAAAATTATAAACATACATACAAAGTTAAGAATGACACTTATTTTAAATAATTAAAATGTATCTAAAACGACACTTATTATGAATTAAAGAGAATATTAAATATTTCATTAATTTTTTTAATAAATATGTATTACTCTAAAATAACTTTTATTTAGAAAAGAGGGAGGATATTATATCGCACTCACCCATCACAATTTCCAAAATTTAACTGAGCATCGATTCTCTGTTTGATTCTATTGTTATATGAGTTATAGTAATATATTTAATTTACAGACATGGGTTAGAAATAAATTACAGAGTCGCAATTAAGTCAAGATAAAAGAAAGAAGCTTCACGTGAGGTAGGGCGCTAAATGTCCAGCTAAGAACTTAGAGCTTTGAAAACATAAGGCAACTTTCCTGTTTGTCGTCTTCTTCTAGACCCAAGTCAGCTAATTAAGATACACTGAAATTAGGACAAGCACGTAATCATGCATACAAATTGCATTATCAGCCGCCCCATTAGGCGAAAACTACGGTGGATCTTTGACCAAGGAAGGTGTAAATCTAATCTTGGTTACTATGACTTGGAGCAATAAAGGGATGGTGATACAAAGTCAAAACCTCGAGAAGCTATATAGTCTCTAGTGCGAGCATACGAAAATGCACTTGTAAAGAATACTTTGAAAATGTTACATTGTTGGTATGACTCACGAGTCAGAAGTGGAGTTTGGTACGGCTTTACAATATAAAAAAGTACCTAACTTTGTTTAAAATAAAAATAGCTTTAGAGAGATATATACTTATTAAAAAAATTAATGAAATGTTTCATATATTCTTATTAGTTATATATTAAAATATCTTTAAAATATAACTTGTGTAATCTGTGTAAGTAAGATACGAGAGAAATTAAAAAATAATTTTAAAAATAAAACCATAAATATGTATAAAAAGTAACGAACAATATTTATTTTAAATAATTAAAATCTCTTTAAAACAACTTTTATTTTAGATAGGAGGACGTAAGTTTCTTTAAGAAGACCACATGACATGAACCTTGGCTCTGGAGCTATTGTCTTCTCTCCCGTTGCTCACATTTATCTTTAATCTTGATCCGTTATTTTAAATTTTATTGCTGAAAGCTACAATTTTTTATATTTTAGATTCAGGAATCGTAAACTTACTACTAATGAATTTGTATAAATAGTAAATCTTATATTGGCTTTCGGAAATATATATGAAAAGGACGAGAAAGGTGAGTATTGTAGGTTGGCTTGGAAGCTGTAGCACAATCAATAAGAAAATCTATTTTGGCATTTTCTTTCGTTTGTTATCTGTCTATTTTATCAGTTTTGTCTATGGACTCCTCTACAGTGGCCTTTCAATATACATCACATACAGTTCAGACCCGCCAATTATTTACCTGAGGTAGGCTCAAGTTCATTCTAAATTGATGATAAAGACTTGGCCGATCAAGTTGGTATTTCAGTTGATTTTACTTTTACAACGGAAACGAGATAAACTGCGAATGGCAGTTGTTAACTGAAGGAGTTCGTTCATCATAGAGCAGAAAGGAACACACAACCGTCAGCATTTAAAGAGACCAAAGAAAAGACAGAGGAAGGTGAACCGGCACAGAGATCCCACAAGAGAAAACAACACTAGCCTGATGGGCTAATAATGGCTTCCCTCCATGCCAGAACGTCCATAACGTGCCAATCACGAGACCATGTGCACGCGATTCACTAACCTTCGAAAAGTTGTCAAGATTAGACAGTAATCCTGTCCGCTCCACACCAAAAATGTTTGATATTTTGGTTATTGTAATACCCAAATAAATAATAATTCATCATCACATCAAGCATTACTTACGTGACTCTGACGCCCATGTTCCAAAGATTGACCCAAGTATGAAGTGTAATAATTGGAGAAATTGCAAGACATAACGTCATAACTCTATCAGGATTAAGGGCCAACCATCCACATTATCTGGAGCTAGAGCCTCTGGAACCCACAATGCATGTGATATGCTTAAATGTGGGCACTTCTGTTGTCCTCAAATCTCTCCTATATTTGGTGACTTTTGCTTAAAACAAGAATCAATATGCCGCCACTTTCTTATGGCAACCCTCAGGATTTATACACACACACACATATATTTTCATGTGCCATCTCTGCATCACTTAATAAATCATTATATGAGGTGCCAAAATTGTATTGCTAGCAATCAAACCGAAAAAAGAAAAGACTGCTTGCTGTTTGAAAACAAATTTCTTAAGCAGAATGTTCGCAAAGATTATGAACAGAACAGTTCGACGAGGTGCACCGATGATGATGGAGTCCGATTAATTGGCAAGTAAATATATAATGCTTTGAAAAGAAGCAATTAGAAATGATTATGGAAGAGACAAACTTCTCAATGGTCATACAGCCGTCACATGTAACGTCATCAATGCATATACAAGGATACATACGACAAAGGTCTGCAGTTCTGAATCAACCAACCGCATGGTGCAGGAGTCCATCAATGGCTATTTCCACTGATGTTCATATCTCAAGTTCAAAGTTCGAGGGGCCAGCACGAATAGTGGTCCTTGGCCAGTGATAATCATCGTGAATGGATGGATGAGTATTCCATACTGCTTTATTATTAGCCAAGGAAAGGAGTCTGAGCAGATATATAACATGTGACTGGAGAACTGATGTTGTAATACTAATTACGTGCTTAAATCCTCGTATGAGTAGTTTGATTAAAGTGAGATATCAGGCATGAAATGGATCAATTACGATGAAAACAAGTTTTGAAACTTAATATCAGAACCATTCCAAGGGCCCCGAGATTGGAATCAGACGGAAAGTGTACATCTACAGTGGCTATGGAACGATTGATTGTTCTCTCAGAAATGAGCTAGAGTTCAATGTCTCTAATCAAATAGATACAAAAGTAAACTTCCACGTTACTCAACTTTATATAATACATTCCTATTTCACCATGACTGGTAGCTCCATCTAGCCAACCCGCCTTGTATTTCATTTATTGTGAAACGTCTGTCAATTTCAAGCTACATCCTGACCTTAGCACAAACAAATACTCCTATGATTAAGTAAAATATCCTAATCTGTATGTTTTGATAGCTTGGGCTTAGTGGTTCTATCCATCTTACGATTCAGACTCTTATGATGGTTGACTTGTCAATAGATCAAACAATTAGCCACTCCTGTTTGAATTCAACAGTCATCTTCCATATTTGATTGATTGGAAAGGCATCTTTTTTTCTTGCAATGTATGTTTCACCGTTCATGTGAAAGATCTCATACGAGTGTAATTTACATGGCGATCATAAAAATAAAGCCTGAAGATAAATGTCGTAAAATCATTCTGTGCAAATGTTTAAACTTTTAGTAACCTTGAAACTTATCCTGTTTAGGATATGTTTGTCGTATATAAAATACAATAACTCGTTATCCTGACAAGCAAAATTTTATAGCTTCCAATATCCACATGTCCCATATTCCTCTTGCTTTAGACATATTGGTGTTCGTTAATGCCCTCAAGTAGGAAAAGATTGATACAAGTGATAAATTAAAGCCGCACCAAGGGATGTGGATCACAAAAACGGCGGTAGTAACTAAAGCATTGAGTGCTAGCACCAACCACATTTCACGTTCAATGCTAGATACATACGAAGCAAAAAAGAAGAAACTACAGGACAAAGTTAACACTACAAGAAAATTGTCATGTGGCGATGGAATATTGCCGACGGACTATTTGCCGTATGTAATTGGGGGTGGGTAATTCAATTCCATCGGTAGAAGTTACCGATGTCTTTAATGTGAGTACAGACTAGTTTTTAAAGCCCATATCGCTCAGTAATAGCATTAACTTGAAGGTCATGAGTCAATATGAGCTTATTCAAGTTTCTTCTAACTTTGATAGAGTTACGAAAGAATATGATATTTCTATCTCCTTTTTTAAGCCATATTATTCTTGATTTTCACCTTAAGATACTACAAGAAATTAGCTGTTTATCGACGGAACATACCACCGGTAAACGACAGAATTCCGTCGGCAAAATAAATTACCAATAGAAATCAACTAGTCGTTAACAGGGCTGTAGGTAACTTTAACAACAGACTTTAATTTGTGTTTCCGTCGGTAATTTACCAACTGGCGATGTTCCATCGGTAAACGTAGAAGACGTAACCGTCAGAAACATTTACCAATGGACGTATTTCTATAGGTAAACCGAAATTAATGAAATGGAATATTTGTCATATTTACCGACGGAATATGCAATACCGTCGCAAAAACAAATCTAATTTACCAGCGGATTGTTTTCCGTCGATAAATCGAGTCAATAAAATCCCAAAAGTATGCATATTTACCGACGGAATATACAATACCGTCGATAAACGAATATATGTTACTGACGATATTAGGGATTCTGTCAGTAAAATACATTGATATTCTAACGGTAATTTATATTCCGTCGGTAATTAGAAGTAAGACATTTTTTTAAAATAATCCGATTTCATGATCTTGTGATAAATGCATAACTTTAAGAGTGATCAATAACCTGTGCATAATATATTAATTTGTATATATATATATATATAATTCGTTTAATAAGAAAATTAATTAATGATATAAAGTTAAAATTATTTTAATTGATAATAAAAACATTACAGTGTACATAATTTATGTTTGTAATTGAAAGCAAACATGACTAGGATAAGCTAATATTGTGGTGATCGTCGGTGCTCTGAACTGCTAAGCCTCCCCTTCAATTGTTCTATCTCCTGTCTCAGCTGAGCCATCTGCTCCATCTCCTCTCTCATCTTAGCCCTTTGCTCCATCTCCTCTCTCATCTTAGCCACCTGCTCCATCTCCACTCTCATCTTAGCCATCTGCTCCATGTGCTCCATTCGTTCATTCACGTTAGCCATCTACTCCTCTTTCGTATGAGCTATCTGCTCTATCAATGTGTGCATTATAACCCGAAGCTCGGTGACTTCGTTGCTGTCTGTTGGCCTAACAGACGCTGCTGTACTAGACATAGAGGATTGCGAATAACATGTGTTCGCATATGAACTTAACCTGAATATCCTTCCACGACGATCCCTACCACCCACAACATCAAGTAACGTCTGAGTCTCATCTATAGATTGTTCCTCCTGAGACTGTTGCTGAATGGTTTGTTGTTGTTGGTCCTATTAGGAAGCAATATTTACATTAGTAAGGGATTATTATTAAGAAATTATAATAATGCATTAATTTCACACACATTCAGTTCTCTACATCGATTGTTGATGAATGTCATACCGTCATACTTCTTCATATGAGTGTGCAAAAGCAGCTGAATAGGTGTAGGCCTGATGTCCAATGACTTTTTCTACATGTATAACCTAAATTGTTAGATGTGAACTATAATTTATAAAAATTTCGACAGAGTTTCCTCTATTATTATAATATTTGCCCCCTGTTGAACAAAAAAAAAACTCAACACAGCCATATATGGCACCAGACATTTATACCATTATCATTATCTATAATACAGCAAAGCAAAATATTAAAAAAATAAGTGTCAAGCCAAGATACTTGCAAGTCTATGCGTATGCTCGTGGTGGGTTATTGATCCTCCCATATGTACGAGAAGACTCTATCCCCCCAGGCCTCCACGTCTGTTGGCGGAGTTATGCCCTGAGATGGACATTGTCGTAAGTGATGCCCAATACTCTTGCCAACGACTCTAAATTTCCTCCGAAATATAACGCGGTCGTGAAATAGCCTTGTGTATCGAACCAATGAAGTCGCGATAACGTGTACGAGCTCGCTTCTCCCATACTTTATACATGCTGGCATCGAAACAAGAATGCCAGAAAAATTCTTTCTGAAATAAGAAGAAAACAAATTAGACTACTATATATAATGTAATAATATTTATATTAATAATATTTATCTCATTAGTGTATATAAATCAATATAAAAAGAAAATAAATATTTATTTTACCTCAAACTCCTGAAAGTAAAATTGCTTTGTGGCCTCAGATATATTCTTCCACACATAACCCTTAGGATCAATCATTTCCTTAAATGTGGAAGTCATATTTTGTAACTCGGTCCAGACGGAACCAACCTAATATAAGGAGTAATTTTATACTATGAAAAAATGATAAACCTAAGACTTAATCAAAAGCAAATAGTGATTAATGTGATTTCACTTACTGTTGATTGACAATTATTATATACTTTCTTCCATCAGGTCCCTCAGCTCCAGGCTGGCGGACGTCTCCTCTATCCGATAAAGAGGTATTAGATGATATATAAGTTGGAGAGAGGGATGGTGTAGTATGAGGAGCAGTAGGTGATGCCTCATCTGCAACTGTCGGACCTAGAGGGGGAAGAGGTGAGTCAGTGTGAGCTACAGACTGTGACGATCCACTTTCATAGTAAGTTGCTCCGAGCATGGTTTTAAACCTCGGCCACATAACCTCATACTATCTCTTTGGTCCCACATGTTTACCTGAAATTCAATGTTTATCGAATTCTTTACAAATATAATAAATTGAATTCAATATTTTACACAATATATGGAGAAGGAAATAAGGCAATGGAGTTGAAGGTTAACAAAATCTTAATAATAATAAATCAACTTTAACAATGATATAATTAGGCATTGTTTAACAAATTCTTACAGATACAACAATAAATCAACTTTAAAGCTTAGCCTAATAATGTATTGCATCGATAAATCACAATGATAAAATTAATTTGTTTGATTCCATGTTGCATGGGAGTCAATAAAGGTAAATGAGTCGCCGATGTTTAGATTCCTGAGAAGGGTCCTGGCATGTTCAAACGCACTAATGGAAACAATTATACTTCTTCTACCAGGTGTAGGTTTTTGAATACCTTCTTGCAATAGAATGTCTGTTATAACCATACTTGTAGACGAAATAGTGAATGAGTCGCCACTCTTAGTATGGAAGACTAATTCTCCAGATGAACTACTAACGGGGATCGGTTTACCTAAAGCAAAATTATGTTAAGAACTTTTGAAATTGTGATATTAGAAAATCGTTAAACGAATAAAAACTGGATATTAATGCATACGTGATTGTCTAGACGAGGTTTGAGGAATTGACAAATTTTCCACAAGAACCGATCTCCCTAATCCTTTATAGATCGTTGTGACATCGCTCTCACCTCTATCGGCATACATGTCCTCTTTGAGAATAAAGGAAGCTTAAAGCAACATGTAATATAAACCATCAAATGTGAATATGTATAATAACTTCAACAAAGGAAATGAGATGTACATAATAAGGAAAGAGACGTTGTCCAGATCATACTAAACACCTTGAAGAAGAAGATCAACCATGGAAGGAAAACGATTCCTAGTGTATGAACCACCGATATTTCCTGTAGTGTTTATTCCTTAGATTGGGACAATTTTGCCACATTCCTCCCAACAGAAAGAATTACTACCATCCAGAACTAGTCTCCATGTCGACATTCCTTAAATAAGATTTTGAATGAAAGACTTTACATAATATACTGAAATGCAAATAATGTATTTGTTGATTAAAATATTCAATT
>JANZLX010000002.1:5381396-5392854 GCA_025531955.1 Erythroxylum orinocense | reverse complement strand
AGAAAAAAGAAGAAAAAGGCCGCCACCTGTCATGTATCCACATTACGGGTTAGTAGTTACTTTCTGTTTGACACAAGCTAATAAACTTACACATTTACTTGTAGGAAATGGTCCATACCATCTTAAAGTGGCAAAGAAATAACGCGTTTTTCTATGTTTCAGTTTTGTCCCTGAGTACAGTAGTTGTCAGCCAGTAAACAAATATCGTATATATGACTTTGTATCGGTTGTCACCACAGCGAAACAATACGAAAATAAATTAATAAAATGGTGGGGAATGCAATGCTCCCTCATGAAGTGCACAACAGCACAAGCTTAGACATGATCATTGACAGCTACTCGACCTTACCTACTCACTGATGCAGGGGTCAGCTCACCTTGGGAATTACCTAGGTTATAATGATACCTTCTAATTTATTTTATTTTGATGTTATAGTTCATGATTTTGGAGGAAAATCATATGCACAAGCTTATGACAAAACCAAGTGCGAAGGGTTGAAATGAATTGAAACTTCAAGTAGAAAGAGTAATTTCCAATGGGGCCATCGTCCAATCCATGTTGTTGGTCCTGTCGCATCTAGTCCGATGTGAAAAAAGTGCTACTGTACATTGTAACGCACAGTACAGTGCATTTACGAACAGTCCTCTTAGTCAAGACCAAGGTTCTAGTCAAACAGATGCCCCTATGGTTGTCTTCACTAGGCCTCGTATTCTCAACCCGCTTGGGGCATGAACGAGTTAGCTTCTAACAATGCTTTCTATCAGTATAAACAATGTTAGGTCTAACACTTTCCCAGTTAAAAAAGGATAGATTTCTACCAAAGCCACGAGTGGGTTTAGAGGTACTATATCCTTGCTCCTTTGGACGAATAAGGCAACGACACAATGACATAATCGAAATGTTGTGTTCTGTTAGTAGCTAGTAGACTAAGAATTGTGGGCCACCTTGTATGATTGCGGACCCCTAAATAAAGTTTAACAATTCACTTCCTCCATATGATATGGAAGATTCGACTTAAGGTTGGAACATTTCAGAAGAGTTGGGCATGACATCGGTTTTCATGGTATCCCAACTAATATTATCCACCATAACCACCATTATCTGTTGGTAACAGCTGCTTCAGGGCAGGTCCCAAATGGCAGAGGAAGTAGATTCTGAAATAACTATTTCGCTCTTCTTCTATACTCTACAGCTAAATTTAATTGATTCCACTTTTGCAGGTATCCACCCTACTCATCTGACTATGGGTACCACCAGGTTTGTCTGTCTCCTTCTCTGTTAAATTCATTGTTTGTAATAGGAAAACAAAATTACTGGTGACATCATAATTTGATTGGTTTTTTAGGTTGTCTACAATCCACAAGTTCAACAGCCTCAGTACTATCAACAACTATACGGTGCAGCCTCCTCCTCCACGCTGGGCTCGCCATACTATTATGGCTATTCTATGCATCCCCCAAGAGGATTGCTCTCTACAACTCATCAATCTCCTCAACATGCACTTGGTCCCTCTTATATTTACTACCCAGGTTCCATGGAGGGCTCTTTTACTCCTACATTCCCTCCACAACCTCTTCAACAACAGCAATCACCCACCACAAGACAATCCTTCCCTTCTTCTACAGGTAACTAAATAATTATCACACTGGGCTTTAGGCTTCACATTAACAATGCATAAACTTGTTGGAACACAGCTAAAGTATAGCATAATATGAATGAGGCCTAGGGGTCCGCATGGCAAGCTCAACCATGTGGATGAGCTGTCTGGCTATTGCAGTGACCCAGACAATGGGTCAACACTCAATAGTGTGAAGTGATGACAGAGAAGCATTGTATACATATGTGTACGTGAAATAGTGACTGCATGTGGTTTCAGTATCAAGATGATGGCTGATTCTGAAGATGCAGTCAACTTGTTCAGTGGCCCACCTGAGTCCCCATGTTTGCTATAAACTATGCGTTATCTTCTCTTTTTAACTATATACAACTCGTAATCGGCAATAGTATACTCGTCATGTATTGCATATCTGTTGAACTAAATCCTGATTAACGAAAGATAATCTTTACCTCTTCTGTTTGAATTCATGTTAGTGTTAATCTATAGATTGACGTGACGCTAATATAAAAAATGTGTTCTGTTAAAATTTTACTTTTTAAAACACGCGTTTCTTTATATATATATATATAAAGCGTACAGATGTTAGCTTCATGTATACATGAGTTAATTGACAGATGTTAATGTGATGGTGTTTGGGTTCAGATTCACAGACCACGCCGCAGGCTACATCGGAAACCGAAGCTGGTGCAGTGACATCAGAAAGTCCGAAAACCTAATACTAAGAGAAGAACTGATCAATATACACATGATTTGGTGACATAATTTGTATAATCTTTGTCAAATTCTTGCTCTTCAGTTCTCGCATTTTATCTCCCACCTGACCTTTTTCCCTCAGCCTTTGGCGTATTTTGTTGGTCCAAAAGCTGTAGCCTTTATGTGGTCACTACTGCTTCAAAGAGACTGCTTCTCCAGCACAGCGCTACGGCACCAAAACATGTGGACTTGTTCCCATATAACCTCCTTTTTTTTCTTTCTTTTTCTTGCTGATCCTTCATTTATTAAAATAATTGCCCCAAAAAACTAATCAGAAAAAGCGAAAAGAAAAGAACATTCTGTTTTGTTTATATGTATTAATTTCATTTTAATTATTCTTAATCTTGAAGAATTTGAAAGTGAGTTGGATTAATACAATGGCTATGAAGTATGAACAAGATAAGAAAATTAAGTATTAAATAGGGAATTAAATTCGAAAGACATACTTGATATTAGTATTTCTTATATTGATACATGTTGGTCCGTTTTGATTATAAATTCAGATCAATTATGTCTACTTAATTATGGTTCAAAAATATTTATTTTTTATCAGAGCTACTAATTAATCGGGTTTAATCATCTAATTGGAAGTATACCGATTCGGATATTCAAATTCTCCATTAGTTAAAGTACAAATGGAGCATATTATACATAGATTAATTAAAATTATGTCACAGTTAATTCATTATATTACTTCTGATTAATTTATTCCCTCTTGCTTAATTCAGGATAATCAGAATCATCATAGTTATGCATTTAGACACTTTCTTCCTTGCACTTGATCAAATTGGCGCTTTTAGTTCATTCTACTAATGATCCTTTTCCTTTATTATCTCTCTCTCCGGTGTCCAATTTCGTCCTCGCAAGGAAAAAGGCTCAATAAGTTCGATGTAGCTTCTTGATTCTAACACAACATGTTCAAAGCAATGCCATGATGTTGAGTGTTCCAGGAATGTCTTTCGGCATGCATGCTGTACTTTTGCACAACAAGCACAAGTATTGATCCTCGCGCGGGTATACACCACCAGCGAAACTTGACCTCTACACAAGAATATAGGAACTGAAACTTCTTCGTGACCAATGTATGTGGGCGTTATTTATTATAGTTTTAACCAAATTAGTCAATACAAACAAGACTTATTTACTGTGTTGAATAAATATGATAGGTCCACACGCTCGTCCAGGACTGGAACTAATCACCACCGGCCTGTATACAATCTCTCTCTCTCTCGCACAAGCAACAGCATCCATTGTCAATGGCTGCCAAATATGTGTATGCGAGCCTTAGATTCTTATACACCTGTAGTCTATTTTTTGCCATATTCAGAAACTATGGTCCACAGAAATTAAGGTCACTTCGTTATCGTATCAAATGTGGAAATGAGATAGATTCAGGGTAGAGTAATGAGCCCCATGACAAAGGTTATTTTCACTCAACTAAATTATTCTCCAGCTATACCAGGCCTCTACTCCTTTTCCCTTGTCTCGTCCAGACCTTGGAATATTATTATTTATCCCTATAAATTAAAACCTGCAATTTCTATACTCTACTTCACCATTCATATATGTTAGTGTGCTGCTAGTGTAATAACATGGAACCTTCAGATGTTTCATGCAGCTCAGGTTGTCCCTCGTTAGCTTCTTCATTCACTACTCAAACTGAAATTTTGCAACCACTTGATCTCTTTCCAGGCACTAATCATACTTCTCCTGAAATTGAACCTATGCCATTACTAAGGTCATTAGTTAGCGATCCTCACGACAAAGAGGATGTCACAGTGGCCTTACATATTGGACTTCCCGATTGTTCAATAAATACATCGGTTTTGGGTGTTAATAATCTAGAAATATCACCCAGACAATACTGGATACCAACTCCTGAACAGATTCTCATCGGTTTTACTCATTTTTCTTGTCATATCTGCCTCAAAACTTTCAATCGCTACAACAATCTTCAGGTTCATCAAGTCCCAATCGCAAATTTGTTGCTTCTAAGTTCTACGTTAGTTTTGACGTGTAATGTTGATTTATATATGGCAGATGCACATGTGGGGTCATGGATCACAGTACCGAAGAGGGCCTGAATCGTTGAAGGGAACACAGCCACGAGCCATGCTAAGCATTCCATGTTACTGCTGTGCAGAGGGTTGCAAGAACAATATAGAACACCCGAAAGCCAAGCCTCTGAAAGATTTTCGAACTCTGCAGACTCATTACAAGAGAAAGCACGGAATGAAGCCTTTCATGTGTCGCAAGTGTGGGAAATTCTTGGCCGTGAAAGGTGATTGGCGCACCCACGAAAAAAATTGTGGCAAACGTTGGCTTTGCATTTGCGGTTCCGACTTCAAGCACAAGAGATCTCTCAAAGATCACATCAAGGCATTCGGCTCTGGACATGGACCTTTACCGCCAACATTTGATGGGCTTGAGCTAGAGTTTGTTGAGGATACTGCGTCTCCACTTATCTAAATTTGTGCGATGGCAAATTACATATATAGATTTCTGAAGGGTTTCGTGTAGGTTTTCTAAATGATACCTTGGTAATGGTGACAGTTGAGAATTAGAAAACCAGGGAGCATTTTACACTTCTCAGACCACTTCAGGGCGTCCACGTTAATCAGTACGAGCAAGAAACGTCTAATTAGCAATTCAGTTTTAGTTCTTCACTAGAAGGGTGGTTCATGGATACAAATTCTCGTTACGTGGTTGCCTATAGTTCTAGAGTATGGTTGGATGTGGGCGGAGGGATGGAAGAGAATAGAATGAAATGGCCCAAATGACTTAAGCTATTGTTTGAGAGCCTATTTTGAAATAGGATGGAATGACAATTGGTAGTTTTGAAAGCCATCCATTGCCATCTAAAATTTAATATTTTGTGACCTCTCAAATTGAAAATTCAGGGATGAAATGACACGGTTTACCTTCTAAACTCTGATTTAATGACAAAAATAACTTTAAAAATTAACGAAATTACAACTCCAATCCAGCAAATACCTACGCGGCTACATGTTACTACGTCTATTGTGTTTCTTGATATTAATAAAATATGTTATCAATAAACACGACTCAAATGTTCTTGATAAAGCTAGCATTGTGAAGGTTCATAAATGTTAAATATATTATTAATATACACTGCGAAATGTAGAAATAAATTTACAACGCCAAGAATGATTATCAATCATAACAAGACACATGAATAAATGACTAATGAAAAGTACAGTGCGATGAGGGTTAATGAAAAAGAACAAGAAAGTTGATTGTTGATATAGGAAAATGACAAAACTATATTCTGGGCATTCTACAATTTGAAATGTTTTGGGGTTACTAAAATAGTTTCATGGCAACAATGCATATTTTATTACAAGGGTAATTTTGAAAGAAAAAAATACAAGTCATTCCATTCTATTTATTTTTAGTATCACTTCCAAACAATGGTCAAAAGAATCCCTCTCTTATTTTATTTAAACTTCCAAACAATAGAGTGACCCATTTTTTTCTATTCCATTCCATTTCGTTCCATTAATTACCGTTCTATTCCATTCCATCCTAAACTTCCAAACATACTAAGGTGTAAAGGGATGTCTACGATCCTATTAGGCCCTAAAAACAAGTAAAAGGAGAGGTTAATTGTAAAATAAATCTAAATTTTACTTAATTTTGTAAAGATAAGTCGAATTAAAAAAATGATACTAAAATATTTTAATTTTCAATTTTAGTAACACTAATAAGATATTATATTATTTATTAGTGTAAATAATATTACCAACTGCATCAAACTAATATTGTTATCGCATAACTGTCGTATATTGTATTGGTTTCACGTGTAAATTGTACTATTTTATAATTAAAAATATAAAAAATTCTTAGCATGACTTCTTACATTTTTCACGTTAAGAAAAGAACTCAACATTAATTTTTTTGTTTAAAATTGAACATTTTAGTATTATTTTAAAATTATAAGCTAGTATTACAAAATTAAATAAAGTTTGAGATCTTTTGATAATTAACTTTTAAAAGTAGCTATTATGTAGATTTATTGTGAGTAAACATATATTAATTTAGGCTATTCAAGATAAAATTACTTAAATTTAAACTCTATTTATTACTTGATATGACAATATGTAGGATTTTTTGTAATATTTCTCAAATTTAGTAAATTATAATCCTTTTCCTTATATAATATGAAGATTTTATTAATTAAAGATTAAAAGTTCGTATTAGATTCTAATTAAAGTATGATTACAGAAAAATTGAAGTATGAAAGAGAATAAAACCTAGAATGTAGATGCTCTTATTGAACACGAAGACAAACTATTTGGAAAATTCCAAAGAAATATCCATAGAAAGGGCTACGAAGGGGTCTTCTCAAGGATTCGTCTTTGACTGTTCTCATTGGCGCAAGGGGGCCATGGAAGTGAGTGGGCATAAAAAGCCCAAACAGTTACAAACAATAGGCTTCTTGTTGAGTTTCCAACACGTGATGCCTAGAAAGTATAATATTAGCTAAATATACATGAAAATAAGTAAAAATCTGATTGCACACAACCAAATAACATTAATCTTGTTTGGTTTCCATGAATTCTTGCTTGGAAAAGTAAATTTTTCTTAAAATTTATATTATTAAGTTTGGTTTATTTTTTTAAGTAGTTAGAAAAGAAGGGTTTATTTTTTTTAAGTAGTTAGAAAAGTAAAAACTTTCCTCATGAATTTAATCTTAAAAATACGCAAGTCAATTTAACCCTTCTTTCTTTCTCAACTCTACGACAATTCTTTTATAAAACCCTGTCTTAAAAAATTATAATAATAAATAATAATAACAATTTAAATTTAAATTAATAATTATTAATAAATATATTTAAATTTAAAATATATTTTTAAAATATATAAATTTCAAATAAATTTTGATTTAATAATTACAAATATATAAAATAAATGTTAGTTTATAAATAATGATTTTTATTATTTATTTTAAAAAATAAAATTTTTTATTAAAAAATTAAAAATTTACAATAATTATAAAAGTTGAAATAAATAAAATAACTAATAAAAAAACTTTGAAAGAAAAAGAGGGAGGAAGCGAAATTTAAATTTTTTTTGAAAATTTTGCAAAAAAGTCATCTTATTTTTTAAAATTTTCGATATTGGCCCGTATTTGGCCGGTATTAAATTTTGAAAATTTCCCAAAAAAGTCCCCCTACTTTTTAAAAATTTCTATGTTGGCCCGTACTTGGCTGGTATTAAATTTTTAAAATTTTCCAAAAAAGTCTCCCTATATTTTAAAATTTTCGGTATAGGTAGATATTTGACCCGTATTTTGAATACCGGCCAGTATATGCCGGTGTCGACCGGTATTTAAACTTGGTACGACCCACTCTTTGTTTCGTACCAATTTTGGTCCGGTACGTACCGATATTCATAATATTGTCTTCAACTATTCTTATTATTCTCCCGTTAGTAGGATTTTGAATATTTTTGCTCAGAAGTTTCAATCGACAATCTTCAGGTTCATATTTTTCGTTATTTAACGATTTCAATTTTTATTCGATTTGTAAGGATATAATTGGAAACACAAGACAAAATTAAGTTACATTCCATAAAATACTGTTGCATACCAAACACTATAATAAGAATCTACTCAACTTTCCTATTAAAATTCTTATAAGTTTCCAAACATGTAAATATCTTTATTTTCTATAAATTTATTTTCCGAGAAATTATATCCTAAATTCACTTTATTTTCTCGCCAACTAAACAGGGCCTAAAAAGTAAAAGTTGGTAAGGAAATTTTGATTACTAATGGATTGTTTGTTTTTATTTATTTTTTCTTAAAATTTAATAAAAAACTCTTTGTTTGGTTTCTATTTTAATAATCAGATTAAATATTAACTAAATATATATTTAATATAGTAATTATTAGAAACATTATGAATAATTTAATATAATATCATAATTAATTAATTAAAATTATGAATAATTAAAATGAATTAAATAATTTATTTAATTTTATTAATTAAATTAAATAAATAATTATTAATAAATATAATTAAATCTAAAACATATTCAAAAAATATATAATTCAAATAAAAATTTAATTTAATAATTAAAATATATTTGAACTAAACATTGATTTTTTAAAATATTTATTTTAATACAATATAATAATTTTATTAATAAATTATTAATAAATATTGTATAAGAAATTAATCAAATTTAAAGTATTTTTTATATTTAAGCTATATTGATATTAATAATTAAACAAGATTTTTTTTTTTAATATCAAGAGGGAAGAAAAAGATTACACAATAAGTCGAGGAAAACAGATTTCCAACATATCCTCTAGAAAGAGTAAATGGCAACCAATGGATGGAGTATCAAAAAAAGTAATGCCTACATCAAAATGCTCAGTATAGTTTGCAAGTCGGTTGGCACAGTGGTTACTCTCGCGATATATGTGGCGATGTACTACCGTCCAGTTTCGAGTGAATAGTTTATTAATACCTTGAACATTGGGATTGAGAATCTGTGATCGGCTCGCCAAGGAAACAATGAGATTGATCGTCGCTATCGAGTCGACTTCAAGTTCGATCTAGCGATACCCAAAATTCCACGCGAGCATAAGCCCTGTATATACTCTCCAAAGTTCGACAAACACCGATGAGCACCAACCGAGATTTTGGATGAAACCTCCAAGTCAATTACTTGCACTATCACGAAGGATGCCTCCGTTCGTAGCTGACAAAGCGGAACGTTTACTCGCGCCATCCGAGTTTAGCTTAACTCACCCACTAGGAGGTTTGCTCTAGCCTATGAGCTGCTCGTGTCGAGGACGGGGTCCTGAGAATAAGATTTTGTTTTTTGTTTTTTTATATGAAGGGAAAAAGAGTACACTGGTTACAAAACAAGTCGGGGGAAACAGATCCCCGACATATCCTCTAAAAGGATACTATGGTACCCTATAGGTGTAACATTAAGATAAGTGACGCCAATGTCAGATTGTCTTGCTTGGGCGGCGAGCTAGTCCGCGCATCTGTTGCTCTCTCGGTACACGTGATGATGAACAACAGACCAGTTTCGATTGAAGAGTTCCCGGATACCCATAACTTTAGGGTTGCTCGACTGAGAGCGGGTGGTCGCAGAAGAGAGGAGCTGGTGTACCCCCATCGAGTCCACTTCCAGCTCAATCCTACGGAAGCCTAACCTCCAAGCCAACAAGAGTTTGGTGTAGACGGCTCAGAGTTCTGTTGGCAGCGTTGTGCACCAATCGATGTTCTGAGTGAAACCTCTAAGCCAGTTTCCTTCACTATCGCGTATGAGGTCACCTGTTGTAGCCGTGAACTGGGTACGATTGCATGCTCCATCGGTGTTCAACTTAACCCATCCTGACAGTGACCGACTCCAACCGATGAGTTGTTCTTGGCGGAGATGGAAGCCGGTGGAGACCAGGCTGTGCCTCTCGGTAGCCTTCTGAACTTGATCTGTAAAAGACAAGATGATACAAGTGGGTGAGGCTACTCGCACAAAATTAGAATAAAAAATAGACTTATTCCTCCATATCCAGAGGAACTAGCGGGTCAATCCAAAAAGAAGCACCCAATCCTGGCCCTGAATAGGCTGATGCTGGTGGAGGTTGTTGAGAAGCCAGTCGCTGGTGGGAAGAGCGAAGGATGACGAGGTGACGAGGCCTGACGTGAAAGTGGCCCACACTTGTCGAGCGAGCGAACAATCTCGAACAACATGAAGGGAGGATTCTTCTTGGAAACAGTGGGGGACAGGTACCGTTTGGAGTGAGGTGTCTACCCACCCGTTGTTGATTACTAAGCAAGCAATCCTTTGCTAGTAACCATAAAAAAGAGTGCACCCGTTAGGGTCCCGACCATTACCAAATGGCTTGTCAAACTCCATGCGGAACTTCGTCCTCGTGGCCCATAAGCATGGAGTAAGTAGAGGTAACGGTGAAGTTACCATGGTCAGAGGCACCCCAGATTATCCTATTATGGCCTAAAAAAGGGGAAGGGGGAAACATGCCGGTAATGGATTTGCAAATCGATGGTGGGAGATAAGATTGAAAGGCTGTCAAATTCCAATTGCCGGTGGGTTCCACGAAGATATAGACGTTGAGGCTAAGAAGTGGGTCCGGTATGGGCTAAGTAGAGTGGGGGAGGAGTGAGCCGACTCCCGTGAGCCAAGGGTCGAGCCACAAAAACACGTCGTAGTGCCATTTTTGAGCCTCCATGTTATACCTTGTGTCATAATATGCCATGTTGCCTTGATACTCTGCCACACCATCGAACCCCCAGAGGAAGGAGAGGAGGGGGAAAGTCGGTGCACGTCAAAAGCATATTTACCCGAGAGCACCTGGATCTATAAGGCATTGGGTTTATCGATCAAAGACCAGCCGAGTTTAGCTAGGAAAGCATCATTCATTTCTCGAAGCCGTTGGATACCCAGTCCCCCAGCTCCTTGGGCTTACATACCTCCTCCCAACTGACGAGGGGTAGCTTCTTCCTGTCGTGAGATGAGCCCCACAAAAATTGTCTCATGGCTTGTTCTAGGGCATCACACAACCTGCGTGGCAACCGGATAGTCTGCATCATATAACTCGGAATAGCCGCTAAGACTGATTAAACAAAGGTGACATGACTAGCAAAAGACGTGGAAGGGGACCATCCCGATAGACGGTTTAGGATCGTGTCCAAAATGTGTTGATAGGTATGCTTACCGAAACGTTGGTGCAGGGGGGGAACCCCCAGGTACCGACCTAGATCGGTAGTCCGGGAGAAACCTAACTTGCTGCTTAAGGCACGACAGGTTGAAGGAGGGGCATTCCTAGAAAAGTAGCATCTTGATTTGTCTGTACTCATGCGTTGTCCAGAAACGGTGCAGAACGAGTCCAAAACATGCCAGATAACATGCACTTGATCGATAGAAACCTCAGAGAAGAGAATGAGGTCATCGGCAAAGAATAAGTGGGAAAGTGTAGGGCCTGGCCCTCACCGCCATCACTCCAGGTATTGTCCTCTTTGGCTTTAAACTTGGGTAAGCCACTGCTCGAACCCAAGACCTCAAGGTTTTATTCCACTTTAAGT
>JANZLX010000002.1:5362385-5372665 GCA_025531955.1 Erythroxylum orinocense | reverse complement strand
AGTACTATTCCTTTGGTCGTTTTGCAATTTCGCTTATAACTTTCTCGTTTGACCTCCGATTCGCACGAAATTCGAACCATTGCTTTTCCTACCAATTTTCTACCCTATCTCGCAAAAATGTCAAATTTTCAGATTTCTTAAATTTTGTCGGAAAATTTCCCTCAAGCTCGATTTGCTTTGGCTTCCGCTATTTGATTCCGATTCAAGTTGCATCGATTTGTTCATTCTGTTTCCATGCTTTATATTCCGATTCGATTCGTTTCAGTCTGTTTTGCGTTCGATTCCGAGCCTTTAATTCAGTTTTGTTTCCGTTCCCGAATTCGAAAAGAACTCGTGCTTTTGTTTCTGTTCTTTCGTTTCGTTCTCCGGTTAAGACTCGAACCCTTGTATGAGTATGATTAGTATGAAAATGGGTCTTAAGATGAAAAAATATATATATCGGGATTTTCGGAGTAGTTTAAGTTTTCAACGCAGATTCGGATTCCAATTTGGTTTCGGATTAAGAGGTTGGATTTCGAAAACGGGATCCAACAAGAACCATATGGCTATAGGTTCTGTTTTGGTTTGTGGATTGTTATTATTGAAAACAAAATTACAGTTGTGAGAGAAAGTGTTGAAATATGTGTATGTATCGGTTTTTAGATGTTTGAATTTAATCTTGAGTTATGAGCTGATTTAGAGTAAGTTGAGTTGAAATGGGAGTTGAAATGAAGAGCTAAATGGGAGAGTCTACATTAGAGATGATGGGGTCAGTGGCAAAGAGGAAGAAGAAGGTGATGGTTTGCGTGTGATTTTGGTTTTTGAAGTCTAAATATGAACTAGAGTATTTTTACTGATCAACTTTAAGTCTTTCAGTTGCAACTTTTTCATCCAACCTCCAAATGACTTGAAACTTCAACCAACAAATTTCTAACACATTTTTCTTCCTCTCCACAAAAATTTATAGCCATCTGGATTCGTTCAGGAAAGATTTGATTAATGGATTTAGGATGAAAAAGAGGAAATGCGCTGGAATGTTATAAACTGGAGAATTTTCATTGAACATCCTTCGGTATTTTCATTACATCTTGATTTGTAGATTTCCAAATGAGTTGATTCTTGATTCAAATTAAACTTGAGACATATTTCTACAACTTTCTTGAAGAAGTCGAATTTTAATTCTGTCTCTAAGAATTTTAAAATTTGGCATGAAATGAGTCTTGGATTAGGTTGTAACACTACTAGGGACAAAAATCATATCTTGTTGTCATTGGATAAACTGTATTGATGTAGGCCGAATCAGACAAAATTTTCTTCATAAAAGTGTAGCTTATTCTCTTAACTTTTAATTGGTATAAATTTTGTAATTTTTGGATATTGTAATTAAGAGATATAACTTGTAAAAATTGAGTGTATGATCATGCACTAGCCAAAATTTCAAATGTACTCAGTTTGTAGTATTTTGAGTATAACTCATAGAATAATTAACCAAATTGTATGATCTTAGTGTCATTAGAAACTTAAGGCATGGGGGAACAATTGTCTAGAAGAAAGTTTTATAGAAATGCACCATCTTCCTTGTCATATGGAGTGTATGAATTTTGACACGTATGGAGTATAATTGGTCTTTGCATCAGTTTATTACATAAGTATACATGAGCATATGTCATTGAATATGCATACTACATGATACATTTATAAATGTGATTATTCAGTTAAATAAGCCATATAGTAATATGAAAATGTATTCATTTGCATATAAAAGAGCAAGTAGAACGATCGCTTCCAAACATTGCCGAGACTTCAAGGCAATAAACGAAAGGGAGCAATTATGAGTAACCTAAGATGGTCTCACCTTAACTTGTTTTGTTTATTACTGAACTGAATTTGATATTGACGATTGTGTACTGAATTTCGGACATGAAATGTCTGAGGGGTTTTGATGCATGATTAAAACATTGGAAGTGCTACTTGTATGTGAATGAGATTGACTATTTGATTCTCAACGTGAATGTTGAATGTCGGACTAAAAGTCCAATGACAAATGTCAATGTGATTGAATGAATATGATGATTGAATTTGTGAATGCATTTCTTTTCTAGTGCATGAAATATAAAGGCAGTTGTGACTAATGTCGCCAGCTAAAAATAAAAAAGCTTAAAGCTCAGACACCTGTAGAAAGAGCTTAAGGCTCAACGTGTACAATAAGCCATGTATCTCCAACAGGTAAGGGATGGTATGGAAGAACCCAGTATCCACAACGGATAAGGGACAGTGAAAAAGGCACACGGTCATAACAACGTAACAAATGAATGTGTCTCATAAACATTGCTTTCACATATGAAATGAATAAATTGAATGATTGCACTATTGTGAGAATTTTTTTTGAATGAATCTATGATAAATTATTGATGATTGTGTTCTGCAAAATTTTAGTGAAATGATGAATTGTTTGGACTATGTGAATGAAATATGACCATTGTGTACAAAGTGTTTTATGATATTACTTGATGATAGTTACGTTGATGTGAATTATGTGGTAATATGATTATCAATTGTTTTGTGGTTTGACAAGAGTGAACCATCGAGGATGGTTACTCTATTGACTTCGCAAAACTTACCAAAGTTGCAACGTTGACAATTTCAGATTCGAGAGAGCAACGACTTAGCTTCTAAGACTGCATTAGAAGCATTTTTGTACAACTTTTGAAGTAAAGGCAAGGCTCAAAGGTCAGTCAGCTGCGATTGAAGAACTAGTCTTTGTTTTTAAGTTTTGTTTATTCCTCAAGTATGTAGTATACTTTGCAAACTGAGCTATAAATGCTCATAGGATGATGTTGTATAAATGTGGATGATGAATAATGCTACATTGTAAATGATGGTTTATGAAATGAATTGAGGAAACTTTTGGATTTTAGATCTTGTGCTATTTATGATTTTGCTTGTGATGCCATGTGATAAAGTGAAGGTGATATAGTTAACACGCCAATTATGTCGGGCATGTGCACGTGTGACCATATAGTGCACATGCATGCGATGGGAGGGAGTAGGGTGTTACAGTTCTCATGTCTTGGGTGGTCGGTTCAGTATCCAGTGATGCAAGATACTCTCTCAACTAAGATTTTTCCTTTGCAAAGTCTCAAATGAAGTTTTCAGATAATGTCTTTAGCACGAGTGTGTGACAATGAGATTGTGCATTCGAATTTTTGCATTTATTGATGTTACATTGTCACATATCATATTGCCATAAAGAATGTGAGGATGACATAAAGATGTATCCCTTATATTTTTGGACTTTTCAAGTGCTAATAAGGATGTAGTCACCACAGTGGCCTTTCGAGTCAGTATTTTGAATTGTTTTGCTTATACGTTAAGGGATGTCTCTGGTCTCATGTTTAGTTATTCTGCCCACAGGTGTTGGCCTTCTATGAGATTTTGAGATGTGCATAAAGGCATTGAATAGAGAAAAATCGTTGCTTGAATGATCTATTCGCCCACAGGTGGTAGTATTATGAGAGTTGATGGTTTGTACTCTGATCGCCTTTATATGGAGGTCTAGTTTCATATATTATGTATTCAGCCCACAGATGTTTCATAATATATGTGATCGAATTTTTAGTAAAAATACTATTTAATGTCTTTGAGTATCGCTGTTATCCTACATTTGTGTTGATTAAAACATTATCATTTTACAATCACCTTTTCGGTCAATAAAATCAGTGTCACCATTGAAACCCTGACCGGTTACAATACGAAGAAGTGGACAGAAGGTGTATTGAACGCTAGGGAGATATTGAGGTTGATATGGCCATATGAACAGATAAGCCATCTCTACCTACATCCATAAGCTCGAAAGCTTATAAAGTTGCCTATGAAGCCTGGGATCGGTCTAACATATTAAGTCTTATGACCATTAAGAAATCCATTACTAATCATCTGCTTAGTGGACTTCTAGACACAGACATAGCGAAGGAGTTTCTTAGTAATGTCTCCCAAAGGTACACAGTCTCGCCTAATGTTGAGACAAATGCCTTGATGAAAGAATTATTCTCCATGAGGTATATAGGAGAAGAGGGAGTAAAGGAGTACATATTAACAATGATTCATCTTCATAGTAGACTGAAGATGTTGAACATTCCTCTTCCTAATGTCTTTATAATTCACCAGACTCTTAACACACTCCTTTTAGAGTTTAGTAATCTGGTGATGACATATTATTTGCCGAATAAGGAATGGAACTTCAATACTTTGATAGCCCATTGCGTTGTTGAAGGGGAGAGACTCAAGTTTGCTACTCCTACAACCCTCGAAGCAACTAAAACGAAGGAAAAGATGAAGCCCGCTAAGATCAAAAGTAGAAAGACTAAATCTTCTCCACATGCTAACGTTGGTCAAACCAGTCCTGGTAAAGGTCCGCATGACAAAAAGAAACCAATAGTATGAGGTTTTAAAAGGAAAGACTGAGACCATCAAGTAACTCCTTGGCTTATCAATTTATGAATCTAATTTGCGATACTCGCATTAAGTACTTATTGGCTATATATAGTGGAGCATCTGATCATGGTGCTTCAGCAATGTAGTGGTTCATATCCATGATAAAGCCAAATAAAGGAAGGAGTAACTGATCGTTGATAGCAATGAAGAGTCAGAAGTAATATCTATGGGGAATGTATGTACTGAACCTTGTAGTAAGGTTCATTTGGTTTTATACGGCACATTTTATATGTGATCTTTTGATCAATTTTAGACAAAGAGGCTTAATGATTTGTATTTAATGCTTTTGTTATACAGTTGTTTAATGCAAAACATAATGGTACAACTTTCTTGTCATATGGTTTGTATAGAATGTGTCTTACCCCGAATTAGATATAAGCTTCTTCGTATCTTGCTAAACAATTCATGAAATGAAGGACCCTGATGAATGAGAAGTCATACATGGTGTGGCATAAAAGTTTAAGCCACATTTCCAGAACTGGGGTTAAGAGATTGATTAAGGAAAGCATTTTCTCAATTCTAGATTATGATGATCTAGAAACATGTGCTGACTGTTGCAAGGGTAAGTTGACTAATAAGGAAGAAGGGTCAACTTGTGCTTATGACATTTGTTGATGATTATTCCCATTACAATTACGTGTTCTTGCTTAAAAATTGAAGGTTGAGAACTAATTGGGAAAATTCATCAAGATAGTTAAATTTGAGTGTGGATGAGAATATCATGGCAACAATGGTGTTTCAAGACTTTAAAGGTCCGTTTGCCAAATGTTTGGGATTAGTTAGAATAGTGATTTAATTCACTATATCGAGTAGTTCTGAGCAAAATAATGTATTGTCGAATGGCATAACTGTACCCTAAAGGACTTGAAGAAGTCAATGCAGAACAGGGCTATTCTGCCTATTTTTCTAGAAGCTTGGAAACTCAGCCTTGCACACATTCGTGTATGGGGCTACCTTACTGAGGTAGTATAATCCTTATAAAGAAAGATTGCATGCTTGTTCTACTCATTACTATTTAGTAAGATATCTCCACCATTTTAAGGCTACAACTTTTACAGTATAGAAGGTGGTACCAGAATACTGAAATCACAAATAGCTAAGTTTCTAGAATATAATGTCTATAATGATGGTGGGCTCTTTGACCCTTCGAATGATAGCAGGGTAGATACTATAATTATCATGTACCCGCTATTCATATAATTAGATCCAGTGGATCTAGGTCTCTGTACCGTACCTGTATAAGAACAAGAATCCATACCTGTACACACAATGGTTCCTTGGGGTACAAGATTGACAAACTCACTTGTTCATATATATTCTCATACCATTTGGATGAGTTTTTGTCACAAAAATTAGTCTTTATAGCTTTATTTGATTATTATTTGAATTATTGTGCCTTACATTTAATTTGTGTTTATAGAAGCAAAAATTGTCATATTTTGGTTTAAATATAATAAATTGATTTTTGGACAATTGATGCTAACTTATTTGAAATTTTTATTGTAAGGTACTTGAAAAAAAAATAGATTTGAAAAAGATTAAGAAATGAAACAAAGCAGTGGTCTACGTGAGTGAAGAGAGACAGAAAATTACAATTGACTAATCAATGTGTATGAACATAAGTGGTGTGGCCAAATTAATAACAACGACATTGAAGAAAGGCTTGCAAGTTGGAGTGTTAAAAGGAAAAGAAGGAACAACATCTGTATAAAAACAAGGAAACAAATGGTAGTGCTTGTAGGTAGTATGGGGGGTGGACCAAGAGTATGATTGGATTGTTAGCTGGCATTGTTTGTGCTGCGTGAAAAGAGGAATAAAAAGCAGACAGAAAATGAAGCAAGTGCGTTAGCTTGTGCGTGATTTGGAGAATGGCATGAGTTGTTAGAGAATAAAAAGAAAACATGTGGGGTAGCTACAGGAGAGGCGTTGGTGTGTGCATGTGGAGTGCAGGTGGCGTTGTTGTGAGGTGAGCTTGTGGCTTTGGAAATAGACAGCAAACAATAAAAGGAAAAAGTTGTGGCGTGAGCTTGTGGGAGTAGTATGTTGGCTTGGAAAAAAAATAAAGAGAGGGGCTTTAAACAAAATATAAGCAGCAGCTGTCTTGTTATGAAGTGTGTGTGCTGCCTTGTGCGTTGTTGGCTTGTGAGTAACTAGGAGAGGCGTTGAGTGAAGGGTGGTGAGTGGAGTGTGTGCAGTAAGTGAGTTGTTAGCTGCTTGGTGTTCGTGTGTGGAGTGGAAGAGTGGTGCCGTCCTGGAGTGTGTTTTGTTGTCTTTGGAGTGAGTTGTGCGTGGATCCGTGGAGCCAGAAACGTGTGAGTGACATGAGTGTGCTGCAGTTGGAGGTGCTTCGGTGTGGGTTGTGTGTGTGGAGATAACAAACAAAAAAATAATAGTAAGGTAGCATAGAAAGGAGTCGTGGGTTGCTTGGTGAGTGTGAGTGTGTTGTCTTGGCAGTAAAGGAGAAGCAAAAATAAAAAGAAAGCGTGAGGTGTTGTTGGCTGTGTGAGCTGTGTGTGCGGTGAGTGTGTGCTGTCCGTGAGTGAGTTGTGTTGTCTTTGGCGTTTGGGCTGTGCGTGGATTTAGGAGCTGGAGTTATGAAAGCATAAAATAAGAAGGAAAACAATATGTGGATGTTGACTTGTGAGTGGTCTTGAGGGCCTGCTGTTGCGATAAAGAAAACGTGAAAGGAAGGCTTGGCTGTGTGTGTGCTGCGTGAAGAAAGGAAGAAGACAACCAAACAACAAGGAGAAGAAACATGCAGGTGGCGCAAGAGAGGCTGGGCAGCTGGCTTTGAAGGAGCTTTTGCATGGTCTTGGAGGGCGACATCTGCGTTCATAAAGGGCTGGAAAAAAAATAAGGAAACGTGTTGTGATTTGCTGGTGGAGCTGAAAATAAAAACGTGGCTAGTTGTTTGAGTGTGCCTTGGAGAGTGGACGTTTGTGCAGAGTGGAGAGGCAACAGCTGTAGTGTGGAGATAGGAGCTGGTGTTGAGTGCGTGTGTGGCTGGGAAAAGAAGAAAAAAACATCTTGAAGTTGGCTTTTGTGTGCCGTGCGTGTGCTAGTTGTGTGAGTGTGGTGTTGGGTGTTTAGAGATGAATTAAATAGTCACGTCAAAAGCTAAAGGAGGCGTGGTTGTGGTAGATCAATTGTGTGGTCTGCAGAGAATCGCAATTTCATATTTTCATGGCTAATCACCAGATTTCAACGTCGGCAGCAGCTTCAATGAATTTTTGTAGCTAGTTCATCATAATCCTTCGGTTCAATGGCAAAGGTGGGAGCTTGGAATTTTATAGGAGAGTTTAAACTACATTTTTTTTCAAACCATTTAATTAATTAGCTATTCCTAGATCTTACTATTTAATTATTTGGAGTTGTGTTTTACTTATATTTTTGAATTGGAAGATTTTGTGACTGGATTAATGTTTAGCAATTGATATTGTGTTGATTTTGGGTTTAATTTCATTACTTTGTTTTGGGTCAAAACTTTGTATTGAGATTTTAGCAAATTTGATGATTGTTCAAGGTGGCTTGGATTATTGGATCATTATATCTGTTGCTAGCATTAATTCTGTTTCTTAATTACTTCGTAAAAATCGAGCATTGGCGTTAGTACCTTTAGTTCTATTTTACTAGTCTAGTGGCAGTTAGTAAATTGGAATTTTTGAAAAATATTTTTGTAACAATTCGACGTGGCTCGGTTGTTAGATTAAAAGCTCGATTTTAATTATTGGTTTAATTGTTTTAACTCTCATATCTGTTTGAGTGATGATTAATTAACAGGCCTCATTAATCAACAAACTCAACAATAATAAATCGATCAAGCTCAGAGATTAAATAAACATAAGAATTTCACGAAAACGATTAAACCCAAGGAGTCTCACGAACTACATGCATCAAACGTAAGGTACCTTGTCTAGATTAAAACTTAGCCACAAATAATACTAGTCACTATCTAATAAAACTGAAATTAACAAGTAAAATAAAAATTAAATCTCACTGAAAAATAAAACTCGGCACTGTCGTCCTGAAACTATCGTCCTTCAATCCCTCGAGTCGTTGCTGTCTTCTGCTCTCCTTCTAAAATCACTGCTGTTGCTATCGGTGATAAATAGAATTCCTAATCTCCTACCGCCGCCAACCCCTCTCTTGTGATTGTCAATAAAAATCGATTTTTCCTTGCTCTCCAAAACCGTCGTCCACTCACTGCTGTCGATTAAAAATCTCTCGCCCTCTCCTTTGTTGCCGCAATGTTTTTCTCTTTGATGCTTAAGAGTTGCCGTTCACGCCTCTCCCCCTCTCTCTTGTTATAAAAAATAGTCTCTTAAAGCTCCCCACCGAAAAGTTGCCGTCAACTTTCTTTTAGCTCCCTAGGTTTTCGTTCCCTTATTAAAATCAAGTGGGCCCCCTCCTATTAAATGAAAATGGGCTCCTCTCTTGTAGTTGCCGTCCACCATCCTCTCATTTCTCTTAGATTTTGTCCTCTCTTTCATTAAAATAACGTGGGCCCAAGTGAGCCTCCTTCAAATAATAATCTTCTGCTCTCCTTTTTAAGCTACCGTCCACACTCCTTAGTCTCCATTTCTTTTAGGCTTCTCCTCTCTTCATTAAACAACGTGGGCCCCCTCTTTTAATGCTTGATGATTAAAATGGGGCCTATCTAAATGTCCAAACAAAACTTCAAGCTTTGACTTCTTCAATGTGTTATTAAGCCCTAAATTCTAAGATAATAAAGTCAAAATTCCCATGCAATAATCTGCCAGCTCAGCACTGTGTTGCCTTCAATATGGTCATGTTGAAATCTTCAGTTTACAAATCAGCCAATTTCGCTCCAAATTGCGTCATTTTTGTATTTCGTCACCTAGAGCATACCAAGACACAAATTATCATAGAAACACAAGCGAAACATCACAAAAGTCTACCACAAGAACATAAAATACAAGAAATTAACATGACAAAATGCAAGTTATCAGAGATAAACCTTTCATTTCTATATTACTAAAAAATATCATCACACCTTCTAATTACTTCATGATAGCAATGCATATGGACTTAGATTTCTTTACTCACCTTGTTAATAGTAAATAAAATTTCATACCAAGTAAAAATTTAAAATTCTCAACTGCACTAACCAAAATTTCTACTTCACTGTTTGATTTGACATCATCACAAGATCTAAATAATTCCACCATAGCCAATCTTATTTAAGAAGCTTAAAATTTAATGGCGATAACACTTTTTATTTAACTCTCCTAACGAGTATTGGATAATGATTTCATAATTAAGCTTGTAATATTTTCAAGTAAAGCCTTTCACTTTTTAGGAGAATTTGAAAATAATGCATATAAGCATTACGCAACTCCAAAAAATAAAATATCTTTAACACAAGAATGTGAAACATTACTATGAGTAAGATTAAGCCTATGATAACCACATAACATATATAACACTCTCAGTTTTTTTCAAGTAATAACTTTTAAACTCTTTGATGCTTTCTCTTTACATTTGAACTATTTTTATAACCTTGACCCCTCATATCATGGACATTAAGATTAAGAGAATTAAATGCATTCAATGATTCATTGAAAAGTTTGAATCTAGATGTGTCATCTACTTTCAAAAACTCTAAAAAATACTCCTATATTTTTATTTTGTTTCTTAACATATTTACATGTTGGCCCCCGAAATTCTTCTTGAGGAATTAAGCATGATTTAGATGAATTTTGAGGTTTTATGAATAAATGTTGGGAGTTAATTATTATGTTAGTAGGATTGATTTCATGGATTAAATTTAAGTGATAATGTTATAA
>JANZLX010000002.1:5327455-5340014 GCA_025531955.1 Erythroxylum orinocense | reverse complement strand
GCCCTTACCCAGATTAATCACTTTCACAGTAGTTTAATAAAATTACACAAGATCGAACTACCACAGCACCACTCAATTTTTGTAACTATCTCACAACCTGACTACCTGTGAAAGATTTTCACACCCAATAATACGACCGACTTGTGTTAACCTCGTCAGAGGATTTTTCTAACTATTTTCAATCAAAGCAATAATAAATAGAAATAGAGAAAGACAACTTCCCAGAATGGTAAGCTCTCCAGAAATAGATCTAATGTTATTCAACAATATAAACCAAGTTGTCGCACCCACACCACACACATTCTTCAACAATTATTTTGATATGTGCCACAAATAGTAATCTCCTTCAATGACCCATAACATCAACATATACTATTGACATACGTGGACTGCTTCTCATGTATTGACCGTGAGACCAAGTTCAGCCCAACTTCCATGCGCAGCCAGCAAGAGACCTGAAGAACGACAGTCACACCCATATCCACACACCAGATTATTTCCACTTGCGTGCTCACCTAGGCTTCATCACCCACAAGAAGATATTCATATATCTTGATAAATTTTCAAAGAATCCACTGAAGATAGGATGCATATTTTAGATAGACTTCTTCAGTGATAAGGATATATAGCAACACACACCTTTTGAATTTCTACTATAGATGCAATCTTCAATGCATTAATAATTCCAATTATCTTATATGTCCAATATAAAAATGCCAAATCTAAATAAGATATATAAAATATATCCTAACAATCTCCCCCTTTTTAGCATTTTTGTCTCAACTCTAGAACAACACATAAATAAGCATTAATTGGACATATATAATAAAAATTCTTGATGCTCCCCCTCAATGCAATATTCAAGTACATATTCCAAAAACACAATCCAAGTCTAGTTAACAAAAGACAAAGAGAGAAAAAAAATACAACTTATCTTTGTTCTCCCCCTTTGAGACAATAGATGTCAAAAAGTCAAAAATTAAGAAGCTCCTGGAAAACGAAGAACTCGCTGCTTCAAGGTATGAAAAGCGTCACTACCGACTTGAAAAACACCTTCTACCCGCTCAATCTTAGAAATATAAAGCAACATGGGGATTAACATTTGAGGTCCCCGTGGCATCCGAAGGACCCGAAGCAACATACGACAAGTCCGCCACCCGTGGTTGCTGAAAAATCTGTGGAGAAATATTCATCAAAGTGACAGACTCCAGGATGCTTGATTCAAGCCTAGGTACCTCATTGCAATACAGAAATTGTGAAATTAAACATGGAAAGTATAAGAGATAGTGGGACTTACTCTTAATGACTAACATTGCGTCGATAATGAGACGTCCAAGATTGAAACGAACTCCCATTCCAATCGCATAAAGAAGCTTGGCTTGGGCCAGATAAACTATCACGACATGAGTACTTGGCATCCAATTAGATACAATCAACTTAAACAATAAAAATATTTCTAGGTCAGCATGGATGACCAAAGAACAGAATTGGATGGCCAAGCACTGAGTTTGCCACCAGTTAAAACTGTGGCAATCAGATCGGTCAAGACATCCCACTCATCATCATATAATAAGTCACCAATCAAAGCCCAAAAACACATTCAATCGAGTAGCATCGAAATGAATTACCCACCCCCTCACATAAACAACCCCAAAAGAGACAACATCCACATTCAGTATATCACAAGTCAAATTTGAGTAAGACTCTTTTACCAGCATGGAGTCATAATGTTGAGGAAGGAGGGAGGCATGTAACAGGGAACGTTCTAAAAGTAAAGCATGCAGACCACGACTCTGAAATTCATCCAAATTGATTGACCGATCTATCACAACCTCAATATCTGACAGTGTATTCCATTTCTGCTTGGCGGCTAAAGTATAAAAAGTGAAAGAAAGCGTTTTGTCTACTAGCAGTCTGGCTAAGGGACGATGTCGAGGTGGTCGTATAGACTTGCGACATTTCATCTTAGTAAACCTTCTTAGAGTCGGAGAAGGTACCGGCATTGGATCAGACGGAGTTGAAGGAGGTACTTCAGAATCTGCAAAGGAGTCTTCCATCATGGACTCGATCACTCGAGTCGCATCATCAATAGGATCATTTTGATCCTGGACATTGGGGATGTCAATAGGCACTACAGACAAGGACTCTGCGCCTGTAACACTTCGGCCAGAGCCAGGATGAAACTGCAAGCGACTTGAACGTCACATAGGAGCTACTGTCTTTTTCTCCGAAACTGGGTATAAAATCTTTTCTTTGTTTTTGCCCATACTTCAATGTCGATTGATCAGAAACCAGCAATACAAGAATTACAAGGTCCAGATACCAACCTAATCAGCATAAATTCCAACAAGGAGTGAGACTCAAGTTGAAGAAATCACCACAAATACACAACCCACAATCAACCAAAAACGTAGTCAATAAACTTGGAAGCGTCAATATCAATTCAACTCATATTCAAAACAAGAGATATCAAAACAATAGTAACCCACAAATTAGTCAGATAATCCACCAAAATCCACAAACCCAAGCACAACACAGGAGAAATAACCACTTCTTTAGCTTCAAATATAACCCAATCAGTTAATAATGTGAAGAGAAAAACAATACCCGATGCTGAACACAATCGAGGAAATAGGACTGGGAAATATGTGTGACACCAACACCGTAAGATTGTGGAGATGAAGAGACCAAGAAGACGAAACTGGCTTTGGAGAGAAGACTTACATCTCTTAGAGTTTGCGTGGAGAGGCTGAGAGGAGTTTGGACGTACGACAGCGGTAGAAAATAAGAAGGAAGCTAAATTAGGGATTTTAAATCCCTTAGACAAAAACGTTGCGTTCTTCTCCTTTTTTTTTTGGAACTATTTCCTTTTTTCTTTTTTTTTTTGAAAAAATAAGAAGAAACTAGTAACGAAGGGCACAGAGTCCCAAAGCTCCTCTAAGAAGTTCAAACCTTACCGCATCAAGAGGTTTCATGAAAATATTCGCCAACTGCTTTTCGATAGATACATGAGATAAGATAACTGCCTTGCCTTCCATAAGCTCTCGAATAAAGTGATATCGAAGATCAATATGTTTTGTTCGTGAATGCTGAACCGGATTCTTCGAAATGTCTATTGCACTCTTATTGTCGCATAAAATTGTCAACTCATTTTGATCAATCCCATAATCCTTTAACATCTGTTTCATCCAAAGCAACTGTGAGCAATAACTACCTACAGCTATGTATTCAGCCTCAGCAATCGAGAGTGGGATGAAATTTTGCTTCTTGTTATACCAAGAGATCATATTGTTTCCTAGGAAGAAACAGCCTCTAGAAGTATTTTTGCGATCATCTATTCCAACCTAATCCGCATCACTATATCCTGCTAGATAAGATGTTGAATCTAAGGTATACCATATTCCAAAATCCGATGTTCCGCTTACATATCTGAAAATCCTTTTGATCGCTGTCAGATGTGTTTCTTTCGAATTCGCTTGATAGCGAGCACATACACCAACACTATAGCAGATATCTGGCCTACTTGCTATCAAGTATAATAAGCTGCCGATCATGCTGCGATATAAACTTTCATCAACGCTTTTCCCATTCTCATCTCTGTTTAGTTTTGATGAGACACTCATAGGTGTTCTAGCATGTCTGGCTTTCTCAAAACCGAACTTCTTTATTTTGTTGCTAGCATATTTGGTTTGCGATATGAAGATTCCATCCTTCACTTGTTTCACTTGCAAACCTAAAAAGAAATTTAACTCACCCACCATACTCATTTCAAATTCAGATGTCATTAACTTAACAAATTCTTCGACCATCTTTGAACGTGTAACACCAAATACAATATCATCAACATAAATCTGAGCTATTACAAAATCAAATTTGAACTTTTTAATAAACAGAGTTTTGTCAACACTACCTCGATCATAGCCTTGCTTAATAAGGTATTGAGTGAGTCTCTCATGCCAGGCCCTTGGGGCTTGTTTGAGTCCATAAAGTGCTTTCTTTAGTTTGTAGACATGATCTGTATGGGCTTAATCAATGAAACCTTTTGGTTGCTCCACAAAGACTTCTTTCTGTATAAACCTATTTAAAAACACACTCTTTACATCCATCTGATAAAGTTTAAAGCCTTTTATACATGCTATGCCCAATAGTAATCTGATCGATTCAAGTCTTGCCGCAGGTGCAAATGTTTCATCGAAATCAATTCCTTCCACCTAAGAATATCCTAGTAACATTACCCTTTTCGTCTGTTTTATTCCTAAATACCCACTTTGTGCCAATTACATTAGTAGCTGGTGGTCTTGGCACTAATTCCCATAAATCATTCTGTGCAAACTGAATTAACTTTTTTTGCATAGCTGTTGTCTAGAATTCATCTTGTAGTGCTTCTTTAATGTTCTTTGGATCAAGTAAGGAAGTGTAGCACAAATATCCTGCAAGTTCTCTATAATTAATTCTTTTTCTCTCTCTTGTGTTTCTTCTTTCGCTCATATCCCCAATAACATTTTCTGCTAAATGATTTCTTAGGATTCGGGATGAAGAGCCTCGGTTTAAATCATCTTCCATTGAATTGGTTGTTTCATCATCTGAAGTAACTGAAATTTCTTCAGTTTCTACAGTTACTGCCTCAGTAGTAACTAACTGTAAATCACTTTCTGCAGTTACTCCATCTACAGTAACTAACTGTAAATCATTTTTTGCAGTTACTCCATCTGCAGTAGCTAACTGCAAATCTAGACACTTCTTCACTTTTGTCTCATTTCTTGTTTGAGTAGATCTAGATGGTTGATTGCTATGTTTCTCCTCAGCCACTTGACCATTCAACAACGATGCATCATCTATCACAACATTTATGGATTCTTGCACTTTCCTTGTTCTTTGATTGTACACTTTATAGGATTTGCTATGAGTTGAGTACCCAATGAAGACTTTTTCATCACTTTTGCTTTCAAATTTTCCCAAGTTGCTCACGATCTCGAAGAAAATAGTATTTGCTTCCGAAAACATGAAAATAACTCACATCTGGTTTCTTTCCTCTCCAAAGTTCATATGACATCTTGTTCAGAAAGTTTCTAAGATATACTCTATTACATATGTAGCAAGCTGTGTTAATCGCTTCAGCCCAAAATCGCATAAACATTTTGCTACCATTCAGCATAGATCTGTCCATTTCTTGAAGTGTTCTATTTTTCCTCTCTGCAACTCCATTTTGTTGTGGAGTTTTGGGCGCTGAAAATTTTTGTGAGATGCCATACTCATCACAGAACTCATTAAAACTTGCATTCTTAAATTCTCTTCCGTGATCCGATCGAATTCTCAATACAGTCAAAATTTTCAGATTCATCACCTACACACATAAGCTTCTAAAAGCCTTAATCGCATCTGATTTTTCTTTCACAAATGCTACCCAAGTATATCTTGAATAATCATCAACATAAGTTAGAAAGTATCTCATTCCACCAATGCTCTCATGTTGTATTAGACCAATTAAATCCAAGTGAACCAATTCAAGTATACGAGATGAGGTAACACATCTAACCTTTTTGTGTGGCACTCTCAATTGTCAGCTGATCACTTACCACTCACGATACATTTGCCTTGTTCAGTAAGTACCCTGCATTCATCACTTGTAAATTTAACTAGCAAACCATCATCACATAGTTGGCTTATACTTACCAAATTTGCTTTCAATCCATCGACATAAAGCACATTCTTGAGAGGAAGCAAACCATCCACGCACATGACCATCCATACAATTCTGATAATCAGTCAAATAGATCTTTTCCCCCGTCATATGACGTGACTATCCACTATCAAAATACCAACCATGTTGTAAAGTTGCCTTCATCGATGTGCGAACTACAAAAGCTTGTAGTTCACTTCTTTTTACCTAAGAAGATCTAGATGCTGAGGATTGATGTTGAAATTTGTGTGGAATATGCATACTTTTTCGACCTTGTCTTCTTTCAAACAACATCCGTAGCAATTGATAACACCTTGGCCTTATATACCCAACAACCCCACAAAAATGGCATCTGGGTATAAATCTTCGACTCTTTTGAGGTGCTTCTACCTCTTGGGCTGATCTAAAGCCGTCAGGATTTCCTTCATTAACTTTCGAACACTCGCCTTTATAACCTATGCCTTCGAAATTCCCTTAGCCTTACCAACTTCAATCAACTTATCCAGTTTTTCCGTGCCTCCATTCAACATCCTCAACCCCTTTTCGGTACTTACAATTTCATTCTAACTTCACCAAGCTCATCCAACATTAACATCAGCTTCTTTTCTAATTCTTGTATGGTATTTTTCATGTAAAGATTCTCTCCCTTCAATCTTTCATTATTTTTATGCCTTTTCACCCATTTTTCATACAAAGCCTTGTAATCCTCGTAAATATTCCCATTTTTATCATCAAGGCCACTTCTATCACTGTCGTAGTCTGATATTGAATCCCGAGATGAACTGATTTCAAAATTTTCAAGTTTTCTCCCTTTTCTGCCTTCAATTACTTCCTTCTCAGTTATTGTTAACCAAGTAACTGGAATTTTGTTATGTAATGCAACTAACGTAGCATTGTTCGCTATTTCTTCTTCACTACCGAAATCACTTTCAGAATCATTTTCACTCCAGGTGGTTGTGAGGGACTTTCCTTTTTGTTTCTTCAACGTATTGGCACATTCGGATTGAATATGTCCGAACCCCTGGCATTCATGACACTGACTTCTTCTTGCCTTTCGTTCTCCTTTTTGTGTCTTGACTTATTGTCTTGGGTTATTACTTGATGAACCTCCACCATATTGTCTAAAGTTGGGTCTATCCTTTTTCATTCTTTTCAGCCATTTACCGAAATTCGAGTGAGTAAAATCATGTCTTCATTTTCATCTAATTCATCTTTCGCGTTATTCACATTTTTTCTAGTTTCTACCTGTAGTGCCAATCCTTTGCTTCTCTCTTGCTTATCCATTAAGAGATTCATCTCAAAGTTTGTGAGAATCCCAATAACTTTTTCCAATGACAGATTATTAATGTCGTGAGCCTCCTCTATTGCTGCAATGTTTGGAATAAATCTTGGTGGCAGCGATCTCAGCGTTTTCTTGGCTAATTTCACATTTGAGTATTTCTTTCCCAATTGATGAGCTTGATTTGCAATATCTCTCAATTTTTTATGAAAGTCTCCAATAGCCTCATGCTCATCCATCTTCAGCTCTTCAAACCGCACAGCTAACATTTGTAGTTTCGACGCTATCACAGACTTTGATCCTTCATGAATGGTTTGCAAGGCATCCCATGCTTCTTTTGCCATTTCACATGCTAAAATCATTGAGAAGCGTCCTTCATCAACAGCACTGAATATCGCATGTATTGCTTGTGAATTTCCCAGTGCACTTTCTTCTTCCACTCTTGTCCATTCAGACTGATCTTTCTGAACTACCTTTCCTTTATCATCAATGATCATTGGATGCGTCCAACCATATACTACTGAATGTCAGGCTCTCGTGCTCTGTGCTTGAATAAAGAATTTCATCCGAGATTTTCATGACGGATAATTGGATCCATCCAACAGTGGTGGTCTGGTGATTAATGCACCCTCTCTCGTAGCCATGTCTACGAATCTAGGATCTGCACCAACTTGCTACTAAGTTCTGAATCGGTGACCTTGCTCTGATACTAATTGAAAAACCAAAAGGGTTAATTAATTTGCAGACTTTCCAAGTTTCCTTTTCGCAAACAGAATGAAACTACGTAAAAGCGAAATAATAAAGACATCAAAATTTGGTAACACAGTTCGGTACACTCTGCCTACGTCTATGGAGCCCTTACCCAGATTAATCACTTTCACAGTAGTTTAATAAAATTACACAAGATCGAACTACCACAGCACCACTCAATCTTTGTAACTATCTCACAACCTGACTACCAGTGAAAGATTTTCACACCCGATAATACGACCGACGCTTGTTAACCTCATCAGATGACTTTTCTAAATATTTTCACTCAAAGCAATAATAAATAGAAATAGAGAAAGACAACTTTCCAAAATGGTAAGATCTCTAGAAATAGATATGATGTTATTCAACAATATAAACCAAGTTGCCGCACCCACACCACACACATTCTTCAGCAATTATTTTGATATATGCCGCAAACAGTAATCTCCTTCAATGACACATAACATCAGCATATACTATTGACATACATGGACTGCTTCTCATGTATTGACCGTGAGACCAAGTTTAGCCCAACTTCCATGCGCAGCCAGCAAGAGACCTGAAGAACGACAGTCACGCCCACATCCACACACTAGATTATTTCCACTTGCATGCTCACCTAGACTTCATCACCCACAAGAAGATATTCACGTATTTTGATAAATTTTCAAAGAATCCACTGAAGATAGGATGCATATTTTAGATAGACTTCTTCAGTGATAAGGATATGTAGTAATACACACCTTTTGAATTTCTACCGTAGATGCAATCTTCAATGCATTAATAATTTCAATTATCTTATATGTCCAATTTAAAAATGCCAAAACTAAATAAGATATATATAAAATATATCCTAACAGTTATCATCAAAATGATTAATAATAAACCTTGAGCTAACATCACTTATATATATACACACACACACACACACACAAATTAATAAAAGTAGATGGTAGATGGTAAATATGTGATTTATAAGTTTTATAAACTTTACTAATTAATCCTCATGTAACTCTCTTTACTAAAATTGAGATGATTGAAGGTATCATTCAAGTAGCCACTGATGCTCTTCGCCACTTAAAGTAGCGAGTTCTAAGCTTTCCCGGCACTCCTTGAATTAGTCTTTTGGGCATATGTTGTCCCAAAGGGGGAGAATATAAGACTTGACTTACGTGTATTTAATCTTCTGTGATTTGTTGCTTATGTTTGACTTGTGCTCGTGTTGCCTATTGAATCTTCAATTAAGGGGGAGCATTGTAGATTCAATATTTATATGTCCAATTACGTTATTTAGGGGAGCTTAAGAGTTGTGACAAAAATGCCAAAAAGAGGAGATTGTTAAGATATATAGTATATATCTTTTATTTCGTTTTGGCATCTTATTTATTAATTGAATATATAAGATATTAATTGGACTTGGATTCAAAGAGATGTGGTTGCTACACTTATAACTATGTAAGAATCCTACACAAAATTGAAGTCCATTATTATCACGTTTATGGCGTATTAAGCGTGTGAGGGAAAAGATGTACTACTGGATTTTTTTACAGGCGTGGCTAAGGGTTTTTGGATGGTTTTTGGGTCTTTGTCGTGGGGGTCTTTGTTGTGTTAATTGACAGCAATCTTTAGTATTTTTGCAGCTGATTTGTTTTCCTCTTAGGTGTATAGTTTTTGTCTACTGTCGAAAACGTTTCTGTGAGCTGGTTTCTATTAAGTTTCTTGCGTAACCCAAGGTTGTCTGTGTGAGGACTGCACTTTATCTTGAGTTACTGTTGTTGGTTGCAAGAAGAAAAGATCATCTTAAGTGGGTGATGTGATTTTGTCTTAGGGCTGTTATCGTTGATGTTTTTCTAGTTGCTCTGAAGATTGCTCTTCAATTCTTCAACGCCAAACTTCTGTTGTAAATGTTGGCCGCCTTTGATGATTAATGGTTGAAAGTAAGGCAGAAAAATCCTAGCAGCTATCTACAGCAATTTAATTGGTGAACAACTTTCAGATATGTCTTAGAAGGAGTTGAATTTATCGCAAAGTTGTTTCTCTCTATCTCAAGTATTTTCGTTTTTGTTTCTAGTTATTTTAATCACTTGAGTTATTCATTTATTTTCTTTATTATTAAACAGTGTGTGTAAATCCTCTGTCGAGGTTAGTACAAGGTGGTTGTACTATTGGGTGTGAAATACTTTCACGAGAAGTGAAGTTGAGAGATAGTATCAAGGGTTGAGTAGTGTCGGCTTGATAAAGCTTTGGGTAAATCTATTATACTTTTGTGAAAGTATTAAGCTGAGTAAGGACTCCGCAGACGTAAGCAAGATATGATGAACTACGTTAACAAATTTCAGTGTTGATTTATTTTTTGTTCTTTTAATTTTTCTGATTTTTTTTGTTTGCTATAAACAAATCGGAAAGTTTGCGAAACTACTACCTATTATAGTTTTTCAAGTGCCAACGACACCATCGAAAAGAGAGTAAAAGCAACCAGAGAACAATACCAAGAAATCACTTCTTGGTGACGGGATATAACTATAGTCCCATAAAGCAGGTTGGTAGTTCCCAGATCTTCTGGTTATGGTCCGGTCAGAAACTTTGGCCAAAAACCTGCGTTGCACTCGGTTAAAACCACTATGGTTTGATGATCCAAGCAACAAATCTTGGTTTCTTGGAGGCAAGCTTGTGATACTGCCAATTAAAGAGGAAGCAACCAAATGACGGGCCTTAGTTTTGATCAGAAAACGCATAATTGGTAATTACTACTAGATATTTAGATGACTCTGTGAAATAGCTCCTTGATAATGCTATTATTACTCACTACTTGCCCTTTAATATAATAACCACAAGTTGATGTGAATAACTTTTACTTAAATTCTTAAAACAGAGAAGTTATAATAATAAATTCTAATTTATTATTATAACTTCTCTGTTTTAAGTTTTAAGGATAAGTCTAAATTAAATAAATTAACCATTTTAAATGAGAAATTCACTTTGAAATCTTAAATTTTTAAATAAATATTTATTTAAAATAAAATTTGAATGACTTAAACTTTTATGCTAATTTTATAATTTATATTGTCCATCTTTATGCATTACTTACACCATCTACCATTAAAATGAACATATAGTGAATGATTATCTCTTCTTTCTTTTTTTTTTGCAATCATAAATCTATAAACTTGCTCATTATAATCTAAATTGAAATCTTAACTTCGATATTGAAATTTTAATTACATAATCGAGCTCACAATCTTTCATAACATTGGCAATTTTGGACTGTCGATAAGATATAGGTACTGTATCAAACACATTCAACTTATGGCTACTATATGTGGTCGCACGAGATCCGCATGAAAGTCAAAATCAAATAAATTTCGCGGATTCAACTAAACAAATTATATTTTTATTCAATTTATCTTAACAATTATTTAAAAAAATAATTAATTAATAATTAATCTTTATAAACGAGTTCGTTTATATTTAATAATTTTTATTTAATTAAACTTTAATTTTATCGCTAATGAAGAAAATATTTTTCTTTAATTTTGATTAATTTTTATTATAGATCGAATTACAAACAAAAAACTACCAAGAAACATGAGCAACATTTTCTCTAAGAGGCAGGTTGAACAAGCAGTGTCAAGAACCGATCCTTACTTTCACGATCAACAATGCCGAACCCATCTTCATGTTGGTAGAAACAGTGTGTCACTTTTCCAAAGTTCATACACATTCGAAGAAAGTCTCTAGAAAACGAACTATCGCTTGTTCCCTCTTTGTTCATCATTTTCCATGTCTCCCTTGATAAGGATACTTGACTAGGATATGTTTGAAAGGTTCAAACATTATCCTAAGACTTAGTTTGTTGTTTACTTAATCAAACTTCTGTTGTAACAAATCCTGGAGATTAGAATCTTCAGTTCAGATTTTCTTGTATTTATTTAGCTCTTGTATTTGATCGCAACACAATACAACAATCGTTACATTCATTTTTTATAACGACTGAACCTCTTGTTGAATTGTGTTGTTTTATGCAACCTGCTGCAATGAAAATGGTGGAGAAGCCATCAATGAAAGTGAAAGTGAAGAAAAGAAAGCTGAAGGGAAAACCAAATAAGTTCAAATGCAAGTGGAAATTGAAGATGATGATCCTAAGCATAATTCAACAATGTTTGGACCAAAGTAATGAAGATACAAGATCAGAAGAATGAAGCACAAGGCAGAGAAGAGAATGAAAAAAATGAAAATGCAGATTGAAGAAATGCACAGCAGAAATTGAAAGTTCCAGTTACTTCAGTTAGTTACTTAGAAGGAAGTAACCAGGAAGGAAGTAACCAGAAAGTGCAGCAAAAAAACCAGCTGCTAAAATTAATCAAACTTGAAGTGATTGAAGTTTACAAGTCAGCATGCTGAAGAAATTGAAAAATCAAAGTAACATGGGCATGTGAATAAATGAACTTGAGCATTAGCTTTTGATTCCCATTATTGTCAAGCATCTTTTGATTGTTTTTAACTTTTCTGCAGCTTTATCATAAACAAATTCCCTTTGTTAGCTTTTGTTGGTGTACCAACCAACATTTGCTTATGTGCCAACCAACATAATCATTTGTCAAGATTACTCATTAGCTGGATGTATTCAAAAAGGGAGAAGAGCTAAGTTAAAAGGCTCATCTTCTTCTTCATTTTTATGCTGAAAAAAAAGAAATTCATGTTCATGTTCATGTTCATCTTATCATTTCATTTTTATTCTGATTTCCAGTAGCAAGTTCAGAGGTTGAGTTGTTGTAGTAGTGATTGAAAATTCTGTTTTGTTGTTGAAAAATCTGAAGCAAGTTGAGTGTTGGATTTGAGTACAAAAATTT
>JANZLX010000002.1:5284942-5295560 GCA_025531955.1 Erythroxylum orinocense | reverse complement strand
AGGCGGCGCCTTGCTATGTTCCATTGGAGACTGACGTTGTATAGGATTATGAACCTTTTGTTGTAGCCGTTGGGACGGTTGATGTTGCTTGAGTTAGACTTGTACCCACGGCCCGTAGCTGTTGGAGGAGTCATCCGCTAGTGGTGTCTCCGCTACAGTGCTCCCCATCACTCCTCCGACTGCTACTTCCACCGTCATTGCCGGCCTCATCAGTCCTGCACAAGTTTTTGGGCTCACGTTGTTAACGTGGTGGTGCTAGGGGCATGCAGAAACATCGTGACCCACCTTGCCACATTTGTAGCATAACAGTGGTATCACCTCGTACATCACCTGAATCACCTCACCATCTAACTCCACGTTAGTCTTTAATGGAATGCTTAAGTTAATGGCGACTGCGAGGCGTGCATAACATACCCTTTGCGCTTGCAATGTAGGCTCATCAATTTTAACTATTTTTCCAACGAGATTTCCCAGAGTAGTGAGCATTCCTGGGTGGTACTGTGCGATGAGGAGGTCCGAGAACCTAACCTATATGACCGTTCGGTTAACTTGCCCCTATATCGGATGAAAGGAAGGTTCCCACCTTTGCACCGACAATGTTTGCCCATATATGATCCAAGGGCCCGCTGTTAAAGCATAAAGGTAGTTGGCTTCATCCATAAATCTAACAAGGAAGAAATCATGCTCTAGGTCGACAACTTTCATTGGTCCTTTGGGTTTCCATAGATTTCTCAATTAGGAGCTGATTGTTTGAAACCTAGTCGACGACCCAAGAGCTTCACCACGACAGTTGTTGTCCATTACTTATCGAGTTTCTCCTTAAAAGCCTTGGACAACTGAATGCCTTCCTCGAGTTCGCTGGACAGCGGCAAGATTTCTCCTTCCTTAAGTTCAATTGTCTCCTCAGCAGGCCAGACGTTTTCGTCCACAGGTAAGGCGTCGACCTGTCCCCTTGTTATGGCTGTACTGTAAGATATTGGCAATCGGGACAATGCATCCTCCTCCCTCTTCCTCGTGCGCCCACGATTAGGCTGGTGTCCCTCTTGGTCGAGGGACTCCATGAGATGCCCAGTGAATGATCGGCATATAGGTAAACTCTTGGTTCTAACCGAACTAGAAGTAAATCAAAGAGTGCGTAATCTAAAGGAAAAACTCAAAGCTCGCCACCTTTTCTCTATCTAGAATGTAAAATCCCAACTACCATTTTTCGTTTCCCATATAAATTGTCTTTAATGTTAGTAAATTTAATACTTTATTTTCCTTTCATATCAATGCATAAAGTTTGATTGAATTTTGATTAAATAAAAAAATTCAAATGACCATTATTCTTATATTTTGCTTTACTATTTTAGTAAGAATGTAATTCGAATTAAGCGTTGTTTTATGGTATAATAGAATCCTTAGTAACTTTAATTCACTCTCAATTCATCTTAACAGTTAGGTTTGGCTCGAAAATAAAAGAGACAAAAGAATTAATTATTTATCAAACTAAATGTAGAAATATAAGTGTAAGATAGAAGAGTCACTTATTTTATTTTTTTTGAAAGATAGAAGAAGAAATTATATTAATCTCGTAAAAACTACTATACACCACTATAATGAGTCATATGATCCAGCTACAAAATTATATTAGGAACATATATAACAAAAATAGCTACTACAAAAATTACAACAACCAGCTCCTTCTCATTACTTGACTAAGTGAATTTTGTTTGTAATTGATAATGAAAATCCCTCGAATCCAATTCACAATCTAATCTACTAACTAATGAGTGTCTACTTCAACTCCTTTATAAATTCTCCTCTTCCTTTTTATTAGCTCAAGGTTTATATTTAACGATTTTGATTATAACTATATAATATTTCAAAATTCAAATTGAATTTATTTCCTTGTAAAATTAACGGTCTAATTCTCAAAAAGGAAATAAAACATAAGAAATATGCTTTCTTTCTTGCAGGAACCTTCTTTATGAACTTACCTTATTAGCAATAGTTTATCCGAAAGGATTCTACTAATTATGAAGGTCATATATTAGCTCCGTAATTACTAGAAGATTTTTGGCAAAGATGACATCGAAGTTATTCAAGGTTAAATCCATCCAATTGACTAAAGATGCGAGTGAAGTAACGGCTAGTTGAAGAAATTAACTATTGAGGGAAGAGCAACAACACTCATAAAGTAGAACAAACATATTTAGATTGTCGAAACATTTTGAGCAACATCTATGCTCTTGAGAATCATATCATTACTATTGTGTTTTAGAAAGTGAAATCATTCTATCAAGAGAGAAATTGTTATTTTGTTTTTTCTGTGAGCTTTTTAGAAGCTTGTTATACACTTCGAATGTGAAAGGTTAGAGAACCTTGAAAAATATGTACTTGTGAGTTTAGAGAGGTTCGTCAAATTTAATACACGATTTTTATAGTGAAACACTCAAGTTGGATACTTGGGAACTGGAAGTAGGCTTGGGTTGTAAGTCAAACTAGTATAAATCGACTACGTCATTCTTCTTTCTCTCTTTAACTTCTAAATTTCCATATTATATTGTGTGTGTGTGTTGTTTTTAAGAGGCTCCTTCTGTTTCTAACTTGCAAGAGGTACCATTTAGTTTTAACAAGAGCCTTATATTTTTAAATTGTTTTAACAAGATTTATCATTTAGTAGGCTCCTTTTGTTTAAGCAGGGTCTTATACCATAAAAGGTTCCCATTAGCTAACAAGCCCATGTCATTTAAAAAGGCTTTATTGTCTAATAAGCTCCTACTGTTTTAACTAGGATTTGTTTATTATACGAATTGAAAGAACTTGGGAAAAAAATTTATACACACAATTCACCCCCTCCCTCTTGCGTGTGTTTGCTTTTAACATTTGGTATCAGAGCAAGGTTTCACATTTTTGTGTACGTGATAGATCATGACAAAAACCTTGAGAAGTTTTTAAGGACAGTCAGTTTCAAAGCCTCCTTACTTCAATGGAAACAACTACTCATAATGGAAAGGGAGAATGACTATATATCTCTAATCTATAGCTATTGAAGCATGACAAGCAATTAAAGTTGGTGCTACAATTCCCACTTCCGATAACATAAAAGTATAGACTGATGTTGATAGGAGAAATGCACAACAAAATGCTAGACAAAACATCACCTGATATGTGCATTGTCTCTAGAAAAATATGAAAAGATATCATACTACTCTACAACAAAAGAAATGTAGGACAAATTTCAAGTCATGTTTAAAGGAACAAATGAGGTAAAGAAGTATAGAATAAGTCTTTTAGTACATCAATATGAAACTATTGGCATGAAACAGGGAGAGACCATAAACGAATTCTTCGGACGCTTCAACATCATCACAACCCTAAAGAGCTTCGAAAAGATATATCTCAATGATGAGTTCGTAATGAAGATTTTGAGGTTACTACCAAAGGAATGGAGACCGAAGGTGACAGCTATAGAAACGACAAAGCATCTAGACATTATTTCACTTAACTATCTATGAGGAAATGTAATGATCCATGAAACTGAGCTTAGGCAAGATGAAGGATCTTCTTATAGAAAATGAATGACACTAAAAGCAACTAACAAATGAAACGGTAATGAAAGTGACACTAAACTGTAAATAGATAAAGATGACGAGTTCAACTTTATAGTCAAAAAATATGTCCACTTCTATAAAAAGAAGATAACGAAAAGAAAAGGAAACAACAAAGGCAGAAACAACAGTTTCATATCAAAGGAAACAATAATAATAGCAATATACAAAACAATCAAATCATATGTTATCATTGCAAGAAGCCTGGACACATAAGACCATAATGTCCTTTTCTTCAAAAGGACAAGTCAGAGAATAGAAAATATAGAAAGCTTACGATGAATACAGCCTAGTCAGATGAGGATTCAGAAAATTTGGAAGAAGAAGAACCAATAGAAGTCAGCAATAATTGCTTCATGGATAAATCAAGAGACGATGAGGTATATTACTCTGACTCTGATATTGAAGTTGATGAATTAAAAAATGCATATCATAAATTGTATGATCAGTACAAAAGGTTTACGGTTAAGTATTTCAAAGAAGTTGAGAAGTCCAAAAGCAATGATACATCTCTAAAGAGTAAGATTAAATCATTAGAATCTGCAAATGAAAATTTGGCGATTAAAAATATCTCTTGAGATTGACTATACGCAAAAGGTTTCTAAAAAGGAAGCTCTAGAAGAAACAGTAGCTAAGTGGGAAAATACGCTAAAAAATGATTTTGATCAGGTAAAATAATTAGAAGAAAAAGTCGCCACCTTAGAACTTGAAAAGGAGAAAAATGCTGGAAAGATTCTGTCTCTACAGAAAGATCTGAAAATTTTCGTTGATGGAAAGAAGAATCTTGATGCATTGTTTGGTAGCAGTAAATGCATTTTTGGTAAGGCCAGAATAGGATACAATGAAAATAAAATATCAGGCCATACAAAAACTTCTTTGATAAATAAAGCAGCAGCTATAGCCAAAATAGCAGGAATCTGCTAAGTGGCAAAAATCATAACAACTATCATTCATCTGTTTTATACGATTACTGTGGTAAAAATGGTCACATTAGTCATTTTTGTAATTTTCGTAAAAAGAGATCATCTTAGATGTATGTTTGAAGACGAAAAGGTTAAAGTACTAACCTAGAATGACCCAGAAAAATTGGGTTACCTAAAATGAGATAATATTTTTTGCAGATATGCTTCAAAATAGAGACAAGAGAAATCAATAAATAGTTGAAAGCGACTGTTCGAGACACATGACAAGTGAAATATCGCATTTCAACTATATTGAAAGGAAAGATGAAGGTAATGTTGTCTTTACAGATAAAAATAAAGCAAAGGCCACCAGAGTTGGTAAAATTGATAATTCTGACTCTACCTCAATTGATAACGTTCTCTTTATTGATGGTTTGAAACATAATCTATTGAGTGTGAGTCAATTATGTGACAAAGGTTACAAAGTCATTTTCTATGCGTCTCATTGTGAAATTGTTGATATTCATAATGATAATATTGTGTTTGTTGGTTATGGAAATCATAATATATATTATGCTCAACTAGAAGATATGTCCTCAAAAAATGTTAACTATTTTGTCTCTCTAGAAAAGGATTCGTTTATTTGGCACAAAAGATTCGGACATGCTAACATGAGCATTCTATCAAAATTGTCCAAAAATAAGTTATTAAGAGGACTAATGACCTTAAAGTTCAAAACAAATCAGGTTTGTGAGGCTTGTTTAAAAGGTAAACAAGTCAGAAGCGGCTTTCCTTCTAAAAATATGATATCTACAAGCCAACCATTTGAAATGGTGCACGTGGATTTATTCGGTTGCACTAGGACTTAAAGTTTTAGTGGTAAACATTACAGTTTTGTTCTAATAGATGATTACTTCAGATTTACACAGGTTTATTTCTTATCAAATAAGGATTATGCTTTTGAAGTGTTTGAGAAGTTTTGCAGAAAAATTCAAATAGAAAAAAGGTACTGCATCACTGCAATTTGAAGTGATCATAGAAGATAATTTGATAACATAAAATTTGAAGAATTCTGTGACAGCAATGGTATAACTCACAAATTTTCTTGTCTAAAGACTCCTCAACAAAATGGAGTTATAGAAAGAAAGAACAAAACTTTGGTTGATATGGTCAGGACCATGCTGTGTAAAAGTGAACTACCTCATAGATACCAAGAAAAAGCAGTACCCACGGCATGCAATGTTCTTAACAGATGTCTTATAAAAACTATCCTGCAAGAAGCAAAATTGCTCAATGCTTTTGATGACTGAAGCAGAATACATAGCAGCTACCAATTGTTGTGTTCAAATCTTATTGATGAAGCATCAACTATAGGATTTTTCTCTAAACTTTGCTCATTTTCCTATATTATATGATAATACTAGTGCTATAAATCTTTATAAAAACCTTGTGTATCATTCTAGGACTGAACATATAGAAATCAAATATCATTTTCATAAAGATTATGTTTTAGAAGGAACCATTGATATTTTACATGTTAGTACTAAAAATCAAGTAGCTGACAATTTCACCAAGCCATTCTCTGAAGATAGATTTTGTGTGTTAAGAAAAGAGCTTGGAATGTGCAAACTCTCTGATATTATTTCTGCATGAATATTCTCTCCTACTAGTCTTTGCATTTCGTTTAGCAAGATCCTTCTATGATAATCCTTTAGAAAATCTTTCTTGGTTTAGTAGGCTCCTTCTAATTTAGAAGGCTCCTCTTGGTTTAATAGAACCAAATTACATATGTTCTAAAAAGGTAATTTCCTTTGTTTTGTTGTTATAACATTTAAAGACAAGGGCAAAGTTCTGACAAGCAGCGGTACAGATCTGTCAAAAGATACATAAATGATCACACTTCCTGCATTAGTGTACGATCGTTTATTTTCACACGCGATCAGTGCTCAATAAACACCTAACATACCAAAAACAGACTTCTCTCCTCTACTCACCCTTATTGTTCTTTGAAGCGCCACTCTTGACTCTCTGTATTCCAACTTTCTAGTTTCATCTCAAATCTTCTAAACCTTATCCATCTCTTTTACAATGGCACGAACCAAATCAAAAGGATAAAAGAAAACTTGTACTTCTATTGATAGTCATGGTGAAGCACATGTTACTAAACCCCAAGTACTCATAAGTACATTGGGTTATAAACGATGATGATTCAGATGAAGAACCTTCTCGGTTGATCGAACAGCTAGGAACTAGAGAAAGTCTTGCAAAGGAAGCTGATAAATTTTCTAACACAAAGAAACCATTAATGCTGAAAAGAAAGATGAAGAAGAATCCAGAAAAAGAAAAAGGGAAGAAATAAAGAAAGGAAAAGCACTTTTGACTGAAGAAACTATCAAAGACTCTATTGATAGAAATGAGTAGTTTCATGAAAAGATGATTCCTAAAGAAAACAGAGCAAAGAAGATAAAAATAGATGCACAAAAAGAAAAGACATCAATACCACCAAAAATATTTCAATCTCCTTACTTTGTTGCAATTGATTAGGAAAATTTCTTGAAATTATATGAGACAGTGTGTGATAGCTAGTCAGGGCATTCTACACACGTATGAGAAAGGAAGTAATTGATGGAAAGCTAGTCATTTTTTCATGGGCACGTGAAAGTGAGATTCTAATTTCTGAAGAGATTTTAGGAGATATACTAGATATAGCTCCTATAGGGAGAACTAATTTTTCTTGTCATAAATGGGATGTTGATGATCTAGATTTGGAAGAAGTTGTTAAATCCATCCGCCTTAATGCTGAAAATACCCAAGATGGGAAACTTTGGAGTAGGCAATTTGACTTACTACCACGGTGCCTTGCATTGTTATCAGCTACTTCCATTTTCCCTAGTAGTAGTTTTGTTGAAAAATGCAATTTGTTAGACACTTATGTAGTGTATAATTTGCTGAAAGGAAACATAATGAATCTCCCTCCAATGATCTTAAAGTTTACGGTGGATAAAGGGAATCACAAGAATATAACCGGTTGCCTACCTTATGGAATATTGCTCACCAAGATTTTCAATCATTATGGAGTACCTTTTTCAAATTTGAATGGTACGCACCAACTAAGTTTCACCCTTCCATTCCTTACCAGTTCGGATACAAATTGCAAAACAATGTCTTGGTGGAAAAGAAATCTAAAAGAGAAGCAAAAATCATAAGTTCTTCTTCATATTAACAAGCTAATGTTCATCCTTAAGATGAAAATAGTGCAAATCTCCAACAACAACTAAAGAACATTCAAGCCAATCAAAATCAAATGCAAGAATAAATAGATAGCATACAAAATCAACTTCTTGATATGCAGATTTTCCTCAGAAGAATCCGTGAATCTCTTTAATAACTCTGTTTATACTTGCTTTCTGTTTGGCTCATTTATACTAATGGTTTTGTTTGATGCATCATTTACTCTTTTCCTTTATTTCATTCTATTTTATTTCCTCTCTATACTCTTTTATTTTTTATAATAACAAAGGGAGAGAGTTTATATGATATTTTTTGCATTTTTTTGCATATATGATGATATATTTCTAAATGCTTATTTCTTAATATTGCTCGAATATATATGTGACTGATTATGTTGTTTAAATTTGTGAAAATATGTGATATATAAACAATAGGTTCCTTTCTTAATAGACAAGCTCTTGCTAATTATGACTGAACACATAAAAGTCATAGGTATATTTCAAAATTATTTATTATCTCTTTGAATTTTGAAAATTATATCTTTTATTGTTTGTCATCATAAAAAAGGGGAAGATTGTTAGCTCAAGGTTTATATTTAACGATTTTGATGATATCTATATAATATTTCAAAACTGAAATTGGATTTATTTCCTTGTAAAAATAATTGTCTAATTCTCAAAAAGGAAAAAAAATCTTAAGATATATGCTTTCTATCTTGTAGGACCTTCTTTATGAACTTACTTTATTAAAGATGATTTATCCGAAAGGATCCTACTAATTATGAAGGTCATATATTAGCTCCTTAATTACTTGAAGATTTTTGGCAAAGATAATATCGAAGTTATTCAAGGTTAAAGTCATCCAATTGACTAAAGATGCAAGTGAAACAACGGCTAGTTGAAGAAATTGACTATTGAAGAAAGAGCAACAACACTCATGAAGTAGAACGAACATATTCAAATTGTCAAAATATTTTAAACAGCATCTATGCTCTTGAGAATCATATCATTACTATTGTGTTTTAGAAAGTGAAATCATTATATCAAGAGAGAAATTGTTATTTTGTTTTTTTTGTGAGCCTTTTAGAAGCTTGTTATACACTTCGAATGTGAAAGGTTGGAGAACCTTGAAAATATGTACTTGTGAGTATGGAGAGGCTCATCAAATTTAATACTTGATTTTTGTAGTGAAACACTCAAGTTGGATACTTGGAAACTGAACATAAGCTTGGATTGTAAGTCGAACCAGTATAAATCGACTATGTCTTTCTCCTTTCTCTCCTTAACTTTTAAATTTCTACATTATATTGTATATGTGTGTTATTTTTAAGAGGCTCCTTCTGCTTTCAACTTGCAAAAGGTTCCTTTTAGTTTTAACAAGAGCCTTCTGTTTTTAAATTGTTTTAACAAGATGTATCATTTAGTAAGCTTCTTTTGTTTAAGCAGGGTCCTATCCCATAAAAGGTTCCTTTTGACTAACAAGCTCATGTCATTTAAGAAGGCTTTATCATCTGATAAGCTCCTACTGTTTTAACTAGGATCTATTTATTATATGAATTGAAAGAACTTGCAAAAAACTTTTATACACACAATTCACCCCCCTCTTATATGCGTTTACTTTTATCACTTTCTCTCCATATGGAATAGATGATTGTAGTAAAGGTTGTCTTAATTATCATTACTATTGTGTTTTAGTACAATCATCTAATGTCTATGCTCAATGATCTTATCCAATGTCTCCCCCCGTTCAAAAGTATAGTTAGTTATTTTTAGTAAAACTTGAATTTTACACCAAATTACTTTTGTGTAATTACATTGAAAGTATAAACGATTCCTGCTCTCATTCATATGCTTACACAAGATGCATACTGGATCATTTATCACAAATCATCTATCTTTAGTTCTCTTAATCACTATCCAAGTGATAATTACAAATTTAGGATTTAAAGATTGTTTCCAAAGGATTTTAAACCAAGGCACAACTTCATCATTGTTCTCAATCATTTGATAACAAGATCTGTTAGCAGACACACCTTTGGAATCAACATTCCATATAATGTTATCTTTCCTTTGTTCTTTTAGGATGATTGGTAGATAAGCTACTAGCAAGAAAAACCTTTGTAATTTCCAACCCAATCATTATTATGAATTAATGATGATACTCTAACAATAACAGGAATTATGCGTCTGAGTGGAGCAAGATCTGCTCTATGTATAAATGGACTATAGTTTGTTCAGTTATCAAACCATAACCTTATATCCTCACCATCACCAAGTTGATGCTTAATATAGGGATATACCATGTCTCTCAAGCTTAGCATATGGTTGAATATCTAAGAATGATCTCCAGAATTATCCAGTTGCCAAAAACTCTTATCTTTTAGATGATATTCATTTTACCATTTAATCCATAATGTAATACTGTCTGTAAAGAGTCTCCAGATCCTCTTACAAAGTAAAACTTTCTGCATTTGTGTAATAGAGGTGATTCCCAAACCTCCTTGCTTCTTCAAAACAGTAATGTCACATCATTTCACTTTGGTCTGCTTACAATCATCTATTTTTCCTTACCATAAGAAAGCTTTCAATACTCTATCAATTTCCATCACTTCTACAAAACCATATGAGTCAACTAATGAATGTGCATACAACTCAAAATTGAATTGATGAGATTCACTTTAGCAACCATAGGAAGGAACTTGTGTTGTCAGGCATTAACTCATGTTTTGAGCTTCTCAATCAATATAATGAAATCATCAAACTTTGGCTTATTGGAATTAATAGGAACTCCCAAATATTTAAATGGGAGGAGCTGTAAGGAAAAATCAACCATTCTACTAATTTGGTCTTGATTGCGGAAATTCGCGAATATATACAATCCACATTTTTGTAT
>JANZLX010000002.1:5248810-5259993 GCA_025531955.1 Erythroxylum orinocense | reverse complement strand
AATTAAGTCGTAACAATACTTCATTTTATTGTGACAAAAGTACCGACACTAAAACTTATGGAATGTGTGACAAAATTGCATGGTCACAATATCTTTGCATATTTATGACAAATTTGTTGACACAAATAATATGAAGTGGTGACAAATAAAGTCGTAACAAGATTTCATTTTATTATGAAAACATTATCGCCACTAAAATAATTAAAAATAGTGACAAAATATTTGTTACTCGTGCTTTTTTTATCAATGTCCATTACTTCTTGGTCACTAATATTTTAAAGAAATAGTGTCAACACCATTGTCATAAAAATGAAAAAATGTTCTTAGAAAAATATTGTCACTAATGCTTTTATTACTGTCACAAATAAAAATATTAATTCAACAATACAATTGCATTATTAGTAAAAAAATTTACATCGCTGATCATATTGTCTAACATATTTCGTCACAAGTACGAAAGTTATATGTTACAATAATGTTGTCACTAAATAAAGATTATATGTTACAATAAATTTATCACTAATTATGTTTGTCACATCCTTTGGGCAATCTTCTTTCACATCCTCTCCAGTTGTAGGCCTTTTGCAGGAATCACTGAACAAAGTGATTGCATATCCAGAAATATAGGGCAGGACCAATGAGAAAGGGAAAGCATACATGAACTTGTATAAAAGAAGGGGCAAAATAATACAAGACTAAACCCACTGCAAACAGTACTGACCGTAATAAAGTTGATTGCATGGTATTAGGACATAAAGGGTTGCAGATGATATAGGATAAGAGGAAGTGTCGTGTCACACATATAATTTACAACATTGTAACAAAAGTCATATTGAACTGATTCACTCAGTTACTTGGATGACATTAGTCCTTATAGGAAAAAATTAAGAAGCAACTCATCTGACATATATTTCAATGGCACCAGTTGGTTAAACTGTACCATTTATAAGCTATAATTCTAGAAAGGCATCAATGAATCATTGCAACAACTAACCATCAAAAGAATAACAAAGGGCACACCTGGCAATTGCACTAGTTTCAATAGTTGTGCTTCCATGGGATTTATTTGAATTTGCACATGAATTGTATGAAGGCCCAACTTTGCCAACATAAATTGAAGGAAAAGTACCTATGTTGTTTCAAAATAATGATAATAATAAGGAATAAGTGATAATAAAATGATTTTAACCTTTCAACAGAACTATCACCAAATAGCTCACCTTTGCACCTTATACAAGTGAATGTTTTTTCTTCAGGCAAACCACTAATGGCACTTTGGATCATAGCTTCTAAAGAATCCAGAGAAGATCTACGAGCATTTAATACATCAAGCAGGCTCTTACCATTCTCAAAACAAATGTATTGTCCTGCATGTCTATACTGTTTTATGGCATGAATCTCAAATTGTGAAGGAGGAATGACCTAAATTAATTGAAAAAAACCATCATAAAATGGTCGATATATTGAACCACATTGCAACACTAAACTATGATAGGAAGTTATACTCACTCTGCGGCTCTTGCAGAGAGAACAAGAACATAGAATGCCAGCATCGCACAGTCCAAATGCTTGGAAGTAAGATTCTCAAACATGAAAACAGAAGCTTATGAGCTTCCATAAAGTGAAAGAGGCCATTATAAGAAAGCTTGGGCGGAAATTACCTTGCACATTTTTTCCATCCATGTAAACCACCGGTACCCCTTCAAGCAAACCAGTCTAAAAAAGTTCCTTCACTGTCATAGGTACAGTCTGTAGTACAATATTTTCCAATGATGGAAAGATAAGCTAGTCTAAACTACTCTCATTTGGTTAAGATTTCAATGATGGAAAATGCCCCAGTATAACAGTATGTAATATCATGTTGCTAAATAGTTTTCTAGCTAAGCAAGCACACATTTTATTCTAGCCAAGCAAGCACACATTTTCCAATACACGTGCATATTCACAATACAATTTTCATTTCTGTAACAGTTAATCTATTTGTATCTATTATCTTATCCTGATAACATGACGCTTAAATAGCATATATGACTATTGGAATGGGCATACATTGTAGCTGACTAGAGGCCTTCAGATATGGAAAACATGATTTAAAGTAGCTGCAAAAGCATTGAGAGGAACCATGTAAAATAAAATAACTTATAGCACGTTATTTCCATCAATTAATATAGCAAAATCCTTTCCAATTATTTGCTAGCGTGCCTAACAAAATGACAAAGTTTGATAAGCAAATACTGAACAAAATGTAGTCCTATTTGACTGAAAAATCAGAACTAAGCACCAAACTAAGATCAACCACTGCAAATTTCAAAAACAAGCATCATGAATTCCAACTCCATACAAATTACTTCTCAGACATATAGCAATACAGAGTCATGATGATTTTGCTTCAAACTAGTCATTTTTCCCTCTTTGATAGAGATTAACATAAATTAGAACACTTGATAACATGGCAATACATAATATATAAAGAACCTAATTAATGATCCAGAAAGAGGTGAAGCCTATAGCTCCGGAGCTTTCAATTTGTTTGATTATCAAAAACAAAATGTATGGTGTGTAAGGCTCCTCACCACTTGTAAACCTTCTAAGTAATGAAAAGATCCTAACAAAATACAAGTATGGACTGAACATGACAATCGACCAAACTAGCAAACTCCCACCTGGGTTTTTCCCCAACAGCATTGGGAGATCGATAAAAAGATGAGAAGCTATGGTTATCAGGACACTAACCAACAACGCATGCAATAAGGGCATTCACAACAAGGTGAAACCAAAGCTTCTAAGGTAGGAAAAAATGAGGAACAGAGCTGTTGCTTTCAGTCCCATTATGGTTATTAATTCATCTGCTTTCGGTAGGTTATCGCTAGTAAGAAAGAGAAACTGAAAATAAGTGGTAAATGAAATTATTTAATCTCCATGGATGATTCATACCAGCTATGTGTAAACACAGACTAACCTATTCTATTCAATCGATTAAGAAAAAACTGGAGATACCAGTTGAGAGCAGAGAAGCTCCTCCTCTCAACTTCGACTTAGTTGAATATTTATTGACAAAATTTCTTGTCACAACAAGTAAAATATTATGTGATGATTAACCATTTCGTAACAAAAAGAAAAAAATATTAGTGACCAAACTATGTTTTGTCACAACAAAAAGAAAATATTAGTTACTAACATACGTTTTGTCACAATTACAATTTATTCCCACTAAAATTATTTTGGCGCCAAATTGCATAGGTTTTTAATGACAAAACTTAGTGATAAAAGAAAAGTTGTAACTATTGATATATTAATAGTGACAGCTTAATTGTGAAAGATACTAAATTGTCACAATTACTATTGTATTAGGGACAAAAAAAAATTATCACAGTTAATCCAACTAGTAGTGTCAATTAATTGTCTTGTCACAAAAAACCTAGTATTTGTGACGAAACAATACTTAGTCACAAAAAAATTGTCACTAAATGTCTTAATTCTTGTAGTGGGTAAGCAAGAAAGAAGCAAAGGATTGGCACTGCAGGTGGAAGTTAGAAAGAATGTGAACAATGCGGAAGATGAGAATGAAGACATGATTTTTGTTCACTCGAAATTTCAGTAATTGGTTAAAGAGAATGAAGAAAGACAGACCTAATTTTAGACAATACGGTGGGAGTTCATCTAGTAACACCCCAAGATAACAAGTCAAAGCATAAAAAGGCGAAAGAAAGGCAAGAAGGATTCATTGTCATGAATGTCAGATGTTTGGTCACATTTAATCCAAGTGTGCTAACACATTGAAGAAACAAAGAAGAAAGTCCTTCACCACCACTTGGAATGAAAATGATTCTGAAAGTGATTTTGGCAGTGAAGAAGAATTGGCAAAGAATGCTGCACTGGTTACACTACTCAGCAGAAGTCCAATTACTTGTTTAGCAGTAACTGAGAAGAACGTAACTGACAGCAGAACAGGAAGAAAGTTTGAAAATATCGAAATCAGCTCGGGATTTAACATCAGACTATGACAGTGACAGAAGTGGCTTTGATGATAAAGTTGAAGATATCTATGAGAATTACAAGGCTTTGTATGAGAATTGGATGAAAATGCAGAAAAAGAATGAGAGCTTGAAAAAGGAGAATCTTCATATAAAAAAAATACCATACAAGAACTAGAAAAGAAACTGACATTAACTTCAGATGAGCTTAGTGACGCGAGAATGAAATTAATAAGTACTGAGAAGAGATTGAGAATGTTAAATGGGGGTACTAAAGCTAGAAAAGTTGTTGAAAATTGGTAAAGTTAAAGGAAATCTTCAAGGCATTGGTTATAAAGGTGAGTGCTCTAAAATGAATGAAGACAAAAATAATATGCCTAGATCTGTCCAAGAAGAAGAAACATAAAAAAAGAGTCGAAGACTTGTACCGACATGTCATTTTTTTAAAAATTATCGGGCACATAAAACCAAGATGTTACAAGATGTTGCAAATTATGTTTCAAAGAGGCCAAAATTAATTAGTGCCTCGTGAATGCTAGGTAATGGATAATGTTTATATATGTGTGAAGCTTGTGATCGAGCTTTGGTATTAGATACGAGACGGCGATTGCTGTTTGAATTGGGTTAACATTTTCATCTTTCTATGTGAAACATTGAGATATTCAAATTTGTTTTAACGGTGATTTGCCAATAAACAAATAGGTTTAAACAATCCATATAGGATGATTATTTTTTTAAAGAAGAACGATACTACAAATTGTGTCTAATCATGGATAGCTACACAAGTTTGATGGATTACCTTTTTGTTAGACACAAGCAAGCTTGTACATTTTCTGTACAAGAGCCATGTTAGAAGAAAAAAATGTCGATAAATCTCGTGTCCAATTCCAATATAAACTTTGACGCATCCACCCAACAAAAACAGATATAAAGGTCAATTACTTTCTCATGCATGCACGTTTTCATAGCAAGAAAGAGGATGACGATCTCTTGCCTTGTCTCGTTCAATTTGCATATCTAAAAGGAGTTTCACTTTTTCAAGTTTGATTCAAAAGGGACTCAAGGTTAGGCGATGCCATGCAATTATTTATATTTATGTTGGGTGAAAGATATATATACATTTTATATTTTTTAGTACACTAAAACTGCTCTCTCACATGCAACTTGGCGATTAACTAGCATAAGTATCAGCAAATCGCTCATAATATCGGATTTAGAGCAAAAGCTTAATTAAGAAAATTGGTTAGACCCATCGGCCCCAGGCTGCTGCCCTGACGAGTCATGAGTGTTGAGTTAGCATGCTCCAGCTGCGACTTGTCGTTATTAGCTTTTACTAGTATTTTATATTTTTATTTCCCTATTTCACGATCACGAGGATTGTGTCGTTTTGTGTGACGAATCTGTATATTGATACCAATCGGCGAGCGCGTCGAGTCACGTGCTCTCACTCCTAGGATACTCTTTGGTCCCAGCTGTACCACTCCACACTTCCCAACAAATATTACTTCCAGCCTGTCAGTTCTAAACGCTCATCCACCTTTTTCATCTTGGCTGCTTTGCCCTTCTAAGCAAGAGCTTCGACTGCCACAATGGATCAAACGGGTGAGGCCATTTACGGCATATCGACTCCATCTGGTCGTAAAGTTCTTAGCTTTGAGCTGCCATCCATTGGCGCTTGGACCCACAAACTTGGAGATCGGAGGTAGGAGGTAGGAGTTGGGTGTTTGTCCTTGACTGCTCTCTGTTTTGAATACTAAACGCGCTGCAGATAGTCGTTGGAGCCTCTGGTCTTACGTACCAAGTAACTTCTCAATTGGCAAAACCCATCTTGACCTTTATTGTCTTCGAGTTCTCTTTGCCTCTCCCCCTCTTGTTGGACTACTATTTATAGCCTCCACTATCCACTACATTTTCATTCACAAGATAAAGCTACCTCACCTTTTCTCTTATTTACCTCTCGAGACCAATCAAGCCAACTTCGGAGATGGCTTCTTTAGTAAAAGTGCTTCTTGTAATTTCTCTCTTTCAATTCGCTTCTGCTGCTAGGAAACTGAATGAGGTAGTACAGGATCCGAACCAACTATTGAGTTACCACAATGGTCCTCTTCTTTCAGGCAAAATCTCCATCAATCTTATCTGGTATGGCAAGTTCAAGCCATCCCAGAGAGCTATTGTCTCCGATTTCATCGCCTCTCTTTATACTACCACAACTTCAATGCCATCAAAAAATAATCACCCTTCAGTAGCCACATGGTGGAAAACCATAGAAAAGTCCTATCTTTCCACCAAAAGATCGAGTCTTTCGCTTCTTCTGCACAAGCAAATACTCGATGAAGCTTATTCTCTGGGAAAGTCACTCACAAACGAACAAATCGTAAATTTGGCCTCAAAGGGCGATCAGAGGAATGCTGTCAATGTTGTGCTGACATCCTCTGATGTTACTGTTGAAGAGTTTTGCATGAACAGGTGTGGGACTCATGGATCTGCTTCGGCATCCAATACTAGTCATGCAACGGGCAAAAACTACAAGTTTGCTTATATCTGGGTTGGCAACTCGGAGACTCAGTGCCCAGGTTACTGCGCTTGGCCATTTCACCAGCCAGTCTATGGACCTCAGAGTCCACCTTTGATCGCACCTAACAACGATGTGGGCCTTGATGGCATGGTCATCAACCTAGCTAGTCTCTTGGCTGGAACTGCCACCAACCCATTTGGAAATGGCTACTTTCAGGGTCCCAAAGAGGCACCACTAGAAGCTGCGTCGGCTTGTCCTGGTGTTTATGGCAAAGGTGCTTATCCTGGTTATGCTGGTAATCTATTGTTCGATTCTACTACCGGTGCGAGCTACAATGCCAATGGTGACAATGGAAGGAAGTTTTTGCTTCCAGCATTATACGACCCTCACACATCTTCATGTTCGACTCTGGTCTAATGTTTAGGATTGGTAGTGATCCAGAAATGGCTTAACTAAATCAAAGGATTAGTATGTATACGCTTCATAATTGAGAGTAGAATTTATTAATTTGTTTAATTTCTTTGTGCTTATTCAGATTTATAATATCAAAGCAAACTACTTTTGTTTGCCTTTTCTCGGAAACGTCTTGTCTGAGCTATTAATTTGCATCTTAACTTGTCAGATTTCCTGCGCTATCGTAACTCAGTTGTTAAATTTCTTTTAATCGATGGGTTGAGAGGTCGTAATGTGGCAGCATACGATCACGTTTCTTTTTAAACTTTTCTGCACATTTTTTTATAATTATAAAAATACTTTAAAAACTAAAAAGCAAATATTGTCGAGCAATGTAACACGAACACAAGCACGTGAGTGCCTGGTTTTTTTAGCAATACGATGGTGTTTAGATATATTTTAATTAGTTTCATATTCTTAGCGATCAAACAGAGAAAATACATGTTAGACTTGGGACAACCCGATTATTCCATATCTAAGGACTAATCAAAAGTAAGGACTAAAAGTTCATTTTGAAATTCAATATTTATATCAAATTTCAAAATGTTCAAATTAAATTTAAATGTTTTTAAAATATTTAAAACAGATCTTACACAGAGAGAAAATTTAAAGAGATTAACTCCCCAACAATTAAACGACACATCAATACTAATTTGATAGTATTTTTTATCTGTTAAATAAAAATGCACTCCATTGTCGTACGGTAAGCGGGATTCACTATTTGAAATGCATAAACAGTAAGAAAGCAAAACCTCGCATGAAGTAGATGAATTAAATGTGTTTGTTGTTGAAGATATGGAATTGGAGGGAACTAGGCAACATCTACCCTAACCTAAAATCCTAATTCCCTTTAACGAATCTTTGGAAGCTGCGGTGGAAGGCTTTGATCGCTGGTAAAAGAGGTGAGAATCGCTTTTTTATTTGTTTAAAAATTAATTAAATGACATTAAGCCTTCACTTTTTATTTAAAAATATAAAAATATTGTCGTGTCTGCATTGACATAATATTTAATTAATTGAGAGTTTATCTTGTCAAATTTTCATTTATTTTATATTTATTCTAAACGTTTTGAAGACATTATATTTCAATTTGAATGCTTCAAAACATTCGGTTTTAAGTTACATAAAATAAACTTTTGGCCTCAAATTAAGGGATTACTTATTAAGGATGAAATAATAATAGGCATATGAAAAGAAAAGGGGGTATGCCACACAAACTTGAACAAGAAGGGCAAAGCCAATGGGTTGTCACGGTGGATCACATTTTAGGACGTATATAGCCTTCCCTAGTATTTCCTCACCAAGCAGAACTAACTTCTGTCCCTTTGTATCCCCGAAGGCTTGAAACTTCTAATGTCATTTTTCCTTTAGCTGGCGCAGGAGTGTTATTTGGTGTCTGTAGCACTTCGATTAAATTAATAACGCGTTAATAGCTGTTACTTAACATTTTATCTACCAGAAATTTGCAATTTGCAACTGTCCCTTTTCAGCCTTTTCCTTCTAGTTTCCATTTCAGCTTAATTTCAAGATTTTAATGACCGGACCACTATAAAAACTTATCTTCTCCTTCTTTCTCTGATCACTCCGAAACTCACTATCTACTGTCTTTGCTTCTCTTACGCTCCAGAATTCGCCAATTTGTGTCGGTTCATAGTCGCAAACTTTGTTCATGGCTTCTTCTGCTTCTTTCCTATTTCTTTTTCCATTTGTTCTATTCGTGTTTCTGATTCATCTCAGCTCAGCAGCAAGGAATATCGCTGATTCCCAGGAGTTCCCATTCCTATACCACAATGGTGTTCTTCTCAGTGGTAAAACCTCAATCAACTTGATATGGTACGGCAGGTTTAAGCCTTCTCAACGAGCTATTGTTACTGATTTCATCGCATCCCTTTCTTCTTCCCAACCAACGACATCCCCCTCCATCAACACATGGTGGAAAGCTACCGACAAGTTCTACCAGTCCAAAAAGTTCTCTTCTCCTGTGCTGTCTTTGGGATCGCAAATCCTTGACGAGGACTACTCACTAGGCAAGCACCTGACATCCAAGAAAGTTTTGGAGTTGGCATCAAAGGGTGGTAAAGAAAACACTATAAACGTTGTTTTGACATCATATGATGTCGGCGTTGAAGGATTTTGCTCCACCAAGTGTGGAACTCACGACTCCGCTTCAAGTGGCAAGAACTCCAACCCCAAGTTTGCATATATTTGGGTTGGAAACTCAGAGACTCAGTGTCCGGGTCACTGTGCATGGCCATTTCACACACCAATCTATGGTCCACAGAGCCCACCGCTTGTAGCACCCAATAATGACGTGGGTGTGGATGGCATGGTTATAAACTTGGCGAGTCTTTTGGCTGGGACCGTGACCAACCCCTTTGGAAATGGCTACTTTCAAGGTCATAAGAACGCCCCACTTGAGGTGGCAACGGCTTGTTCAGGGGTATATGGTAAAGGTGCGTATCCTGGTTATGCCGGTGATCTACTCGTGGACACTACAACCGGTGCTAGCTTCAATGCACATGGTGTCAACGGCAGGAAATTCTTGCTTCCGGCTTTGTTTGACCCTTTAACCTCAAAATGTTCTCCTTTGGTATGAGAAATGATCGTCGGGTGTCAGGGTTCTTAGGCCTGTGTAAAATTGATTCTTTAATGTTCTTTCTTGTATTTTTGAACTTTGTAACAACTATTAATTTCTATCAATGCCACCCTAGAGTTCCAACAAGTTTCTGTTACATATTAATGTAAACCAATAAACAAAGATGTATGTACGTTGACTTAATTAAATACAAAAGAAATATTGTTTTTATATGAGGTAACTAATTACTGGTAATGTAAGAGATCCTAACAACAGCGAATAAATCCGTTATTAATTGCTTAATTAAATAAACCCGTTATTAATTGCTTAATTAATTAGCACAAGTTAATCGATGAACTATTATAACATAGTTGATTCAAGTTGCATTTATGTAATCTGTTTCTCTCTTTTTCATGCCCCGAATTAAGACAAATGAAATCACCTGTTCCATAATTGCTGTGCCAGTGCTGTTCCATTGCATCTGGTCCATATATTTTTATAGGTCCCATATAAATGTATGGACCAGATGTAATGGAACAGCACTGGCACAGTAATTATGGAACAGGTGATCTGTCCCCGAATTAAGATGGCTAATCCGCAGTAAGACAGCTGATACAAAATTAAGAATGATAATGGGCTTACTCATGAGTGTAAATTTACAAGTTTTTAATCAGTTGACTTATACATCAAACCAAATCAAGACCAATTTAGGTTCAACTTTTTAAAATAAAACAACATCATTTTACACGAACCTTAAAGCATAAATAATAATTGACCATATCGTTTACCCCACCACCATGGCCAGCTGATCCACCCATTGTCAGTGAGGAGGGTGACATCACTCCGATCTCCAGTGAACTCGGCGGTGGCCTGACACTATCCAACTCCTTTAAGGATAAGTTGGACCAACAATGGAGTCTCACCGTGGTGGTCAAGCTCCTTGGACGCGGGATTGGCTTCCAGGCGCTAACCTCACACCTGCACTCTCTTTGAAAACTGACTGGAGCACTCAAAGTGGTGGACCTGGATCATGACTTTTTTCTGGTTAGGTTCAAGGAGGAGGTCGATTTCCTCCAGCACTCGCCGATGGCCCTTGGATGATTTTCGGTCAGGCGCTCGCGGTACAACATTGGACGCCTACATTCCGCGCCAAGCATGGCTAGCTTACCCATGTCGTAACGTGGATCCGGATACTAGACCTCCCCATTACTCGTTATCACCCCGATATACTACATGCTCTTGGTAATGTTGTCGGAAAGACCATGAAATCGATGAATCCACGTTGCTAGCGCATCGTGGCCGATATGCACGCCTTACGGTGGAACTCAACCTGCAACAACCATTGAGGACAGAGGTCGTTCTTGACAGGGAAATCTTCCACGTTGTGTGTGAAGGTCTTCCCCAGCTATGTTATCACTATGGAGTTTTGGGGCATGACCTTCTTGCTTGTCGGTCCCGTTCCCGTCCTGCCGCGCCTACGTCCTCGCCCACTAAGCAGTCAACCCGGCCGACGGACGCGTTGCATTTGGAGATCAACGCCCGACCCACCGTACTAACTCTGGCTTCAGATGACCCCCCACCAGCTACGATGTTGGAACCCCTCCCTGGTGCGACACGTGTCCGACGTCCTGCGTGACATCTGGACGCGCATCTCACGAGGGAGTGA
>JANZLX010000002.1:5208405-5226614 GCA_025531955.1 Erythroxylum orinocense | reverse complement strand
TTAGGGATTCAATCACAATTTCATTTCTTCATACCATTTGTAGCCCTATATCTTAACTTTACTACACAAAAAGATTCGCCTCAATTGGAATTCTATAAGTCCAATTATGATCAAAATATTGACTTATGTTTAGCAAAACTACTCCCATTGATAGGGTTCTAACATACTCTCTCATATGCCTTTAATCAATATCTTTCAATTTAACTCCAATTAATACCATTTTTGGTGGAGACATAGCCAAATGTGTAAGGAAACTAATTCCATAAGAAACAAGTCATTTGGAGCTCTAGAGAAGGAGTTATGGTCAAAATAAGCAACCATATTCATGCTTGATTTCCAACTTGACCTAGTTTGGTGCAAATGCCATAACTTTTTCTACCCAACTCGGAATCCTTCGTTCTCCTGCCATTTTAAAGAACAAATCGAGTTATACAACTCATATTAGAGGCCTAGAAGCGATATTCGGCCTAAACATGGGTCAAAAATGTAATGTACAGTAAGTGACCCGTAGCTGTCCGTTAAACAAACAGGCATGTCCGCTTAACGGACACGCATCGACAAAACACTCCATTTTCACCTGTAGCTGTCCGTTAAACGGACACCCATGTCTGCCTAACAGACATACAATGCTCCTAGGGTATTTTTGCACCTGAACCTGTCCGTTAAACGGACTCCTATGTCCGTTTAACGGACACACAACCCAAATACACTCTCCAAAGCTTATTCCAAGCTTCTAACACCTATTTTATCATCAAACACATCCTTAGTCTTATCAAATTCATATCTTGAACATCAAACCACTTCATAACAATATAGACATCCATCTAATTGCATTAGATTTCCAATCCTCAAGCATATCATTCATCAAAATCCATTGCCATCTAATTCTACATACTAACCACTTCAAACTCAACAAGCATTCATCCATATGAAGACATGTACATAGAAACATCTCAAACATCTATTCCCAATTCATAGCTTCACAAACTCTTGACTAAAACACAATTCTATCTAATTCTTCTCAACAAAGTCCTCATTCACTTTCCTCACTTCATACTAACATTATAACTATACAATTGGACCTTACTCAATAATCATGCTATGACAATTTTTTTTCCAGATTTTTACCCATAGTCAATCTTAACATTAAGCTCATCTATAACACTTCCATCCCTTCATTCATCAATCAATACTCACTTCAATTCAAGTTATAATTCACAACCATGTCATGATCCATCATTAAACACAATCAAAGACATAGCACATTCAAAAACAGGGTATACCTATATGTATACTCATCCAATCACTTCTTCAATCTATCATTCATAATTCTAACTCTTTCTATATATTTCCATGAACTAGGCTCTACATACACACTTAAAACACAATATGAATGTCTATGAATATCAAGGTAAACACATACACAAAGAACACTCAATCATCTCATCATGCTAGCTTCAATTTGTGCTATACCCATAACATATGATGCAAAACTTACTTGATTAAGCCATCAATCTTCAAGTTCTACAAAAATCCACCAAGCCCTAGTTTTCACCCATCACCATCGATCTTCAACATCCAAAGGATAGAGATATAGGTTTTGTGGAGAGTAAGAAGGAGAAAGCAAGAAGATGGTGGCTAGGCTTGTAGTTGGAAACAAAATCACACAACACTTGAAGGAGGAGGATGAGCCACGAAGAAGAGGAGGAAAAAGAGCCAAAATTTCACCTATGAAGAGTGATAGTCGTATGGAGCAAGAAGGAAGCTTAATGGAGAAGTAATTTAGGTCAAAATGAATTAAATACATGGCTATTAATGAGCCATGTGTCAAGCTCCTATTAGTCCCTTCATCAATTAATCATTTTAACCCTAATTCCAACAATTAACACTTGTCCCATAATCCCTATAGCCATATGTCCCTAAATCAATACCATTGATAACAAATTCTACTACCCTTGACCAATTGGTCTGCCGCTCGACATTTTTCCTAGTCCGGGATTTAACCCCGAAAAATTTTAAAATTTTTTTCCTAAAATCTTCCAAAATTAGAAAATCATTATTGACACTCTCCAAATAATTTTTCAAGATCAATATCCCAAAATTATTGAAATTCTCAACCAATTACAGTTAGAACCAAATAGACCGGGAATGTCAATGTATGCATGTACAATAATTTCATGTGCAACAATGTCATTTTTCACAATACAAATATATCACATAATGTATGAAAATGTAATAGCATTTCTAACCCCTCACTGTTAACCCATATTTACTATTTTACCCTTTCCGCTGGTACTGGGATGTTACAATATACCCCAGAAATGCTAACGTATTTATCATGAAATTGCACTTCTTAAAGTTAATGTATAATTGGTTGTCCCTTAAGGCCTTTAGCACATGCTATAGGTGTAACAAGTGTTCTCCTCCGAATGACTGTAAATCAAGATATCATCAAAATAAACCACAACAAATTTACCAATAAAAGGATTGAGTACCTAATTTATCAACCTTATGAAAGTGCTTGGTGCATTGGACAATCCAAATGGCATCACCAACCATTCATATAGGCCCTCTTTAGTTTTGAAGGTCGTCTTCCACTTATCACTGGCCTTATGCGAATCTGGTGATACCCATTCTTCATATCAATCTTCAAAAATACCGTCGCACCATGTAATTGATCCAACATGTCATCCAACCGTGGTATAGGAAATTTACACTCCATTATATTCTGGTTAATGGCTCTCATGTCAATACACATCTGCCAACTTCCATCCTTCTTTGGAGTCAATAATGCTAAAACTGCGCAAGGACTCATACTATCTTGTATAAGCCCCTTTCATAATAACTCTTCCACCTTCTCCTTTAAAATCTCACTTTCTTTCGGATTCATTCAATAATGCAGCAAATTAGATAAACTGGATCTGGGAATGAGGTTTATATGGTGTTGGATATCCCTCGTAGGGGGTAACCCATCCGAGATATCGTCTGGCATCAACTCTTTAAACTCTTGTAGTAGTGGTCACATTATCTTCGGGTAGTCCTCCACTTGAAACTCTGTCTCACTCGTCAACATCTATTTGACCACTAATGCACGTACTTGTCGTGTTTTCTTGATCTCCACTTCAAACCTCTTGAATATAGACAAGAAAGCATTACCCTCAGAGGTTGAAGTCTTGGTTTTAAGTGGTAGGAGCATCTACTTGACCCCATCCTTCTTCAATTGATATTGGTTGCTCCTTCCCAAATGTTGAACATCCATATCAAATTGCCACGGTCTCCCAAACAACATTTGACAAGCATCCATGTCAACAACATCATAATATACTTCATATAAACCTACCAATGGAGAATGGAACTCTACACCTCTTTATGATTTCTATCTTGTCTACTGTGATTTTAATCTACCCCAAGGTATAAGGATTAGGAAGTTTTTCACTAGTAATCCTAACCTCTTCACTGCCCCCTTTCTAATAATGTTCTCATAGCTTCCACTATTAATAATAACTCTAAATACCCTGTCACGAATGGTACATCTCGTGCAAAATAGTTGATTCCTTTGGGTTCGGTCTTCATGCTTAACTACTAACATCAGTTTCCTCACCACATATGTACCCTTCATCAACTTCATACTCATCATCCTCATCTCCATCTGCTTCGCAAGTGATTCCCTCGTTATCTTTGTCCCTCTCTACAAAGTTAACCGTCTTCCTTAAAATACACTCATTAGACCTGTGTCCAGGTTGACTACACTTGAAGCACTTCCCCACAGCTGGTTTAACATAGGAGTTCTCAGATCTCTTCATCTCCTTATCTCACGCCTAAACCATATGCCTTTTTTTCCATAACTTTATCCTCCACAACCTGTATCTCATGACTACAGGGAGTATGCTCCTACACAGCTTTGTATTTATCAGTAGATGCTAGAGTCCTATAATTCTCCACATTCCTTATGCTACGCTCCTGCTACATTATCTCCGCCTTTATGGCTATGTTCTTTGCTTCCGACAGCGTGCGGAAAACCTGTACTCCAATTCTATCCCGAAATGTTGGTCTCAACCCTTCCAAATATCGACCAACCTATTGTCCTTCAGATAGGAGAAGGTTATTTCTCTCCTCCAACCTCATGAACTCTGCGGTATACTTGTGTACTATTCATCCTCCCTGACTGCACCGTTAATATTGTTATAATAGAATCTGCTCGTAATCTGGTGGTAAGAATTCCTACTTCAATAGAAACTTCATTCTATACCATATATGCATCGGTCCCTTCCCTTCGCGCTCCCTCCGTGACTGAATCCTTTCCTACCATATCGAAGCTCCCCCTTCAGTCAACAAGCCACAACCTGAACTCTTTTCTCTGGTGCAATCTCTAGATATTTGAAGAATCTGTCAATTTCTACAAGTCAGTCTAAAAAATCTTCAATACTCATACTACATTAAAATCGGGGATATTCACCTTCAGTTTATAATCCCCCGCATCTCTATCTTCAAATCCACCATAGGCATCTCTCCTCCTTCGCCCATCGTGTTGTTTAAAATGTCCAAGTCTATTTGGCTCATAATAATCTTCTTCCTCCGAATCCTCCTCATAGATTGGTTGTCTCCTCACAAGCACAGTTATACCCATAGGTTCACCACGAGCCATCTCCACCCTTAGTCTTCTACAATTATCCTGCTTCCTATATGTATTAATTCCTAGAGCATCCAGACGTTCCACAATCTCTTTAAGACGCTCCTCAAAACGTTAGAATCTGTGTTCTATCTGCTACTTTATACGTTGCTCCAAAAGTTGCAACGCTTCGTCTCTTAAAAAAGGAGCCCTAGCATCTTGAACACCGTCACGAAGACCATTGCTATCTCTCCCAGTTGACATCCTTGCTCTGATACCAGCTGACGCAGCGTATAGTATTGATTTTTCAAATGTTGTACGAAACCCTTTGAAAAACCAAAGAAAATTCAATAAAAATCTGAAATAATGTTGTCAAACTAACAAAAGTTATCACCAAGTAACTACAAAAGATAATATAAACTCTAAAAGATGAAAACGTAAGGATAAAATGTTCTTTTACTAATAAAACAATTAAAACTATTAAAACACCGCTAGAATTTCGTGTCAATCATGAGATTAGTATCCATGTATATCTAATTATTTAAATTTGTATCCTATATATATATCATATTGACTTTGTGACATATTTCCAAGAATTTTTAGGCAAGTGTGGGAGATCTCACATTGGAGAAATGTAAAAATGGAAGAGTCTCTGTAAGCTATAAAAGGAGACTTCATTCCTCTTTGTAAATCATCTAAAAATTAGCAAATCTTTCTCCCTTATAAGACTACCTTTGTTTTTATCTTCTCCTTCAATTCTAATTATTCTCTTTAAAATATTGGAGTATCTATGTAATGTTTGAAGTATAGGAAAGTCCGAACCTTGTAAATCTCTTGTATTTTTATTTTGGGTGTTATTTTTCTTATTGTCTAATTAATAGTTATTGTCAGGTATAACTATAGTGATATATTGTGCTATTGGTTATATGTTTAGAAAAATTCTATAAAGGTGTACTCCTAAAAATTTATTTGGTATAATTAACATACAATCATCCACTCGCTGTTTACTTATGTGATAGGGTGAAAGTTATTATTGGTGAAAATAACCTGAATTCCACACCATATTGGTTATGAATTATTATTGGTATCTTACTTTTAAGGTTACTCCATACTCTCATTTTTTGATACACTCTAAATTGGAATGGAATCGACCTGTTTATCCAAACTTGATTTCAGTCCAATCTTGCCAAAAATTTAATTCGGTGCCACCGCTACACGTAATACAGGCTCACTCGTTAGTTCTTATCAAACATTGCCAGGTCCAATTATGTTATTAATAGGTGAGGCAAAAACAGTTGATAAAATGAATGAGAGATAAGAACAAGTCAATTTCTGATCTTAATTAAGGGGACTGTTCTATTCAAATACGCTGTATTGCAATTAGTATCCTTAGAAACGTAAGGTTAGTCGGGACTCCGTTCTCCAAGCAAATTGCAATTTGGTCATGTCGTAGTTAATTTCACAGCTAGAAACCTTAATGCCATCCCTGAGTCGCCGTGGATTTGGCTCGCTCAAGTTGCAAGAACCAAGAGGACATGGTCCAAATCTAGCGAAGTCTTTAGTTGTAAGCTTTCTTTATTAAAAAAAAAGGTAAAGTTAAAGCCAACCTGCCCTCATAAAATTAAGTCAAGGTCACCAAAAGCGAATCTGACAGGGAGTTCCCTGTTCAAATACATCATGAAAGAAAGCAGGGTACCGAGTGTTAAGTAAAATTTCAAATTTTTGGTAAATAATTTATTAATTATATATTTTAAATAAATTATATAAGTAATAACAATTAAAAACAAAATATATGACCTTACATTAAAAAAAATACTCAGCGTTAAAAAGTCCAAAATTTTGAAAAAATGAACTATTAATTTTAACTCTTTATAAAGCTCTCCAAGACGAATTGAACAATCACTAGGGACATAAATGCGAAGTTTTGTATAATGATAATCGATTATGGCTCTGTACGGGAACGTTCCAATGGATAAGATGAAAGCGCAAAAAGCAAATTCCTTCCCAAGTCACGGCCTCCCCTTCATTAGTGAAGTCTCCAGCGTATTTAACACCCACTGGGTCAACCCCAAGCGGCGCTCATACGTTTAGCACACCCTGACAGCTGTGTCCACTATACCCACTCGTTTTCTCACTATAAATATCATTTACAAACACTTTGTCTTTCATCACTTCGAAATCGAATTCCAATTCTCTCGCTTCACTTACCCTCTCGCTGTCATTTACCTTGATAGCATTCATGTTGATGGCTTCCGTTCATCCTTTCACTGCCTTCACTTGGCTTCTTGTGCTCTTCTTCACCCTCGATCCTACGCTTGCAACAACAAGAAAGCTTGCAGCTTTAGTTAAAGAACAACCTCTTGTTCTCAAGTACCACAACGGTCCGCTTCTTAAGGGAAAAATCACCGTCAATCTCCTCTGGTACGGCAAGTTCTCTCCGAGCCAGCGCTCCGTAATCGTTGACTTCCTCAACTCTCTCAGTTCCAGTAAAACCCCGATGAAGCCTTCTGTCTCGTCGTGGTGGCAGACCACCGAGAGGTACAGGGGTGGACCTTCCGTCGTAGTTGTAGGAAATCAAGTCCTTGACGGTGAGTACTCCGTCGGAAAATCGCTGACGACCCAGCAGCTCGAGGCCTTGTCCTTAAAAGCCGGTGACGTCAAAAACGCGGTCAACGTTGTTTTGACTTCTGCTGATGTGGCAGTTGGCGGATTCTGCATGAGTAGGTGTGGGACCCATGCGTCTGTCAAGGTTAAGAGCGGCAAGGTGGCGTACGCTTGGGTTGGCAACTCCGTGAGCCAGTGTCCCGGGCAGTGCGCGTGGCCTTTCCACCAACCGATTTACGGCCCACAGACGCCGCCGTTAGTGGCACCCAACGGCGACGTCGGTATCGATGGGATGATCATAAATCTGGCCACTGTTTTGGCGGGAACGGTGACGAATCCGTTTAACAATGGATACTTTCAAGGTCCAGCAACCGCGCCGCTGGAGGCAGTGAGCGCGTGCACCGGCATATTCGGAAAAGGATCGTACCCGGGATACCCAGGACAGGTTTTGTTGGACAAAAGCACAGGAGCAAGCTACAATGCCCATGGAGTCAACGGGCGCAAGTTTCTTCTGCCTGCAATGTGGAACCCCCAAACTTCCTCTTGCGCTACCCTCGTCTGAGGAGAAAATGGATCGAAACTTTCTAATTTTATTTTTGTAAATATATAAGAAATTGTCGTGAAATTATGTTTTTTTACATCGTTTTTGTTAATTATTAAAAAAATAAGATTCGAGAGAAGTTAAGAGTAAAAGCATCAAATCCATTTGCTGTATATAAATATCAGAAAAGCTATCGTATCGATCCTTGCACTTCTCATTTCCTCCCGCGACATGGAAGACCCCGATGGCCACCTGCTAACACATCAACCCCACCAGCATCCAAATTCTCCGGCCACCTCCTCAACTCCATGCACCGCTGACACTTGCGTCAAGTGTGGTGGTCCAACATCCTACCCTCCACCGCCACAGGATTCCTTGTCGGCAACCTCTCCACCCCCAATCTACCGCCCAATTCGCGCTCCGGCCGTCAACCTCCCTCCTAACAACAACTCTCAGGCTATAATCCTCGCTCCAGTCCCAAAGTCCCGAAAGGTCCCCACAATTTCCCCGCCTTACAACTTCCAATCTCCCTCTAAAAGAATCTATTCTCCCGACGACATCCTCTACTTCCACGACTCCGATTCCGGCAAAAACTTTCTCGGCTTCGTCGCCGCTCTCTCTGAGGCCATCCGTAGCCACAAAATCTCCGACCCTTGCCTAGAATCCCCCGTTATAAAGTCTATACTCTCAATAATCGAAACCCTAGCTCAATGGGTTGACGAAATCCCTCCGGTTGAACAAGCTGCTCGCTATGGCAACGTTTCGTACAGAACCTGGCACGAAAGTCTTGTCGGAAAGAGTGAATCTTTAATGCTTCGGTTTTTGCCTGATGATCTTAAAGCTTCAACGGTTGAAATTGTTCCTTATTTCATCGATAGTTTTGGTAATTCGATTCGGATTGATTATGGTACGGGTCACGAGACCCATTTTGCTGCTTGGCTTTACTGTCTTGCGAGGATGGGAGTTATTAGGGAAGAGGATTATCATGCTGTTGTGGCTAGGGTTTTTGTAAAGTATCTTGATTTAATGAGGAAATTACAACTGGTTTATTGCTTGGAGCCTGCAGGGTCTCATGGGGTCTGGGGGCTCGATGATTACCACTTCTTGCCATTTATATTTGGATCATCCCAGTTGATTGATCACAAGTATATGAAGCCTAAGTCGATTCATAATGAGGATATATTGGATAATTTCTCGAATGAGTACATGTATTTGTCGTGCATTGCGTATATTAAGAAAGTGAAGAAGGGTTTCTTCGCGGAGCATTCACCTATGTTGGATGATATCAGTGGAGTCCATACTTGGAACAAGGTTAATAGTGGAATGCTTAAGATGTACAAGGCAGAGGTTCTGGAGAAAGTGCCAATTATGCAGCATTTCCTGTTTGGTTGGCTCATTAAGTGGTACGTCTTTTGTTGTCTTCCATTATCAGTTGAGTGTTATCACAGTATACTTTTGGTGGATTTAGGAACTTTCTTGAAGCTTCTAAACTAAGATTAATGTGGGATAAATTGATGATGATTTCTATGTGAAAGAAATTACTGAGTTTCTTTACATGTACGTTGGATGAATTGTTGATATGTGGCAACTGACAATCTAAAGTATGTTGTTGGAGGTGAAAGCAGGAATTGCTAGTGGATACTGGTGCTTTTGAAGTTGGATTGAGAATGATTTTCTCATGTCCTCAGTCATTGCTGATGTGTTTCCTTTCAGTGCTACAAAATTTTCTTGTCTTATATTTAATATTAAATCTCCCTGCTATGTGGATAGTACTGCTCTGCATTATAAGTCACTTGTATGTGAAATTAAAAGGGCCTGATGGAAAATTACTAGTTCTGTTCAATTGGGAAAATTGGGAAGCATGGGATTTGATTATGGAGCATATTCCCTCGCCCTTTATCTCGTGCCCTAGTGCTCAAGCTTTTGTATATTTTTTATTGGATTTTGATTGCAAAGGATTCATGTCTTTAGTTTGGACCCATTTTTATGTTTTGTTAATTCGAAAACGTACCTGTGGTAATTGCCGAGTCCATGATGCATATTTGTTACTTTGTCTTATGATTTACAATTTCTTAGTATGGACGGATTGTATTGTTGTTAGAAATGTTTTTTATGCAGAATTTCTTTTGTTTTGACAACATATCTTATTATCCCAGGGAGTAGCGTCTTTTATCAACTCTGTAAGAGCGTATGATTTGTAATGAAGACAATGGTTCTTAAAACAAGGTTTCACCTCAGTATTGACAATTGTCGTATTCCAGAGTTGGATCGGAATAATCTTTTTTTTCCTCATCTCCATTTCCTGAAGATCCCATAGTCCTCCTACGATGATAGGCCTTGGAGATCCTTGATCAGGTCAATGCCTGTGTTTGCGCTGAATGGTGTTAGCATAAATTTCTTCTTTCTTGATTTACGGCAACTGGGTTTTTGATGCTATACCAGATTGACCTTGTAGTCGAGGTCTAGTCCTACCACGTATAGTTGTACTTAACAACTTGAAATTTTAGTTTCAAGATACAGTCATTCCTGAGCCGATTTATAACATGATATTTGTGGAAGACAAGGCAAAAATGATGTTAACATAGCATGTCTCAGCAACCTTGCATCTGTTGTGTAGAAATTTCATAATTTATTTTATGTCTGAGTAGAATCTACTGGCGTATAAAGTTGTTATTGTTTGCAAAACAAACGGATTGAAACAAGAAGGGTTTCGATTGATATCTCAGTTTTTACTTGTGGATATCGTTTTATATTTGTTTCTTTTCAATAATCTGGTTTACTTGTTCTTCTTTTTGTTTTAGCTATTTTGGTAGAATCAATTCAAAATGAATTTAGGCTTCCAAGGTTTTTCTTGGAATTCATCTTCTCTGTTTCAGTTTCATTTTATGAAACAGCACTTGATAACTTGTAGCTTGGATTAAAGAGTAATTATTTGGCTTTAAAGCTGATTGCTGGATATAAGCTACTCTTCCTTTGCTTGCTCAAGTCTACGCCTTCAGCAAAGCAATTTTATTTGTGTGGGTCGACCCATACATGCAGGAAAGATTCTTGGTATCCCTCCCAGTAGTAACATGGGAAGTGATTGATCGGAAAGGCAGCACTGATGGCTTGTCAAAAAAGCCCCATGAATTGATTGATGGACACTGATTAACTACGACGGTAACATTCAAAAACTGAATCCACCTTCGGATTGAGTTCTTTATCTCGGGACGGTGATTTTTCACCGCCTAGATGGAGGAAAAGAATTGGAATAAAAAGGACTGTCCCAACTGTCGCCCTTTTGCTCTGAACAAGTATACTGCCGACTCTCTTTTCACGTTGTCAGAAGCAACCCCTCTTTTAAGATTCTGAGCGTCTTGACGTCACTGTAGTCAGCTGCTTATATCATTTATTAGGTACTGTATTATACTGTCTTATAAAATTTTCAGTACGTCGGTAAAAGTATGATAATAATATACCAATGAATAGAAGAGAGGGAACGTCAGGTTCACAATGATGACGCCATGCCTAGCACTAGCTATTAACGCAGGATCACCTTTTCTCAAATTTCGGTGTGCTTTCTATTTAGGTGTGATGTCAGATGTTTAATTTATTGAATGGATAAATTGAAACAAAATAACGGGAAGATATGATTAGATCTTTAGTTATTACGTTACTGACAACTGTGACAAATGTTTATCCCTCTCTTCCAAAAAGAAAATAAAAACTGCAGCGTACTTCGGAGATTATGATCATTCAGCCCCAGATGCTGAACCTCATCGCACCGATGACTCTCCAGTCTCCATAGGTTTCTTCACTTTTCCAGGTTGCCCCTAAACTGATTTCTTGTAAAACTTAATATTTTGCCATATCCCAGCAAACTCAGCTTCACTTATATTTATCTATTTATAATTCCTTAGTTTGATCTCATTTTTAAATAATAATTTTGATCGAATGCTTTTCCCAATCTAAAATTTTACAAACATCTTCATCGTATTTAGTATTTACGCAGATAAGGTCAATTAAGTTTTTCTTTTCAATTTTAATTTTCCAATAGACTTGTGTAAAAATTATGTATAGGTAAACGTAGCCATATTCTCGGAATAATCGATATCTGGATTTTGGAACTGTAAAAGAAGTCAAAATTTTGAGCACAAACTCAATGGCAGTCAACTAATAACAAAAACCCAACCCACTCAACCTGGGCCTTAGAACCACTTTCTCCCTCAGTCTCTTGTCGGTGCAAGTACCACCACCAAACACACGTAATTCTCTGTTTCTACTTTCGAACTTGTAACCATAACCACCAACTCACACTCACTCACTCTCTCTCTCTATATATACATATGTATATATGTATGTATATATATATATATATATACATGTACATATACATACACACCGTAGTTCAACAACTGGTCACAAATATCTAGGCAGTATCTCGGTGACAATCAATCACATTCAAACTAATTTTCCTCGTATCTGTAAGTGTTCTGATAACTAGAAGATTTAATTAAATACAATAATTTACCACGAGCTTGACATTTCTCACGGGTTACAAACGAAAACTATGCACACACACACAATATAAAAGCCTCTCTCTTTTTGTCACTCTTTACATTTTCTTTAAACAATTATGTCCTGGAGTTTTACACATACGTATCCTCTTCTTGCTTTTCCACTCTCTTGTTTGTTTTTTACTCTCTCTCTCTGTTCTTCTTTCGGTCTCGTATTGACAATGGATGGCCCTGTTTAAATAGGTGGGTAGTGGGTCTATTTTTGTAGCTTTCTCTTCTCTTTCTGTTTGTTTACCTTATTCTCACGAAACTCAACTGTGTTATCTGCTTCTTTCTTCTCCTGTGTTTCTGACGTTTGAATCGGTGACTTTGTTTCAGAATCCGAGTCCAGAAAAAATTTAGTTGCTGTTCTTAAGGTAAAGTTCTCAGTTTCCTCCATGTGGGTATCTGATAATCGTTATCTTTTCTTTTGCTGTTTTAATCTCTGTTTGCGGTTTCGTTGCCGAGCTAAAGACAGCTCGAAAAGAAAAAGACGCAACTTTTTTGTTGTTAGTTCTGATAGCCTCCGTACAGTTTTGTATTTTGTTTGTTATCTTTGATAGCCAAATGGGGTTTCAAGTTAATTGGCATCTATGTGCGTGAGCATGCAATTTGATTGGCTTTTCTTTAACTTCTGTACATTTTGAGTATCTTCTTCGTGTGGGTTCCTTTACCCGGGTAGATCCTTGGAGGTGGCTTTCCTAGACCTCATTCATGCATCGATCTTTGGATTATTGGTAGATATTTTTTATCCAGATTAGTTGCTCTTTTGTCATCTTTCGATTACCCCAATTTTGGTCTTTGCCTTGTTATAATCGGAATACCTTCGTTTTGTTTAGTATTTTTATTTTTTGGGTTACAATTATTTTGTTCACCCTACTTTTTTAATCGCTTGTTTCTGGCTGCTTTTTCATTTGTTCATTGATTTCTCTCTAAGATCGCGATTCCCATCTGTTTCTTTGAGGGTATTTGGCTATTGTGGAAAGGAAATACGTCCATGATGTAATTACGGACGTGATGCAGATCTTCAGACCCTGTCATTGGTTATATCCGCTTGTTACATTTTTGCACATTTTCTATGCCAATTCTCCTAAATCAGTAAATTTTGTATCTTTTATTTATTTGATCCCATATAAGATGGGATTCATGATGTCTCTTATGGGATTCAAGTTGTCTTTTGGTTAAAAAAGCTCTGTTTCTAACCGTATTATTAATTTTTAAGCAGATTCCATGGAGGATGAAGGTGTGTACCGGCGATGGGATGAGCTGATACCTGATGCCCTTGGCCTAATCTTCACCAATCTTTCACTACAAGAGAAGCTTACAGTCGTCCCAAGAGTTTGTAAATCGTGGTGCAGAGCTGTTTCAGATCCTTGTTGTTGGCAAGAGATTGATATTGAGGAATGGAGTAACCAGTGCCACCCAGACTACGTTGATCGCATGCTTCACATGTTAATTAAGAGAAGCTCCGGATCAATTCGCAAACTTTGTGTCTCAGGCCTCAATAATGATTCCATTTTCTTATTCCTGGCGGAGCAGTAAGCTGAACTATACTTTTCTTTCAAATCTCTCTTTCAATTGCCTAGCTTTTATTGGACCCTCAGTTGTGCTTGCATTTCAATGTGAAGAAATAATTTCATTCGTATTTCTTCATTTCATATAAATCTTTATTAATTTTGATGGGATAAACTGATCAAAACCTCTTTTTATGTTGTTTCTATATTGTCATGCTTGCAATTCTCAGTTGTCCATGATAGTCTTCATCTACTAGTTAATGAACACCTGCATTTTGAGTAACACTAGTCTTGGTGGAGTGGTCTGGTTTGACAGACACTATATGACAAGGGCCTCTTCTGTTTTCTTGATTTTGCAAGTGCTGGATCTCTTCAAACATTGCGATTGCCTAGGAGTGAGATTAGTGATTCAATAGTTGAACAAATTGCTGGAAGGCTTTCAATGATCAAATTCTTGGATTTGAGCTACTGTGGTAAAATTGGTGCTTGTGCTTTAGAGGCCATTGGACAACATTGTACATCACTTGTGGGTCTGTGCCGGAATATGCACCCGTTAGATACTTATGACAAGATCACTCAGGATGATGAGGCTTATGCCATTGCCAATACGATGCCCAAGTTGAAACGTTTAGAGATAGCTTATCTTCTTATCAGCTCAGATGTTGTCTCAAAGATTCTTTCAGGCTGTCCAGAACTTGAATATTTGGATGTGAGAGGATGCTGGGAAGTAAAACTCGATGTCAGCTTCCTCAAGAAGTTCCCGAAGTTGAAAACATTGGGACCTTTTGTAATGGACTACTATGGAATGGATGACTGGGACGATGATTGCTCTGGATATTCATACTCTTCAGAGTACTTGCCCTGGGAATTTTTTGCGGGTGATGTTGCGGATTATTATGACGATGATAGTTATGATGAGATGTGGGATGACGAGCAAAGGCTGGAGGAGCTTGAGCTGAGGTTCTATGAAGGAACTGAAGGTGCTGAATTCTATGGTTGGTTTCCATCTCCATAACTTCTTGTTTCCTTCCTTCTCTTCAAATACTGAACGCATCTTGCTGGACCCTTGTAATAGTGTATGGATGCATGTGCTTCAATAGGTTTCGAGCTTATGTGCTTTCATGTCTCTCCATGTTTGTATAACTTATCACTAAATAAAAATATCTTGCGATGAAACGAGTCAAGCACAGGATCAGGTAACCCTCCAAAATCATCGCTTTGTTGATAACTTAAGTCAGACTCCCATGGGTGGGGAGACTGGTTATCCATCTTTTATCCCTTAACCAAAAGCTACGCAACCATAGTTTGAACAAGAGAAGCGATGGTGATGTGAGTAATTGATGACTTTATTCTCAGTCTGCTAGCCACCTAGCTAACAACTTGCAGAACCCTTCGATTTCAATGTAGTATACCACAAGCGTGTTGCCTCTCTCTATTTCTTTTGTTTATTCTCCTGACCACTTACGGATTCCTTTCCTACCCTATCCATAAAGGCCCATGACTTTGATGCTTTCTTTTTCAGTCCTCGAGGTTTTTCTCGTACGCTTATCTCTGTTCGTTTCATCTTTATTTCAACTCCTTTTGCACTTCTACACGACCTTATTTTACTACAAATGTATAATTCACTGGTTAGGAAGTCCAAGGTGAAAAATGATACTCAAAAGGTGCAAGTACCTAAACTCTGTTTCCAGGCAAAAGGCCATATTATGGATAGCACAAGGCTTTCCTGCTTGGTTGAGTTGGTGCCTTGTTTAATTACTCGTCATGGTCGATTGAAAACATGAAAGAGAGAAGGGCCTCATAAGCATTAAGAGCTCAAGTTATTGAGTGCTCGTCTTTTTCCAAGGGCCCACTAAAGGACTACATATCCTGGCTGGCATGTAGACAATTTTGACATTCTGGGAATGGCTCCCACAAGGCTTCTATGAAAAACAAACCGTGGTCCCTAATCCCTACCTTTCAATCACTAGGTGCTTCCAAATTCACCTGCATATACTGTTGTTTTATCCTACCAAGTTGAAAGAACAAAACAATTTTCCATGTACGCGCGCAGTGAAGAAGCATAAAAGAAGAGAGTCGCTAGACTTAACGAGGCTTCTGTATAATTATAATCCGTTTCCTTTTATGGGTATTTCGTGTTTAGAAGGGAAGGGGTCCATCTTGAGCTTATGAAACAGTGGTCCTCTCTTTAAAGTTTAAAGACAAGAATAGATGCAATCATTTCAATTCAAAGAGAAGGTTCGCTTGCCCTTTTCATTTCTTTCGCGAGGACCTATCGAGTCTGCCTATTTCGGTTCGCTCTCATAATTCCGAATTAATGGTTAAACTGATAGCTTTTCTATTTTGATAATTATGGTTCCATTTTTTAATGAGCTGAAATCTTTTGTCTCCTTTATTTTAATCCTAATCTGTCCTTTTTTTATCCAAGTCATCTATTTATGTGGGTTTCACATAAATGGATGACTTGTATCAAAAGGAAACATATTAGAGCCAGAATAAGCACATAAATGAATGATTTGGATCAAAAGGGGATAGATTAGGACTAGAATAAGGGGTTAGAAGATCTGTCTCCTTTTTCATATGCTAAGATTTAAGGGGGTGCTTGATTAATAGATTTGGAAATATATTAATCAGTAAAGAATGAAAAACAATTTGTTGGTAATATATTATTATTGAATGAATAGTATTTTCATCCGAATTTGGGGCATTACTTCGTACCTACGAGTTTGAGGCATTACTTCGTACTTGTGAGAGGAATGAAAGTCATTCTAGTGTTATGCATGAGTGTCACAAGCATGACGGATCGTTGGCATGCCTGTGTCATAGGTGTGACACTTCTCTATGACATTGCTTTTTCTTTCTTTTTATTAATTTAATTTAATTAATTAATTATATATTAATAAAAATATATTAAAATTTGATGAAAATAAAAAAAAATTAACAAATTTTTATCTCTTTTTTTAGCAAAACAATATTGTGATTAAATTATATTTGAAGACATTATTTGGCTGAAGATATGGTGGGCAAGTAAATGGTAAAAGCATTTTTTTCTTCAAGAGCTATTGAAAAGAAAAAATTGTAATATACTTGATTTTAAATATTCTGTTATCATAAACGAGTGCATAAATTAAATATAATTAATTAAAATATATTAAAATTTGATGTAAAATAAAATTTTAACAAATTTTTATTTTTAATACTTTTAAAAAATCAACTACTATCAATAATAATGATAATTATTCGTTCGTCTTAACCAATTATGATAATTATAATGATTATATTCATTATCATTCTTATTATCATTGTCCAATGTAAACCAAACACACCCTAATCTAATATCTAAATACCATAAAATAGTAAATTAACATTTATTTGCATATTATTTTAATATGTTTGTACTTTGTTTTTATAACATTTGGAAATCATCTTATATGAAATCAGGAATTTGGTAAAGAGCGAGAGAGAGAGAATTCTTATTAGAATGAGGAATTTCCAGTGGGCCAACCTTAAAATTGGGTACAGCTTGGCCGGCTCGGGCCATGTGAGTTTCAGGACCCAGAGGACAAAATCCTGATCTTGCAAACAACAGCGTTGTTTCATCTAAATTCTGAAGAAAGCAAAAACTTACTCCATTAAGAGTGAGCAGAGGGAAAAAGGGACAGGCAGCTCATCTTAGGGTTTTGATAGGAACAGTTGAACAACCAGAGAGAGAAGAAACTTGATCTGTTTCGTGAAATAGACATGGAAATTAGCGAGAGTGGTCTATATTCATTTTGATGTCTGTAAGTATACATTTCTTGTGTGTTATTTGCATCGTTAAGCTCTAGTATCGAACAGAAACTTATAAGATTAATGGTGCTGCGTAGCTTTCTTTTTGTATGATTAACATAATAAAAGATGATTATCTTTTCTTTTTTAATAATAACTTAAGCACAATAAATTCAAGACACTGACCTTTGTTTGGTGAAGATTTGACCAGATGAAAAGCTTCGTTGGTGGGATGTTAGACTTTTATTAGAAAATGACGACGATCGATATATAATAGTCCTAAAAGTCCTCTTATCTAATTTCCATGTTTACTTAATATTCAGACCAACTTCTCCAGCTACATGTGTGCGAGGACGCTGAGACTTCACCAACTCTCTCTCTTTATATGGTCAGTCAGTCAGTCAGTCCATCTAATCCTACAAGGATCATGTAAGTTCATAATTTACAAAAAGCTATACTAATAGAACATGGACAACCAAATTTTATTCCTTCCATTTGGTAAAGTTTTCAAGATATCATGAGCCAAAAGGGTGAAATTAAGGGTGATGTAGTGATGAGATAGGCACTCTTGTGGGGTTGTGAAAGAGAAGAGATGGTGGATGGAGGTAGGAGGGTTGTGGAAGTGGAAAATGGAGGAG
>JANZLX010000002.1:5195376-5206853 GCA_025531955.1 Erythroxylum orinocense | reverse complement strand
ACAGCTGTATAATATATCAATATGAACTATTTTGTAATTTTTAAAAAATTTAGGGACTATTTTATAAATTTAAAAAATATCTCAAAACGGTACCCGGTACCAATCGGTACCGGTACAGTTTTGTTTCAGAACCCAATCTAATATTAAATTCGGTACGGTATTCAGAACATTGCTTGTGAGTAGTAAAGGATATTCCAGCATAAACAGATTTTGTTATCTTCTTTCTTTGAATCTTTTTAGCATGTGCTGGTCTCATAAGTCATACCAGACGCCCAACATCAACTCAAAGAAGCACAGATCATTCTATTAACTCGTTAGTACGAACGTTTGTATGTGCTCTGCTCACTTTGAATTCAAAGTCTTTGCCAAAACCAAGGAGCTAGCTAGCAAGTGCGTGAAGGTGTACTTCATAATTAGATGCGAGAAAACTTTTGACTCAGCTCGCGGATTAACTAAGTCTTATCATTTATTGCATTTGGTTCATGGAACTGGACTTGAATTCAAACCAAACTACCCCTAGTTGGATTTGCCTGAGCTTTTTTTCATTACGGCTTAAATAAAGTTACGAGTTTAAACTATTCTTATGTATGTAGCTGTTTAAAATTTAAAATTAGAGTTTTACTTTTTACAAGAGATCTATCCGAGTTGAATGAGAATTAGTTTGAATGTATATGACTTAAATTTGCCTTCTTATAATTGAACCCTTCCTAAAAATATTTCGTAAAAAATAGAAACAAAAAAACAAAAAATGAGTTGGTCACGACTGGTAAGCTACACCAGCCAAGCCGCTCGGCGACTCTGATGATGCATACAGAAAGAAAGAATCATTAGCACACTAATCGTAATTAATAGGACAAATCTAGCATTATAAGAAGAAAAATAAAACCAATGAATTCCCAAATTTACCCCTGTATCTCACCTACCGTCACCACACCACGTCGCTCTACCAGACACAACACAACACATCGACAGAGTCATGTTTCTTCCTCATCAATATCTTACGTTATAAAACCCCCCCTCCCCTCTGTAACTCCTCTCTCTTTTTCAGGGACTTTTACATTCAATTAAATTCCCTGCCCTTTTGTTTCCATTTCTCTGAAGAAGATCAAACTCCACTCACGCAATGTCTCTCCCTGGTAGCTCCATGGTTCCCGCCAAATCCTTCGTTTCCAACAAACCCCACCGACCTTCCTTCCTCACAACCACCAACCACAGATCCCTACTCCATGTCGCCGCCGTACACGCCGCCGAGCCCGCCAAGAACCCCATTGTCTCTGGCAAACAGCCGCAGCAACCGCAGCCGGCTAAAGCTGTAACTGCACCGAAACCGACGACTATGCCGTCGAAGACCAATGTGGGTTCTGATGAATGGAGCTTGGAGAGCTGGAAATTGAAGAAGGCGCTACAGTTACCGGAATATCCAGATAAGGAGGAGCTTGAATCGGTTCTGAAGACGCTCGATGCGTTCCCCCCCATTGTGTTCGCCGGTGAGGCGCGGAAATTGGAGGAGAGGCTCGCTGAAGCTGCAATGGGAAAGGCTTTTCTGCTGCAAGGTGGTGATTGTGCGGAGAGTTTCAAAGAGTTCAACGCTAACAACATTCGTGACACTTTCAGGATTCTACTTCAGATGGGTGCTGTTTTGATGTTTGGTGGTCAAATGCCCGTTGTCAAGGTGAGTTTAATTGCTTTCACTCTTCTGCATGCGTGTTTAGTCATTGCTGTAGCACAAACCAATTGAGACCTGGTAAAGAAAGAACCATTAACTTGTGTTTTGTACTTTGTTTATTATGTAAACCTGGTAAAGAAAGAACCTTTACCTTGTGTTTTGTACTTTGTTTATTATTTACTTCGTGTGGTGATTAACTGCATAAGTTATTATATCAGAAATTTGGATAAAAGAATGGTTTTTCTTGGCCTTGTAGGTGGGGAGGATGGCAGGTCAGTTTGCGAAACCAAGATCAGATCCTTTTGAGGAAAAGAATGGAGTGAAGTTGCCGAGTTACAGAGGAGACAACATCAACGGCGATGCTTTTGAAGAAAAGTCAAGGATACCAGACCCACAGAGGATGATCAGAGCTTATTGTCAATCAGCAGCGACGTTAAATCTCCTCAGGGCGTTTGCTACTGGTGGTTATGCAGCTATGCAGAGGGTTACGCAGTGGAATCTGGATTTCACCGAGCATAGTGAACAGGGTGATAGGTAAATTCAAATCAAGTAACTGTCTTTCTTTTCTTTCCTTTTTTGTTTGAGATACCTTGCATTGGTAATAAGTTTTCAGGTGGAGAAGTGTAAGATGTTTTGAACAAAGTTTCGTGTCTTTTTTTTTTCATGGCTGTCTGCTTTTTATAAATTTGTTGGGTAAAGATTCTGAATTGTGCAAGTTACTCCATAAATCTTGGCAAGTTACATGTTCAAGATTGTATCCCTGACTTACGCTTATAACAATTTGATAATCATTTGCTTGTCGTGTTTTAGTTGGCCTTATGGAATATGCATAGTGTCATCTCTTGTTTAATACACTTCATACATTCTCTTTTTGACACTTGGTCCCGTTTTGGCGTACAATGTTATGAATGTCCTTGTTCCCATCCAATTACATTTAGGGAAAAAAGATAAATTATGTCAATATTGATGGATCGAGTGTGGTGATTCCTCATGCATCACGTTTTGGTTATGTGAGAACTTGGACAGCAGCGCATAGGCAACACTCAAACTCTGGTTAACAACTGGACATAGAGAAACTTGAAAACCAAAATAACCGTTTAGTTGGTCACAATATTATTATAGAATCATGTATCTGGATCTTTTATAGAAATTATATGTAATAAAGTTTACGAATGCACGAGTGATGAAGGTTTTTCTTCCATTTGACAAAGGTAGTTTAATCTGACTTGCTCTCCATTTTTCTTGTTGTGGTAGATACCGGGAACTTGCTCACAGGGTTGATGAGGCCCTTGGATTCATGGCTGCAGCCGGCCTTACTGTTGACCATCCAATCATGACAACTACTGAATTCTGGACATCCCATGAGTGCTTGCTTTTGCCATATGAGCAATCACTTACTAGGCTGGATTCAACTTCTGGCCTCTACTATGATTGCTCAGCCCATTTTCTGTGGGCTGGGGAACGCACCAGACAGCTTGATGGTGCTCATGTCGACTTTCTGAGAGGGGTTGCAAATCCTCTAGGCATTAAGGTAAATTGCCATTATCTTCTCAATTCAACCTGTTTTGTTAAATAACATGTCGTTTGGGTGATTTTCGATACAGTGTCTGCTGCATGTTTGGCAAAAAGAACAAGATTCCCCAAAGCAGTGAAACTTAATCTTTTGCAGTCTTTGGCCAGAGTTGTCTTAATGCATTCTTTTAAGTTGAAAATATGTTCCTGATACCTCCTTTGTGTTCTATTGAACCTGACAACAGCTAATGACCGCCCCCTGATTTGCCAATGATCAAGAACTTGAACTGACATATGATCAATTCTTGCTTGCAATTTATTTCTGAAAGAAGTTCTTGCCTATGTTTTGTAATTTAAATTTGGACATGGATATAGCCTGAATGTTGATGTAATGAACAGACTATTGTTTTACCAATATTTCTAGTTTTGCAACGTTAATGACCTTTAGTTCTTGAGGTTTTCTTACATATCTATGTTTGTTTTGCTGCAGGTGAGTGATAAGATGGATCCCAGTGAGCTAGTTAAGCTCATAGAGATTTTGAATCCTCAGAACAAGCCAGGGAGAATAACCATTATCACAAGAATGGGTGCGGAGAATATGCGAGTGAAGCTTCCTCATCTCATTAGGGCAGTCCGCAGGGCTGGACTAATTGTCACATGGGTCAGTGATCCTATGCATGGAAATACAATAAAGGCTCCTTGTGGTCTGAAAACGCGTCCATTTGATGCCATCAGGGTATGTATACTGATATACTTACTTCTTGTTATTGCTGTTATAGTTGTTAGGCAATTACAGACATCGAAAGGCAGCAATTATTCTTTTTCTGTAGCTTTTGTAGGATTAGCTTTTGTTTGCCTCATGATCCTGTCTAATATTAATTGATATGCCACTTACCAATTAGTGCTTGGTAGGATAACATCCGGTGGTTCCATTATCTGGTACTATTAGTGGGTTTAGTAATAGAGATCTTAATGATTCAGAACTTGGCAAGCTAGAGCTCCGTTGGCTAAGATGGAAATTTGGGTAGCTTTGAAGAGTAGCAAAATTGATTTCTTTGAAATTGATTAAGGTGAAGGCAACAAAAGATAGGTGGCATTAAGGTGAAGGCAACAAAAGATAGGTGACATGCCAACAAGTTTTAGGTGTGGTAGGTGAGAAATTGACTTGTTCTCAGTATTGAATCTCCCCCAGCATGATAATCATTATATGCTCTTAGTTGTTTGTTGGTTGTCAAATAAAATATTTGACAATTGTGGTTGTAAGTTCATCGCTGGTACTGCTGATGCGCTTACCTCTATCAAATTCTATAACCTATATTAGTGAACCTCGTTGACAATATTTATGCTTTTTGCATCAAAAAACAAGTTTCTGTCACTCCAGAGCAATTTCGTGACAAGTGTTATGATACTTATTACTTGTATTGAGGCAGGCTGAGGTTAGAGCATTCTTTGATGTACATGAACAAGAAGGAAGCCACCCAGGTGGAGTTCATCTGGAGATGACTGGGCAGAATGTTACAGAGTGCATTGGTGGATCACGGACGGTGACATTTGATGATCTGAGCTCGCGTTATCACACTCATTGTGACCCTAGGCTCAATGCTTCACAGTCTCTGGAGCTCGCCTTCATCATTGCGGAGCGCCTCAGAAAGAGGAGGATTGGATCGCAACCCATAATTCCTGATGTAGGGTTGTAGAAGGCTGCAAAAGAATATGTTTGTTATTTTCGACTAAGTTTTTAGTGTCTGCTTGAAATACTGCTCCTGTAATATTTGCTTTAATCATGGCACATGAGTGCTTATACAACTTGGTTTGAGACTTGTGAAGAAACAAAAAGGAATAAAGACTTGGTTTTTAAAATGAGTAATGTTCAGGAAAGAGTTGGGTGAGATGGGTTTTAGCAACATTCAGTGCCTAGTTTGATTCTTTTTCTTTTAGTACATAAGCAACTTCTTTTGATATTATGCCCATTATGCAAGTGGACTTGGGTTCTCAAGTAAACAACGTCCATGGAGTCCTTTTTCCGGCTCGATGCTCGGTCTTTTCAGTCTGCAATTTGATGGCGATTTTATCATTGAGAGAGTTTTTTATTACTCCCTTCGATTCATAATAAACGTCGTTTTAGAGGAATGCATATTTATTAAAAAAGTTAATGAAATATTTGATATACCCTTATTAATTACATATTAAAATGCCTTAAAAATATAATCTGTGTAATTAAGATGTGAGAAAAATTAAAAGGTAATTTTAGATGTAAAATTATAAATATGCATAAGAAGTCACAAACAACACTTATTTTGAATAATCAAAATCTCTCTAAAACGACACTTATTACGAATCGAAAGGAGTAGTTTTTAGATTGACAGAATTTTCAAGAGATTTCGCCTCAATTGAATTTAATCGGCTAACCTTTGGCTTCGTTATTTGTTACCTTTCAACCTTATAAATAGGTTTTTTTATTGCGAATTTTTGGGTAGCGGATCCAATTCTAAATTGCTTGGCCCTTAAAGTACATACTCTCTCTTTCCAAGATTATTTGTGGCTCCTAGAACTCAAAATGAATGAAAGAGTACGATTGCAACAAGAGGCCACAAAGATAAATTGTTACTAAAACATCGGATCTAAAGGTTAAACCCTCCTATGAAGAGGGTTCCAAGATCTCAGCTGCCTCAAGTCCCTCGATCCCCATACTCGGGATAAATTTCAGCTGATGAAGAGAAACACCAAAGTATCGCCAAATCAATACGGACGTTCCAAAAATGCACCATTTGTAAACAACAATTTAGCATGCCAATTTCAAAGTTCTGCCCCACTTGCCAAAGGACAATCTCAGAAAGAATAAGAAACAAACTATCGATTAGCTCAATAATTCATGATTAATTAGGAACAGAAAAACATTGAACATATGTCAAAACGACAAAACAGTTGACCCATAGTTAACAATAAAACAAACTAGTGTTTCTGAGTACTTCCAGAACTTCACATAACACCTCAATATAATTCAAGATAACTCCATGAAATACATCACAAATACCAAAACTCAATGGATTGGAAGAATTAACCTAAGCTGCGATTGATGGTTTAGAAGCAGCAGAGAGCCTGGATCTTTTCTTCGCTAAGCTCTCACTCCGGCGTTCCCTCTGCTCCTTCAATCTTGTTGCAAGGAGCTTCTGGTACTCAGCAGCCTCTGCCTTAGCCTTCGCAATTCTCTTCTTTTTGTCAGCAATTCTTGCTCGCTTCCTTTGCAGAGTCAGGGGAGTCACCAATCTCTGAATTTTAGGAGCTTTACTAACCTTCTTTCCTGCAGCAGTGAAAAAACAAAATGAATATCTGACATAAAAAGAAGCACAATTACCATTCTCAAAGCAGCTACGTCATACACAGAAAATGATTATGGCCAGCATCATTGAGATGCTTACCAGATTTAGTTGTGAATGACCTCCGGTAGGTGTTAACATACTTTCGAACATCATCCTCCTTTGAGAGATTGAAGAGTTTCCGGATCTTAGATGCCCTCTTAGGACCTCTCATTCTTGGCTTCTCTGTGTCAGTCAATCCAGGAAGATCATTATCACCCTTCTTCACAATTACCAAGTTCAAAACAGAGAGGTCTGGGCTGACAATACACCCACGAACAGACTTCCTCCTTCGCTCTCCGTTACGCCTTCCATATCCACGGAAACAGGGGGTTCCTGTACGGATAACAGTAAAAATTAGTCTACATTTCATCAAGGGCAACTTTTGAATTAGCAACTTAAACTATCATAGCTTTCTCTGATATAATGAAAATAAGCACTTGCCTCTGTGAAGTAAGAGACGAACACGGCCGGGGGTTAACACTCCCTGCTTCATGGGGAATCCTTGCTTGTCACAGCCTCCCATAATCTTGAAAACATAACCCTTGAATTCCTGTGAAGTGTTTAGAGTAACAATGAGTAGCTGAAAAACACATAAAAGAGCACTGACTGCTGAACATTATACAAGAAAGCAGAGTGAAACCTAACCCCCTTTGGGACTAAAATGCATACCTCTCCAAGAGCATCTCCGCTGACCTCCTGTGAGATTCTCTTGTCAAAAAATGCCCGGCTGCAGGTTTCCAAAAGGATTAAAGAAGAGGAATATTGCAGCATTGGTTATATTTGTTGAAAATAATTAACAAACGATAAGGGCTGTGACAACAAGATTAGTGATCTAAGAATCAGAATGGATCATATTTCACATTTGACACAAAGCCAACAGATCACTATAAAATTCAAAAGTAGGTCAACAATAAACATGGAGATAAATTGTTTCAAGTGTTAAAAACTAAGAAAAAATGAACAAAGAAACATAACCACTTTCCTTTAATCAAATTGCTAATCACAGAAGGAAGCCTCGGAAGTTTATATTTCAAATTTATATTAACATTTGCAGATCCAAGTATTTAAAATAAAATAGCATAACTAAAATTTAACTGTCTGCTGTGGCGGCAAATAAAGCCTGTCATCAAAGTTTATATCGAACTCTCACAAAAATCCCGGTGCAAAAGCACATGGCAGATATTTTCTCTAAATTGCATCCCAAAAGCAACTAGCAATTTTACGGTCTCTCCTCAAAAGCACCAATACTTGTTCGATAACATTGCCTCGGACTGAAGTTTTACAACCAATTGCATCGTATAAGAGGCTAAAGTAACGCGTTCATTAAAAATTTGAAGCATGAACCAAGCTAAAAGCTTGCAAAGGTTCGAACTTTCCACTAGGAAAATCTAAACCAAAAATAAACAAATTACAGCAAGAAAAACATTAAGGGAATATCTTACAGCTTCTGGTCATCGTCGATTTCAAGCTTCTTTTGGCATCCCGTAGTGGGATTAGCGATATTGAACTATCAACAGAGAAAAGCGAAAACAAAGAATGAGATCAACCCAATCATGAAAAATCGAAACTTGGGTATTGGTTTTGATTAAACTAGATTGGTTACTATAAAAAAGGACTAACCTTCATGCTTAGGATCGAAAAACGAGCAGAGGCGGCTAAGAAGAGATATTCAAGTATGTTCGGCCTTTGCCTTCTGCTTAGGGTTTTTGAGTGGGTTCCCTTTGCAACGCAGTATTTATATTAAAAAATATGATCGGGCCGGGCATAAATTAACAAATGTTCTGCTCCATTAACCGGTCCGGCCCAATAACACCAACCAAATTTGTCTCAACAAAAATATCAGCCCGAAATTAGAGCACCAAACAATATTTTACATGTAAATAGCAATATAAATTGTCATTTAAACCAACAAATTAATCATATTCCAATCCCTCAAAGCAATGTTGCGAATACCATATCAGATTTGGTATCGATTGGGTTCTGGTACGGTACTGTATTAATATCAGTCAATACTGGATATCGTTTCAGGTAATTTTTAAAATTTATAAAATAGTTCATAAATTTTTTAAAATTGTAAAATAGTTCATTGTTATATTGTATAGTTTTACTTTATACTTTATAAGTTTACATCAACCCTATCTCCAAAAATCATAATAATCATAATTAATATTAAATAACAATAATTTTTAAATATTTCACATATAAATAATAACCACAGTTAATATAAAAAAACAATTATCATCATACAAATATCATCCTTTTCTCGGTAGTTTCTTTTGATCAAGTGACCACTATTCGAGACACTTTAGAGGCTTTCTGTGTAGCTTTCGGTCAACGAGTTAGTCACGCTAAATCTAGATACTATTACTCGAAGAATATTTCTACTTTAACGCGTTACCTTTTAAGCAGTGCCCTAGGTTTCACCCAAACAAAACACCTCGAACGTTATCTTGGAGTTCCACTTATGCACAATCGAGTGACCAAGCGTACCTACCAGTACATTCTTGACAAGGTGCACCAACGCTTATTAGGCCGGTCAACCAAATTGTTGGTATTTGCAGGATGTATCACCCTCGCTCAATCGGTCATAACAGCATTACCTATCTATACTATGCAGACGGTCATATTGCCACGTAGTCTTTGTGATGGCCTGGAGAAGTTAATGTGACAATTTTTATGGAGCTCACATAATGGCAACAAGCAGATTCACTTGGTGAACTAGGACGACGTGTGTAAACCTAAAGAGATGGGGGATCTTCGCGTTAGGAAAGTTCGAGAAACCAATGCTACTTTCTTATCAAAATTAAGATGGACTCAGATCTCCAAGCCTAATGCATTTTGGGTGAAAGTACTCTCGACAAATACAAGTTTGATGTCAACAACCTCCATACCTTTATTGACATAAAAGGAGGCTTAATGATTTGGAATAGCATAAAAACTACTTGGCCCTTGCTGCTCCAGGGCATAAAATAAATGATTGGAGATGGCGCCGAGACTAGATTCTGGATGGATCCTTGGGTTGAGGGAGTGGGACCTCTTCTCACCCACGCAACCACCCCAATCCCTGCTTTATCAAGTACCCTCCGTGTCCAACATTTTGTGGACATTGATGGCAATTGGAACTGGGCTGCACTTCAAGCTTACCTCCCGTCATTGGTTTGTAGATTAATTGCAAGAACTTTCCCCCCCAGAGGCCCTACCTAGGCCAGGATAAGTTAATCTGGGGCCTTTCTGACACTGGTCAATTCACTGTAGCTTACTCCTACTCCATGTTAATGCAGATGGACTGTGGACAGTAATCTGACAATGGAAAGGCCCCCAACGCATTCGATCCTTTCTCTGACTCTTCGCACACAATCGGCTACTCGCTAACCAACATCGTGTTCGTAAACACCTCACTACGGATGGATCTTGCTATCATTGTAGACTTGAAGAATTTGCGCTGCATACAGTGAGAGACTACGTCAAAGCCCGACAAGTGTGGACCTCTTTTCTCCCTCAACTTGTCAATGATGAGTTTTTCATTCTGCCAGCTCGAAAGTGGCTCAGGACAAACCTCCAACACCAATGACTCGTTTTTGGACAAGATTAGTCAATCTTTTTTGGAGCTACGTGTTGGCTCCATTGGACTTGGTGAAATATGACCCTTTTTATGACCATTTTATTTGGCTGTCCTCACCTATTTCTCTTCTTTTTTCTTTTACAGATCAGGTTCATAAGTCAACCGCTTGGCAAAGCACAGTTTTTACGGGACATCGACCTCGACAAGAACAACTTGTGGGATGGTGTAAACCTCACACAAAGTAGGTCAATTTAAACACGGATGGCTATTGTAAACCTACCTCATCCTCAGCCACAGCAGGAGGCATCCTACGGGACAGTACAGGTAATTGGCTTGGAGGTTTTGTCCAGAATCTCGACTAGTGCTCATCGGTATCTGCAGAACTCTAGGTCATTTTTACAGGGCTCACACTTGCGTAGAACCTTGGGTATCGTCGGATCGAACTGAAAGTAGACTTGATAGTGGCGATCAACCTCCTTTCTTCCTCGGCGAGATGGACTATGATTTCCAATCCTATAGTTCAAGGAATTAACGAACTGTTTACTCGGAACTTGATGGTCATACATCGACATATCTATCATGAGAGTAATAGATGTACTGACTGGCTAGCCAACTATGCGGATCATTTTAAGTTAGGAACCACTTTTCTAGATATTACACCCATTAGGTGCCACCTTATCCTACTAGAGGATATGTCGGGAATCTATTTCCCTCGTCTCATTATGTAATCTGTGTTCTTCCCTATTATAAAAAAAACCATTATTGGTATAACTTGACATGGCAATCACGTGCTCTGTCCGGATTATTTAGTTTAGTGGCTCCAGCATCATCTTGCTTGTGAAAGTTTTTCCCACGAATCTCAGTGCTTTTAATTTGTTTTCCCGCAAATACAATTGAATAATCCTAGATCTTGATATGCACGAACTGGGATAGTGAAACGTGTGGATAAGGGGACGGAATCCTCTGTCTATTTTACACTATCTTTACTCTGTCTCATAAATCTTAGCCATTCATTTATATGGGATTCACGCAAAACCCACATGAATAGATGGCTGAGATTTATGGGACAGGGTAAAATGGAAGAGAATCCTGGCTTATGGATGAGGGGGATGGCACAGAGGGACCCACACGAACTAAGAAAAATCCACGGCTACGTAACCTAACACTAGTTTGACTTCAAAACCAGCACTTCTCAAGTCCAAATCCATTAATGGAGGCAGATCAAGGAGTCAAGGCAGCAAGACCACAACAGCCATGTCAAAGTGTTTCTGATTGTTCTCAACTGTGCCCTGTGTTAATTCATTCTTACATAATCAATTGCAGGATCTTAGAATCTAATAAATTTTCACAATAACATAAGCGTACCTTGATCCATTGT
>JANZLX010000002.1:5165534-5178120 GCA_025531955.1 Erythroxylum orinocense | reverse complement strand
GCCTAAAAGAAGTCCACATGTCTTTTATAAGATAAAATAAGCCCAAGCCCATTGATTAGACTTGTGCTTGTGAAAATTGGCTAAGTGTTAGCCCTCTTGGTTTGATGCCTCCAATGTGTACACATACTTAGGTGTCTCCCTAAGCTCTTCCCCAAGCTTGATCAACAAAACTTCTTGAAGTTCTTGTGAAACAAAAGATTGTGCATAAATTTGAAATTGTGCCTTCAACGTTTTGGAGCGTGACCTTGTAATTGAACCCATTGGCATCCTTAAGTCTCCATTGCCTTTGTGAGTTGCATCACCTAAAGAAACATATAATTAAGAATGAAAACACGCTCCAAACCACACAAACACTTAGAATATAAATAAACACTCATATTAACACAATTTAACGCCTATACATACGATAATCATCTAATAAATACCTAAAAACACACTAAAACACCTATCAAAATATAATATAAATTACATCTAGCAATCACCATCTAGGCTTTGTCAATGGTCAATTATTCATAGATTATTCATCCTATCAACAAATAATGAGATGTCTCATCTATCTTAGAATCACTTGACTTAAGATTTCGTACGTTATGTATGCATTACTTCAGTTTACTCAAGTGTCACATAAGAAGCATTTCGAAGCAGCTATACACATTATGTTCTATTTTAAAGTGCAACCAAGTTAAGGAATTATCATACTCTGAGCTTTTTATTACTCAATTTGCGCAAGTTGTCCGATTTTATATTGCTTTATGATTGGTTATTTTGTGATGCAAAATTAGTTAATAGTCTCGTGGATGATGAAGAAATAGAGTATTATATCCAAATCATCAGTGGAAGCTAATTATAGGGTGATGGCTCTAAATAAGGTGAGATGGTATGTTTAATGTCTTTATTGGCTTCTTTGGATGGGGTTCATTATGAATCCATGACCCTTTTTGCAATAATCAGTATGCTATCCATATAAAGTGGTTAATCCAGTGTTTCATAAGCACATCGAACACATAGAGATTAACTATCACTATGATAGAAAGCAATTTCAAGAAGTAACCATTGTTACATTGCATATAAGGTCATAGTTCTAGACTACAAACATCTTTACTAAAACTCTTGAAGGATCACAATTTCAGTACTTGCTTAGCAAGTTGGGTGTTTATCATATTCATATGCCAACTTAAGCAGGGTTATTGGAAATACAATTATATTATAATTAGGAGTTAATGAGTTTTATGAGGGTGAGCTTTGAAGCAGCTAGTAAAGTTACTCTTTTGTGACCATAAGGTCACAGATTCAAGTTACAGAAATAGCCTCTTTGTAAAATTATAAAGGCAAGGCTACGTACAATATAACCCTCCTCAGATCCCAACAAAGCGGAGAGCCTTTTGTTGGCTTTGACTTTAGTTAATGCGTTTTTACCTTATTTATAAGTAGTATTATGTTAAAATACAATTGTATTATAATTTAGAGTTAATGTATCATATTTAGGAGTTAGCGTTTTACCTTATTTAGGAGTAGAATTTGCTATATATACCTTAAGGAACCTTTTTACAAATCAATCAATAAAAATATTTTCTCTTTAATTTTTCTCTAATTTTATACAAACAGATGGCTAAAGAGAAAATTAGAATTTAATAAGTCACCATTTTACTTCTTCAAGGAAAGAAGAAAAAAATCTAGGAAAGAAATTAAGAATCCTAACTAAAAAAAGAGTTTGAGAGTTTGAGAACCTGTTTGTAAAATATAAAAAGTATTGGAAAGTCTTTCACTCGCCTAGTACTCATTTAGATTTTTATGAAAAGGTTTTTATGAATTTAAGAAGTTTAAAAGACATGGTATTGGGAGTGAGTAATTAGACAAAATATGTGTTTAAAGGTAAAAAAATGTAAATATCCTAAAATAAAAAGCATAAATGAATATTTAGGAGTTTATGATTTTAATTAGAACGTAAAAGAAAGACACTTGGAGCGATGTCAGTTTGAGATAAAAATTAAAACGTACAATTGAATGTAGAAGAGTTTATGATCTTACCTATGATTCGAAATTAAATAAATTAAAATAAAACATCTATTATTGACTTTTAAGATTTAAAAATAAAAAACTTAAAGAGTTATATATCTTAAGACTAGAAAATAAAATATAAAGAAATAGAATGAGTGAAATGGACCGTAAGGCTTTGAAATGGAGAAAATTCTTAGAATTATATCTTAAGATTTCAAATATAGAAAACACCTAAAGTTATACTTTGGACTTAGAAAATAATTGATACAAATGAATATTAAGGCTTAGAAAATAAAAAAATAAAATAAGGGATTAAAAATAAATATCTATGATTTTAAATAAATTTATATTTAATTAAGCAATAGGGAAAGCATATTAATTCAACTTGGTACATAGGGTCTGTTTTCAACTTTAAGGTTTTGTTGACTTTGTGGTTTGGACTTGAATTTGTAGGTTTCAACTTGGATGATGTTGCATTCTATTTTAAGTTTCAATTTTTTGGTTTTTCTTTCAATCTTATCTTTACTTTTAAAGTTTTGTTTTATTAAGTGGGTTTATCACTTTTACACCATGTAATTACTTAACAATTAATATAATAACAGGTAAAATAAAAAATTGATGACATTTTAACTTTGAGCCTATATTGAATACGTGGGCAATGAGTACAAGACTCAATTATTTGCAAAATATCTAATTTAGTTTGATTAAGAAGTAAGGGTCAAAATTAAGTTTTTATTATTTCTAAAAATATGATCTTAATCAAACTAGGCTTAAAAGAAAAATAACGTAAACAGTTTACATTAAAAAAACCACATCACGAAAAGTAATGAAAAATTAATGTGTCAAGCTTTCAGAATGATGGCTACTTTAGGTTATTTCTTACTTCGTCGATCTAATTTAATGGCTTTAATGATGTCTTAATGCTGCTTTTCTATATTTTTCATATATTGACTTTATATATTCACTTCTATTGAGTCCTTAAAATAAGATAAGAATAGAAAAGTAACGAAAATTTAATACCATTTCATCATGGATCGATACAGAGATAAATAGTATAAGCCAAAATTATTGAGAGAAGGAACTTATCTATTTTTATGTCATTTTTTCACGTTACCCTTTAATTGATTTTCATCATATAATAAAGAACATAAAAAATAATCATGACAAAGACAATTATAAAAAGAATAACACTCAAAATAAAGAAATAATGGGGGAATTATCTTTAGTAGCTATCGAACAATTGCACCACCTTAATACTATTTCATCACTGTTGAAACCAAAAGACACACTCAGGAGACACGTAATTGCAATCCAATCAGAGCGCAACTTCCATGAATAATTCGATGTCTTAATCCATGGTAGATCATAACCTTTCTGGAAGCAGTAAATCATCACTTCAAAGTCCATTCTTGTTTGGATTCCTTTAGCATGTTATAAGTTGCGTACGATCCTTGACTTTTATGGCTTGTTTGGTTGAGTGAAATAGTTACTTTATTACTAATGTATTTTTGAAGAATAGTTATTCTTTTGTTTGGTTAGAAAATAATATATAAAATAACTAATCTCAGGTTTAGCTATTCCTGTACTTTGAGGAATAGCTAAAGATACATCCCTCTTGTCTTTACTTATTCAGTGTGAGGAATAGCCAAAGATACTTCTCTTATGTATTTACCTATTTTGCGGAGTGTGTAAATATAACTTTTTCTCCTATTATTATTGTTGTTGTTGTTGATATCATTATTTTAAATCACGTATCCATAGAGATAGATTCTTTCGAGTTGCGGAAGAAGTTGGAGGGTCTCTATAAGAGAAAAACTACTCACAACAAGGTCTCCTTAATTAAAAGTCTTGTAAACCTAAACTTAAAGGCTAGGAAATCGATGTCAATAAAATTTTAGGGCATTATTAATAAGTTGACTACATGAATATCGCCCTCGATGATTAATTACAAGCATTGTTCCTATTAATTTTTTTAATTGAATAACTAGGAAACTTTGGTTATGACTATTAACAACTCCACTCTGAATGGTGTGCTTTCTTTAGACGTGATCAAAGAGAGCATATTCAATGAAGAGATTAGGAGGAAGGAGATTGGTTTCAACAATGTGTAGGTTTTTCTGGTTAAAAATGGAGTAAGAAGTAAGAGTAGAGATTCGAAAGGGGTAAGGTAAGTTAAAACATAGGTCGAAGTCGAGAGATGGCAAGAAGATCAAAACATGCCACTAATATTGAGAGATCTCACATCGGTTGCAAAGGGAAACGAAGTATTCCTTATAAGGGTACAGATACCTCTCACTTACAGATGTATTTTCTATGGCCTAATGCACCGGATCCCATCGAAACTTTGAGGTTAAATATGCTTGGGTGAGAGTAGTTCTAGGATGGGTGACCTCCTGGGAAGGCCTTGGGAAAAGCAAAACTGTGAGAACTTGGCTAAGCCAAGGCCCAAAGCAGATAATATCTATAAGCGGGTGATTTGGGATGTTACAACTATACCGCGAATAATATCTATAAGTGAGTGATTTGGGATGTTACAACTATACCAGACCTAGTCACATAAAGAAGTTTTTCTATGACTAAAAGAGAGACTAAAAAAACAAGACAACCAAAAGGATTAAGATGTCAACAAAACTGTAGTAATGACCTCAAGCACAGATGATGAAATGTCACTGATTTATACAACTAGTGAGTGTCTATATTAGCCACTCAAATTCGGAGTGACTTGTTAATATATGAGCATCTTATCATTATATTCCAAGAAGATAGTACTTCATCAACCATAGGAGTGGTGATTTTGAAACCGGGAAGACAATCAAGACTCCACTAGCATCGTTGACATGGGAGACATCCAAATTTAAACTAACATTAGGTGAATGTTGACCTTAAGATATCAATTTTTTGTTTGCAAATATGTTTGACTAAGAGGGATATCAACATACAATTGGTGATGGCAAATGGAAGCTATCTAAAAGGGCATTAATAATTGCTCATGGTGAGTTATGCTACACTCTGTATAAGACACATTTAAAAATGTGTGATGGAGAATTACATGTAGTTTGATTCGTGGCACTAGAGATTAGGACACATTAGTAAGAAGGGGATCAAGTTGCTAGCTAGAAAATCACTTATCCTTGTAAAGACCATGATTTCTCTTAACCTCTATAATCATTGTGTGGCTAGAAATTAGCATTAAGTGTCTTTTCATAAGAAGTCTATAAGTAGGAAGACAAAGTTGAAGCTGGTGCATTCTGAAGTATATGGTCCCATAGAGGTGGAGTCTTTAGGTAGTTATAAGTACTTACTACATTTATCAATGATGTGAGACATAAGAATTGAGTCTTTATACTGAAAACAAAAAACTAAGTGGTAAAGACCTTTAGAAGATTTCATGCCATAGTGAAAAGGGAGATGGGGAGGAAACTAAAGTATCTCCAAACTGATAATGCAGGCAAGTACTCCTCCAATGAGACTACAATACGAGACATGATATAAGACATGAGAAGATGAAACCTGGTACCCCACAACACAATAATGTTAGAGGATGAATAAAACGATTGTGGAGAAGGTTTGATATATGCTTCGAATGTCCATCTTTTTAAAGTCCTTTCAAGGTAAGGAGGCCAAAACCGTAGTATTTATGATCAACAAAACTCTTTCAGTGCATTTAGATCCTAACATCCCTAAAGAGTGTAAAAAAAGAAGGATGTAACGCATTTTAAAGGGTGTTTGGATGAAAGGCTTTCAAACACAAGCCAAAGGAGCCGAGATTGAAATTGGATTCAAAGACTACTTCTTATCCATTTCTTGAATATGATAACGAGGAGGTTGACTACAGGCCCTATGACCTAAAAAAGTTGAAAGGTTATTAGAACCAACAATGTAATCTTCTATACGTATAAGATGGGTACAGATCTCACTAAAGAAAATAAGACTACTTCTAATAGTTTGTTACTTGGAGCTATGGAAACCACTCCTGTTTCAACTTTCGTTGATTATCCTATGTGTGGAAAAGGTTAAGGAAATGAACATGATGGTGATGGTCAGATGCAATCTAATGGAGATGAGTCACATCATATGGATGATGTAGAAGAGGTTCGTAAGCTTTATGTGCAGGAGAAACAACAAGTTCAAGTGTTGGAAAATGTCCAACTTCAAAGGTCAATTAGAGATAAGAAGCCTTTGACAAGATATCCTAGTTCAAAATATCTCCTAATCACTATTAAGGGGGAGCCAAAGAATCTTCAAGAAGTTCAATCACTCAAAGTCAAAGGAAAAGATGACTTAGTACAGAAGTTGAAGAAGAGAATTTATAGACTCAAACAGGTTCCAAGGAAATGGTATAAGAATAATGTCAACAAATTGATGAAGATGTTCTAGAAAATAAGCTTAAGCTTTATAGTAAGCTCACAGGGATGACATTCAAGTGATTTTTTGGGGTGGTATATTTATCTTCTAAAATGGGATAAAGGGGGGATTTTTATGGATTCAACCCCATTTTATAGATGTTCACTTACTAATTTCATTAAATCTGAACTCCAATGATCTTAAATCTGAACTCCAATGACTTTATTCAACTATAACTTTATTAAAGTTTGATTTCTAGAATTTGTTTAGGAGTAATGTTGGTATATGTGTGTATGTGTGTGTGTAGAGGTGGTCGGCATAAGTCTTTTGAGAGAGCTTTAGAGAAGTTGAAAGAAGTGGAATATTTGTAATTATCTTGTGAGGCATTTGTGAGTGAGAGAGCTAGAAACCATTATCATTTGAATCTTACTGATTAATTTAGTAGATTTTATTATCCATTTGTCTAGTAGTTTTTACCTTTAACCTAGATGGTTTTTCATGTTAAAATAATGTGTTTGTAATTTTCAATCATCTTTATTGTGTGAGTAATTTGTTATTGGTTGAGTTACCTTAAAGTTCTTATGAGCATTATTGTTTGGATCCTTAATAAATGGTATTAAAGCCTAACATTAACCTTTAATAATTGAGCTTGTGGTCATTTCAATGTAAAAGTTAATAAGTGACATATCAGTAAAAAACAACATTGTAGAGGCACAACATATTATCGAAGGGCTTCTATACCATGTTTGAAGTCTTTTATTGACGCAGTCCATTTTCATTCCAATTGAGAATCATAATTCACTCTTAAAAGTTTGTCTCTGTCTCTACTAGTTGTTCCTTTTTATTCTTGCCATCTCAACTACCTCTTTGTTTTTTCTTTCCATGCTCCCTTTTTTCTCTTTTTCCTCACCTCCATCACAATCTCACTCCATGGTTACTATATTTTTAAGAAAGTAACTTTTCTATTAAAACCTTAACTTTCACATTATATAAAAAGAAGGCTAATGTTTTAAAATTATTCAAATTAAACTGTTAACTAATAAATTATTTAATCTCATTAAAATTTTATAAATTTTGAATTTTTCTTTTGCATGAGTCTTTTACAAAAGATAAACTTTATTATAAGAAAGAAAAGTAGTTTTTGCAGTGAAAATGATGCTGATAATTTATACTTATAACATTGATCTCCACATCTAACAATTGAAAATTATCACTGAAGGAAACAACTCTCCATATTCATTACAATTCAGTGTGATACTAGTGATATTAAATCAATAAGAACAAACCCCAACATTCACACACAAAAATTCTTATCACATTCGCGGTTAAGAGGGGCAATATTATAAATCCTATAGGTAAGCAACTAGGACAAGAAAACCAACCCTGCCAAGCACTACAGCCTCGTGTGCACCAAAAGGATCAATGAGAATAGGAAAAAGAACAAATAATAATATGTCGGTCCTTTGTATCTACTCGACCATAACATAAGTTTCATTACAAACTTATTATAAAGAATGATGCAAGCTAAAATGTTTTTCCATCTTATGTGAATGTTAAACTTGCGTTTGTAAATACAACTCAAACCATTTTTCAAGCCAAATTATTTAATCTCATTAAAATTTTATAAATTTTGACTTTTTTTTTTGCACGAGTCTTTTACAAAAGATAAACTTTTTTATAAGAAAGAAAAGTAGTTTCGCAGTGAAAATGATGCTGATAATTTATACTTATAACATTGATCTCCACACCTAACACTTGAAAATTATCACTGAAGGAAACAACTCCTCATATTCATTACAATTCAGTGTGATAATAGTGATATTGAATCAATAAGAACAAACCCCAACATTCACACACAAAAATTTTGATCACATTCGTGGTTAATAGGGGCAATATTATAAATCCTATAGGTAAGCAACTAGGACAAGAAAACCAACCCTGCCAAGCACTACATCCTCGTGTGCACCAAAAGGATCAATGAGAATAGGAAAAAGAAAAAATAATAATATGTCGGTTGTTTGTATCTATAACATAAGTTTCATTACAAATTTATTGCAAAGAATGAGGCAAGCTAAAATGTTTTTCCATCTTATGTGAATGCTAAACTTGCGTTTGCAAATACAACTTAAACCCCTTTTCGAGCCAAGTTTTTTAGTCATAATTCAATCCAAAAATTGTAGAACACTACCATCGTTTGAAACAAATGGATTGATTTGAACCCATAAAATGTTGAGGCAGAAGTTAGAAGTATTATTCAAACAATGATTTTGGTTAGGAGCTTATCTTGCTTCCTAATTAATTTATCAAAGAATGGGTAAAGATGGATAGTGACACAGAATGCGAATAACAACATATCAAAGAGAAGACCTATGAATCATAATCATTTTGTTTCTTTTCTATTGATTCTTTTTTTTCTCCTACACTTTCTCTTTATCTATTATCTAGTATTGATTTTTTGTTGTCAAGTAGTATTATAACACCGTTTTGCTACCTATTTCTTCACACATTCTTATAATCTATTTTTTGTAATGTCTTTGGCAGTTTGAACTTTGACCCAAAAAATTAGATAAAGAAAAATAAAACCTAATTTTGTCATCAAAGGCCCTTTTCATTATTGACTCTTGTTGTTACTACCAACTCTTGTTGCCACAATTGCTTCTGATGTTAAATCTTAATCCATTATTTTTATGGACTATGATCCACATTTTAACCCGATATTTAGAATCCATTATCTAAAATTATCTAATGGTAAAAGGTTAGGTGGATGTTATATTAAATGATAGAAGTTTGTAAAAGTATTAAATGTAAATGGGTGAGGGTTGAATCTAAAACTCTATCATGTCTCCTTTAAATAGGGGATGAGTCTCACACTATAAGTTGAGCCAAAAAGTAAGAAGGGCTTATAATGAAAATCTTCATTTCCTCTTATTCCTCTTCTATTCCACTTTCCTAAATTCCTTTCCAATATCCTTGTTCTAATAAAGTGAAATTAAGAGCTAGGTTGTCTTAGTCATAAATATATAACAAAAAGGATGACAAACAACTTGTTTTCCTTCCAATTCCTTTTCCTTATCAAAGACAACTATAGAAATTGGTGTATTCAAGTAAAGACACTACTAGGCTTTTATGATGTATTGGAGATTGTAGAGAAAGGTTATAAGGGACCTCAAAATAAGGCTTCTTTAAGCCCTACCTAAAGAAGGCTTTGCGTAAAACCAAAGATCAACAATCCCTCACTCTCATCCACTAGTTGTTGGATGATGTCAACTTAAAAAAAGTTACAAATACAATAACTTTAAAAAAGGCATAGGAGATTCTTCAAAATGCTCACAAGGGCTTTAGTAAATTAAAGAAGGTATGTCTACAAACTCTTCTCGTGAGTTTGAATCTCTTAATATGAAAGAGTTTTAATCCATTTAAGATTATTGCACTCGAGTGTTAATCATTGTTCATGGAATAAAAAGAAATGGAGAGGCCTTAAATGGTGCAAAGTGATAGGGAAAATTCTTCAATTTTTAACTCCAAGCTTTAATTATGTTGTTGCTACAATTGAAGGATTCAAAGATATAGACTCCACGATTGTTGATAAACTCATAGGGCCTCTACAAGCTAATGAAGAAAGATTAAGGAAGAAAAACAATCAAGAAGTTATAGAGCAAGTTCTTCAAAGTAAGCTTATCATAAACGTAGAGATGGAAACCAAAGAGTTCGTGGATGTAGTAGAGGCTAAAGCCATAATTGTGGTGGAAAAGGGGAAAATATCAAGGAAATCAAGAAGAAAAAGGAAGCCACAATTTTCCTTTAATTATTGAACGTAGATATGGCAATCCATCAAGTAAGCATTAAAATGCTCAAGTTCAATGCTATACTTGTCAAATGTATGGGCATTATGCGTCAAATAGTTAGAACAAAAGTCAAAATGTGAATGAGAAGGTATGCTTCCTAAAAAAAGTCATTAAGAAGAAAGGGAGCAATGCAAGGAAGAAAAAGAAGAAGATATCACATGGTACCTTGACACAAGAGCAAGCAACCATATGAGTGGAAGTCAAGATATGTTCTTTGAGCTTAATACAATAATATAAGGTGCTATGATGTTTGAAAAAGGCCATAAAAGGGAGAAGTGACATTCTTATCCACCTAAATAATGATAGGCATAAATTTATTTTAAATTTCTACTATATGCCTGATATGAAAAATAATATCTTATTTTATGATAGTTTTTAGAGAAAAATATGAGATATAATTTAAAAATGGGCATTGCAAGATAATAAATAAGAGCAAAAACTTGATCACCAAAGTTGAGATGAAAAGAAATAAATTATTCTCCTTAGATATTCAAAATAATGTTGCTAAATACCTATAAGAACGTGTAAAAGAGTATTCCTGGCTTTTGCACTTGAGGTTTGATCATATAAACTTTAATAACTTAAATTTATTCTCGAGAAAAGATACTGTAAAAGGTTTGCCTTACATTGATCATCCTAATCAACTATGTGAAGGTTGTCCCTTTGAAAGGAAAACTAGAAAAAGCTTTTCGAATGAAGCTAAATCAAGAGAATAGAAGCAATTAGAGCTAGTCTGTGCAGATATTTATTGACTGATAATCCAAGTTCTCATAATAAAAACTTGCAATTTTTACTCTTAATTTATGATTTTAGTTGTAAAACTTGGGTATGTTTTCTTAAATAAAAATCAGAGGCATTCTCTATGTTTAAAAAGTTTAAAGCTATCGTAAAAAATTAGAGTGATCATAAAATTAAATTATAAGATCTAACATAGGAGGATCGTTTACTTCCAAAGAATTCAATAACTAATACAAAGATAATAGGATATGTCATCCTTTAACCATGCTGAAGTCTCTACAATAAAATGGTGCAGGTGAAAGAAAAAATAAAACAATTCTAGATATAGTGCGAAGCATGTGAAAAGCTAGAAGATATCAAAGGAGTTTTAGGCTGAAGTTGTGAGCTATGCAATAGATATATCCAATGGGAGTGTCCTCAAAAGTCTTTATGAAATTACTCTAGTAGAAGCATGGAATAGAAAAAAACCAAATGTAAAGCACTTGCGAGTCTTTAGAAGCATAAATTATGCCCATATTTTGAATAAAGATCATACTAAACTTGATGATTAAAGTCAAAAGTTGGTCTTCATTGACTATGACAAGATCTTTAAAGGTTACAAGCTTTATAACCTACTTAACAAAAAGTTCATTATAAGTAGAGATGTTAAGTTTAATAAGGAAGCTTTATAGGATTGATGTAATAAAGAGAATGACGATTGCAATTTCTTTTACATATTTAGAGAAGAAGGAAAAAATAATTAACTAGCTGAATCAATCATTATTCCACCTTTAACAACTATCATCATAAGTTCGACATCCTCCATCAAGCTTGAGTTCTAATAAAGAAGTCTAATGATATCAAAGTATGTAAGAAATTTACAAGGTCACTAAAAATTTAAATGACCAATTTAACCTCTTTTGTCTATATATTGATTGCAAGCATATATACTTTCAAGAGGAAATAAAAGACAAAAGATGGTTAGGTGTCATAGATGAGGAGAATAAGGCCATAAAGAAGAATGCCATATAGGAGTTGGCAACACTTCTTAAAGGAACACAAGGTCATTAGTGTAAAATGGGTCTATAAATTAAACAAAAATACAGGTTGAGAGATATAAGGCAAGATAGGTGGCTAAAGGTAATAGTCAAAGGGCTAGTGTTGATTATGACAAGGTTTTTGCACTTGTAGCTCACTTGGAAACTATAAGACTTATCATATCTATAATACCACAAAATAAGTAAAAAATTCTACCAAATGGATATAAAATCTAGTTTCTTGAATGGATATCTTAAAGAAAAAGTTGATGTTGAGCAACTAATGGGATATGAAGAAAAGGAGCAAAGTGACAAAGTTTTGAAGTTAAAAAAGGCTCTTAATGGCTTACAACAAGCTCCCTTAAAGTGTTTTTATAAGTTTTTCTCTCTTCTCCAAGCATGAGACGGGAGATGTATTGCTTGTGTGCTTATACGTGGATGATTTAATCTTCACAGGCAATAATCTAAAGGTGTTTTAAGAATCCAAGAAGAAAACGACTAAGTAATTTGAAATGACTAACATTGGCCTTAAGCTACTATTGTTGGACCCCGACCCTTTTCTTGAAATTTTGAATTTATTGAATTTCATTTAATGAGGAATTTAGGCATGGTTCCTTGTGATGAATGAAAAGTATGAATGAATCT
>JANZLX010000002.1:5155057-5165434 GCA_025531955.1 Erythroxylum orinocense | reverse complement strand
AAATTTCAGATATAAATGTTAGTGATAGAAGAGGCAAGACGTGATTTTAATTATGATATTGAGATGAATTTCTGATGCATATAAGGTGTTTGATGAAATGTCTGTTCTTTGAAAAAATGTATTTATGTGACTATTTGAGTTTTATCTGTTTTGTTGAACTAGAGAATGAATAATGTCCCTCTTTTTATAATAGAAAAGTAAGTTTTAAGTGTAGAACAAATTACGCATGTACAATGTATTATGAAATATTATATAAATTCTTACAAGCTTATCATATGTTGTAAAGATGATTATTGGACTATTGCCAATCCTAAATTGAATATAGTGACATCATTTATTGTGAGCTTTGTATTATAATTAATTTGACTTAACTGAGAAACGTATTCCATTATAACTAGCTTTCTTATCAATTATGTAATTTGTGTTGGATTGATTTATCTTCGTAAGATAATAGTAAATGGAAAGACTATTATAAGGATGTTTGGTGGTGGAAACTTCACTTAGAGAGGGATTTTAAAGTATGTAGATGAGGAATTTGAAAATGTTGACAATATGTAATTGGTTTATGGTAGATTGAGAAAGGTGTGCGAAATAGGTTCTAAATTAGGTTATAAAAATATTATTAGTGCATGGTATTTGATTCTTAGGAAGGAGTTTGTTGATGGTTTGAAGATGTTAGAGTCTAATTGGAGTGCGTTAGTTTTTATTAAATTATTAAAGTTACATGGTATAGTTGATGCATATTTAAGATTTTTGATGGATTAGTATCATTTGTACTTATGATAAAATGACACGAGAAATATCATGAAAAAGAGGCTAATGATGCAAATGTAGATGCGGAACTTGAATCAAATGAAAATACTGGAATGGATGTTAAGGACACTAAGGAAATACAAAGAATCATAATTTAAATGATTATAACTTAGATTTTGACATTAGTGTTGATGTAGGTCAATAGACCATAAACGTTGATGTAAAAGATCATGAGAGTTTCTTAGTTAGTTATAGATATCCTAATACTTACAAAATATATGCAACTTTGTGATGACTTAGTCAAACTAAGAGATATGTTCATGAATTTGTCTCCATAAAATGGTTATTATAGATGGTCTTTAACATTGTAAAACATTTTAAAGAGGCAATTGATGATATACTATTGCAACAAGATTTGATTTGAGTTTTAAGAGGAATGAACCCAAAAGGGTTAAGTACTCTTGCATCAAAGGATGTCTATTTGAACTATATGATTCATTTGTCATAAAAGATAGATGCTTAAAGCTCAAAACATAGAAGTTAGGACGTATGTGAAATCAATCAATAAGCTAAGGTTAGTTAAGCCCAATTATATTGTGAGATATTTCAAGAAAAAATTATTGACAATTTGAGCATTAAAATTAAAAAATGATAGAAGAATGCAAGAAGAAGCTACATTTTTCAGTTAATTTTAGCATGAGCAAGTATACAAGGAGGAAGGTTTTAAAATCAAAGTCAAAGGAGTAACATAATGGAGATAGAAAACTTTATGGTTATATTAGTTAATTAAATCAAATAAATGTAGATTCTATAGTCAAACTTCAACTTAAAAGGACAAACAAGAAGATAAATTGGTGTTAAAAAGGATGTGTGTATGTGTTGATGCTATGAAAAAAAGGTAAAAAAATGTTAGGACCTAAAATTAGTATAAGTGGTTGTTTCTTAAAGACTAAGTACCCAGGACAATATCTAAGTGCCATAGGAATTCATGGAAACCACGACATATATCTCATTGCGTAGATAGTTGTTTAGGAAGAAAATATTGAAAATTAGACATAGTTTATTGAGCAGTTAATCATTAACTTAAAGCTTAGGGATGAGATCGGAATCACAATAATATCAAATATGTAAAAAGTACTATATTTAGGGTAAAAGATAATAGACTCCTTTATGGTTTAACAAAGTTTAATCGAATTTGTGTTTGTTTCTATCTTTTTACTTCATTGAATATAGAACTTTTATCATCCTCTTTATGTTTTAAAAGGCAAATGACTGGATTTTTTGCATGACATATGGCGACAATCAAATGCTATAACTAAGACTTCTGAACATGAATTTATATCAATTTACGTATTGCTTTGAAATTAATTGTCTTCTTTGCTTTGCTTTGGTTATCTTATTTGGCTGTCAGCTCATTTTAGCTTTGCCATCATCTTCCTTCACGTACTCTAGGAAGATCCTTCCATGTGTCAGTTGAGATAAGTGATTTTGTTATTTACTAGATTTTTGTGTACTTGGTTTAATTTGAGTATTCAACATTTTTATTCTCTCATATACAGCTCTTACATGGTATCAGAGGCTTGAAAGACTAATCATTAAATGGCATCCTCATCATCATCTGATACTAATAATGTCACCTCCTCCACAACCCAGAGTAATTATCTAAATCAGAATAATTATCTAAACCAGAGGCCACAGATCTTGGCTGATATTAGAGCGTTAGATTTAGAGATCTATATCTTTTCTAATCATCCTCCACCACCAGCCATTGTAATTACCTCTGCATCTGATGCATCCTCTATTCCTATTTCAACTCCTAACCCAGCCTACAAAGCTTGGAAACATATTGATCAACTCCTTCTTTACTGGTTCTCACCACAATTGGTGATTCTGTGATTGGACAAGTGAATCATACTAGCTCTTCTAATGAGCTTTGGCAGATTCTAGTTCAGCTTAACACGCGGAACTCTCTAGTAAAGGTCCTGCAGCTCAAACAGAAACTCTCATCTATGCAAAAAAGTGCCTCCTCTATTGTTGACTATATTCGGCAGATCAAGTCCATTGGAGACTCCCTAAAGTCACTGGTCATGTTGTCACAGAACAAGAACTCGTTCTGAGTGCACTAAGTGGTCTAGGCAGTGAATATGATTCTATTGTGGTTCTTTTAACAAGTTCACTTGGTATTTCTTCTCTACAGGATGTTTTGTACACACTAATCATGCATGAGACAAGGCTAGAACACCAACATGCTCATTCTAAGGTCTTTATTCTTAATGCTTTCACAAATCTAGCCTAGTATTCTCATAGTACTAATAGGGCTCCTTCAAATAGTCGTGGTTCATATAGAGGACGAGGAGGTCACAGACGAGGGGGCAGAAACAATTGCCTCTACTACCAACTTTGTCACAAATAGGGTCATGATGCCCTGAAATGTCACAAACAATTTGATATTTACTGGCAGGGTTATAGACCTGCTCCTAATCCAACCAATCAGGGTCATACATCACCTCAGCAAGCCCATTTGGCTCATCAAACTACACAGAACTCTATTATCATTAAATCAAACTTATACCCAAATTGGTTCGTTGACAGTGGTGCTACCAACCATATCACTGCAGATATCTCAATCCTCACAATCCACAATACCTATATAGGCGGAGATCAATTAACAATTGGCAATGGTAATCATCTCCCTATCTCTCATATTGGAACCTCCTCTATACCATCTCATTCTACTACCCCACTTCAACTGCATAATAATCTACATGTGCCTTAAATCAACAAGAACATACTTAGCATATCTCAATTAACTAAAGAGAATAATATTATAGTTGAGTTTACTAACTCTTATTGTGTTTTCAAGGACAAACTTACAAGGAAGATACTACTCAAGGGACTACTCAAGAATGACCTGTACAGCCTTAAAGCCTCCCCATCATCTACTTCTATCAATACCATATTTTAGCTTAATTTCCCTAAAACATGCTACTATACTACAACATGTGTTTGCAAACAATGAATCAAAAATTTCCCCTAAATCTCTACAATTTTGTGACTCATGTCAGTCTGGTAAACAACATAAGTTACCATTCCAAACACTTCCTATATCAGCTACTACACCACTAGAAGTAATTCACACAGATGTGTGGGGTCCTAGTCCTTATCCTTCTATAAATGGGCATAGATACTATATAATTTTTATAGAAGCCTTTTCCAGATTTACGTGTTTTTATCCACTCAAACACAAATCAGACACATTAACGGTTTTCATGAAATTCAAAGCATCAACTGAATTACAACTAAATCAGAAAATAAAGGCCCTACACAGTGACATGGGTGGTGAATTTACTGCCCTACTACCCTTTCTTACAACCCACGAAATCCAAACCAGATTTAGCTGTCCTTATACCCATCAATAGAATAGTATTTCGGAAAGAAAACGTAGACACATAATTGAAACCGGACTCACACTATTCTCCCATGCTAAAATACCCTTGAAATATTGGCTTGAAGGTTTTCAAACAACAACTTACCTAATCAATAACCTACCCACCCTAACCCTTCATCATCAGTCACTATTTCAAAAATTATTTCACAAAAAGCCTCCCTATGATCATCTCAGGATATTTAGGTGTGCTTACTTTCCCTTCCTACGGTTTTACAATAAATAGAAATTGGGTTTTCACACAAATAAGTATGTCTTTCTTGGGTACAGCCCCTTTCATAACTACAAGTGTCTCCATCTTAAGGGGTCTGTTTACATCTCTAGACATGTAACATTCAATTAAAAGGACTTTCCTTATCCAGACCTTTTTTGTAAACTATCATCCTGTTCTACAGCATCTCCTAGCTTACCACTTTCTATCCTCGCAGATGTCGTATAGGCTATTTCTGCTTAGTCTCAACCAGTGGACTCTTTCCTGCAGTAGACTCCTTCAATCACTCCAACGAAGGTAAACTCCTCTAATAATATTCTATTTGATCCCTTATCATCCCTAAATACATCTCCTATACCCTATACAGACCAGCCCGTTCTCACTACTATTCCCAGAATCACTATACACATTGTCCTTAATTCTCATCCTATGCAAACCCATTCCAAAAGTGGAATCTATAAGCTAAAAGTTTATACTTCTACACTCTCCTCACCCACTAAATCAGAACCACAAACTCCTTTAGAGGCTATCCCTTTATGGCGACAGGCCATGACAGATGAGATTCAAGCCCTCAAACTAAACAACACTTGGCATTTAGTCCCATATAACTCATCTATGAAACTGTTAGGTACTAAGTGGGTGTTTAGAATAAAGTACAAGTCCAATGGAGGCATTGAAAAATATAAAAATAGCCTTGTAGCAAAAGCGTTCAATCAAACCCTAGGTCTTGATTTCACAAAAACTTACAGTCCTGTAGTGAAATCATCAACCATCAAGGTCATTCTCTCTCTCGCAGTTTCTCAACATTGGGGCATCCAGCAAATAGATGTCAACAATGCATTCCTAAATGGATCACTACTCGAAGACATTTACATTACTCAACTAGCTGGTTTTACAAATTCTACATGGCCTACATATGTTTGTAAACTAGACAAAGCTCTCTATGGCCTAAAGCAGGCTCTGAGGGCATAGTACAACACTCTCAGCTCTACCCTACTATAATGGGGTTTCAAAAATTCAATGTCTGACACATCCCTATTCTACAAGCAGCGCAATAGTTCATTGTTGCTATTACCAATATATGTTGATGAAATATTAGTAATAGGGAACTCAAATGCAGAAATCAAGTTGATCATATAGCAACTAAATAGCATATTTGCTTTAAAAACATTAGGCAGTATTAACCATTTTCTTAGTTTTGAAGATTATAGGGACAAGACAGGATTATACCTTTCACAGAGGCAATACATCTTGGACCTCCTTGCTCGTGCCAAAATGGCAGAATGCTCACCATATCCAACTCCTCTTGCACTTGGCACCAAGCTATCTGCTCATGATGGCCATCAATTTGCTGATCCCACCTTATATCGTAGCATCATTGGTGCATTTCAATACCTGTGTCACACACACCTTAATATCAGCTTCACTGTAAATAGTTTAAGTCAATACTTGTCGAGACCTCTAGACACCCATCGGATTGCATGTAAGAGAGTACTTAGATATCTAAAAGGGACTACTACACTTGCCCTTCATTTTCGTCCATCACCACAACCTCTGTCTCTACAAACTTATAGCGACACTGATTGGGCAGGAAATTCAGATGATAAGAAGCCCACAACGGTTGATCGTGTCCTCCTAGGGGGCAATCTAGTATTTTGGAGTTCAAAGAAAGCAGAATACAGAGCCCTAGCTCAGGTTTCTTTAGAGGTTCTATGCCTACATTCACTAGTAAGAGAATTAAGGTTTACTCTACAACTCACACCAATTCTTTGGTGTGACAATAATGGAGCCCGATTACTTGCCCAAAATCCAGTCTTTCATGCTCGTACGAAGCATATCGAAGTTGATGTACATTTCATATGAGATAAAATAACCAATGGACAATTAGATGTGAGATATGTAAATGTTGAAGATCAGTTAGCAAACTTACTCACAAAACCGCTCACGGTAGCTAAGCTTCATTTCTCGGTTCCTCCTCACTCTCACTTGACAGGGAATGTTGAAGAAGACAACGTTGATACTAAAGATAGGTCACCAAAGGTTGGGCCAACTTAATCTTTAAGTGGGCTAGATCCTCTTCAGCTCATAAGAACCTAAGATTCATTTCTGCAGGCCTGGCTCAAATTCAGCTTTCATTCTTCTTCAACATTCTAGAAGAGTTCCATTGCACCTGCATTTCATCATATTATTTCATTAGTACCAACTTTCCCATTTATACAGATAGATGTCATAAATAACAACCATTAGATCAAAACAATAAAAGATCAATGGTCAAAATCAATACTTGAATTGTGTATAAATGTACATGTTTATCAATGACATAAAAAATGAAGTATTCGACATTTTTATTCTTTCATATACAGCTCTATAAATGTACATGTTTACCAATGAAATAAAAAATGAAGTATTCGACATTTTTATTCTTTCATATACAGCTCTTACAATCTTTACCGACAATAATCTAAGGATGTTTGAAGAATTTAAGAAGATAATGACTAAAAAATTTGAAATAATTGACATTACCCTTATAAGCAAGTAAGCAACTATCTTGACATTGAAGTAAAGCAAATGGATAAAATAATTTCCATTTTATAGGACAATATATGCCATAAAAATCAAGAAATTTAATATGAAAAATTGATTACCCCTATAGAATATAGATCAAAGTTATCTGAGAAAGAAAAATGGTTCATTTAACACTTTGCAAAATTTTGGTTGGAAGTTGTACGAGGCCAAATATTCTCTTTGGTGTTACAATTATAACTCACTTAATGGAAACTCCTAAAATAACACATTTTAAAGTTGTTAAGAGAATCCTCTACCATATTAAAGGCACTCTACGTTATGGGATCTTTTATCCTCACATCAATGAGTTTAAGCTAATCAACTATAGTGATTGGGGTGAAATCATCGATGATGATCATAAGAGTACTAACAAGTTTCTATTCTTTTTAGGAAATTCAACTTTCACTTGGAGTTCAAATAAGTAACCAATAGTCACAATATTGACTGGTGAAGTTGAATATGTTACTGCCATTACTTATGTTTGTCATGCACTATGACTATGGAGTTTAATGAAGGAGCTCAACATGCCACTTGAAAAAGCATCAGAGATCTATATTGACAACAAATTTGCTAACTTTGGCAAAGAATCCAACCTTTCATGAAAGAAGTAAGCACATAGATATACACAATAATTTTATAAAGGAATGCATTACAAAGGAGGTCCAATTGAAGTTTAGAAGATTTGAAGATCATATTCCTAATATCCTTACCAAGCCACTCAAGAAAAGATATTTTCAAAGATTACGAAACATGCTTGGAGTAAAGAGAAAAATCAAGTTTAAGAGAGAATGTAAAAAAAAACTTAATTTTTAAGCCCAAAATTGTTAATTCTTAATCAATTATCTTTATAGTTTGTGATCCACAATTTGAATCATTATATAGAATTTACTTTCACAATTATCCAATAGTTAAGAGTTATGTAAATTTTCTCGTAAAAAAAAAGAGTTATGTAAATTTTATATTAAATAATGGAATTGAAAAAGTATTAAATGTAAGTAATAAGCACGTGAGAATTAATTTGGAACTCTCTCCTGGCTCTTAGAGGATGGTCTGACATTGTAATCATAAGCCAAAAAAGTAGGAACAGTTTATGAGTGATAGTTTTCTTTCCTCGAAGTCCTCTGTCACCTCACTTTCCCAAATTTCTTTTCAATATCTCTATTCCAACTTATCTAGTAACGAGTTTAAATTTTCTGTCTAATATTATGGTATTTTATTGTGTCTAATAAATTTCAGCTATTTATTTATGTAGGGTTCGCATGAGACCCATGTAGGTCCCATAAAATAAATGATTGAAATTTCATGAGACAGAATAAGACAGAGTAATATTAGACAGAGGATCTGGACTCTAAAATTGAGTTCAGATCTTCTGTCCAGTTTTACTCTGTCTTATTCTGTCTTATGAATCTCAGTTATTTATTTTGCGAGCCCCACGCAGGTCCCATGCGAATCCTATGCAGAACTCACATAAATAAATAGCTGAGATTTATTGGACACAATAAGACACCATAATATTAAACAGAGTATCTAAACTCTATAAAATTCATCTTCTTGATTGTTCCAGGGGCCTTTTGCTGCGTTCCCAAGAGTTCTAGGTCATGAAGCCGTCGGGTTAAAATGCAACTCTTGTCTCCTAAGTTTCCAAACTTCTTACCAATCTGTTCCTAATCTTATCTTCTATTTTGCGTCTTGGACTTTCCAGTGTTGTGGAGAGTGTTGGAGAGCATGTGGAAGAAGTTAAAGAAGGAGACATAATTTTGCCAGTGTTTGCTCCAGATTGTAGGGAATGTAGAGGCTGCAAGTCATCGAAGAGCAACGTGTGTTCCAAGTTCACTAGTGGTGGCGAAAGTATTGGCATGCCGAGGGACGAAACAAGCAAATTTAAGGACATGAAAGGGCAGATTTTACACCATTTTTTTATCCGTATCAAGCTTTACAGAGTATACTGTCGTTGATGTAACTCAAGTGGTGAAGTTAGACCGTGAAATCCCCGTAGATAAGGCCTGCTTGTTAAGTTGTGGATGTTAGACATTTTTGTCCTTAGGGGCAATTTTGTCAATGTCTCATAAAGTTGGACTAACAGTAATTGTAATTTTGGTTTTAAATAAATTACCGATTAAGTGACGCCATTTGATCCAGATAAAGATATGAAAGTGGCTCAATAAATGATCTAAATCAATGGGTCAAAGTTCGGGTAAAAAATGGATCCCAATTAGTGTGGATCGGGTCTATATCGGCCTTGTGATGGGGAAGCCCGATATGGAAGTTATATAAAGGTAAGGTCTCCTGCAGTTACTTAAGAAGAGGATTCTCGAGCATAAGGTTTCTAACCCGTTAAAGAAGCTTGGGATTTGAGGAAACTGTAGAAAGGCCTTACCTGTGAGTCGGTGAGTATTTTTCGCTAAAGGACCCGGGAGATTCGGAGGCGTTTGGAGCTCGGAATCGACATCGGAATCAGAGATGGAACCGAATCCAGGTATTTCGCATTACCTTCATTTTTTATCCTTTCACAGGACCCTGGGGTACGTAATAAGGTCCCCTCTACGTACTGACATGTGGTATTAGAGAGGTTACATGATCGGATTGCCAGAAACGAAGGTTTTTCAATTTTTCATCTCATTTGGTTTTCCGTTGTTTTTGATTCGTTTTTCAGCTTTTTTGCATGATTAATTGCGTAAAAGTAGTTTACATAAGGTTAGCTACGAAAAACGGGTTCAAAACGGACCAATCGGAGCAAAAAAGGGCTCCCGGGAAGCTAGAAATCGCCTCCGACATCGGTGGCCGGCGGAGACTGTGATGCACGCGCCCAACGGTGAACAGTAGCGGCCAGGAGCCACGTACTATTGGCATGTATGGTGCACGCGCTAACACGCGGTGCGTGGCATGCACGCACGCATGCTGCTTGGGCCAGCGCTTCGCACATTGACTGCACGTCTGTGTGTGGGGAGCGTGTCGCGCACGCGCCAAACGTTTCTGGAGCGCGTACGGTGCGAGCAGCGGATGCGGGTCCGCTGACATCAGCTAACGTCAGCTGCTACAGTTCCTTAAAAAAAAAACCCAAAAATTTCAGATTTCTCGTAAGGTCCCCCGGGGTGTTTCGAGTCAGTTTTCGAGTTCTGGAAATTTATAAAGTAACATTTTTCTATTTTTCTGGATTTATTACATATGTAATAAATTAAGGTTTAACTCCAGAAAAAGGAATTAAGGTATTTTGAATCCGATTTCAATTGAATTTTCATGATTCGAACTACGTATGAGGGAGATGCATGAGGGTCTCGTATCTCGGGTCTCATTTTTAGTGTTCGAGATTGCACGATAATCAATCAGGAGAGGAATTAAGACATTCTGAAGCCATTTTTGAGTGAATTTTCATGCAACGAACTTGCCATAAGGGAGATACATG
>JANZLX010000002.1:5135186-5152093 GCA_025531955.1 Erythroxylum orinocense | reverse complement strand
ATATATTTTAACTTTTATTTTTTAAAATATGATTGTTTTGTGACACAATTTAATTTTTAAATAAAAATTTAAAATTTGATAATTTATTAAAATTGTTTAATTAATTTATAAATTATTAAAATTTAATTTAAAATTTAATTATTATTATTGTATTATAATGTGTTGGGAGCAAAAGAAAATAAGTCTTCAAGACTTAGGATGTTTCACTGACGGCTTGGCTCGTAAAGATTGTGAACTTGGATGTTGGAACAGTAACAGAGTTGTGAAGTTTTGTAAGTAGACGACAACGTTTTTACCCCTGGACAGAGTAAAACAGAGTAGAAATGGACAGGTGATTTGAGCTCCTTTAAATAAGCCCACATCTAATGTGTGTGTTGTGTTTTCCATTTGATTTGACTCCTAACCCCACATTCCTCTCTCAAACTAATCTCCATGTAACCCTTTCAATCTCGTATTCTCTGTTAAAGGAAAATTATCATTACCACAACAACAATCATATTAAGAGAAATAAAATCAACGCACGCATAATTTATGTAAAAGTTTTCCTTCAATTAGAAGAAAAATTACGGTCTAGATCTTTACGGATTAAAATCAATCTATTATAATAATTAAGAGTACAATCGACAAATAACAACAATAATCTTAACGATAAATACAATTATCTTGAGGTTTTAATACAAATTGAAATCCCTAATCAATATAATACTCATTCTCTACAAATCCAAGAGATACCAATACTGAATATTTGTCAATGGTGATTCATTTCTTTGTTATTATCTCACCAAACAACTATCTTTCCATACACTAAAATAATGGAACATATCTCTCTTTTCTTCCTTTATTCTAATTTTTACGACAATACAATTCACAAGCAAAAAAGAGTAAACCTTATTTTATCTTATAATAAATTGGTTTCTCCGATAAACCACAAAAAATTACCACTTACAGGCTACTCAAAGAACTCTTTACTTAATAGGCTACCATTTGTAAGTAAAATAAAGCCTACTTTTGCAAAACTTGCATAATTAGTATTTGAAATTTGGTGAAATACTCAACATATTCCTCCCTCGACCCAAATTACTAAACACTTCTACCTCATCTAAAAATCGGATCTTCTTCTTCACGGCCTTGTCCCTCCAGATGTAATGACCCTTTATATAGCAAATGTTGTTATCGACCTTCCTCCTTTGCATCACCAATTAAGCACTGTGGTACATTTTGCACCACCTCCTACTACCAACATATCTATGCCTGTATTTGTCAATTCACCCAAAGAAATAAGGTTAGCACGAGCACTTGGCATACGGTTTATATTGTAGATGGTTCGGGTCATACCATCTTTGAGTTTTATCCTCACGATCCTCATACCTTGAACGTTCAATTTTTGATCACCTATTATGTTGATGTGGCCATACACCCCATCTTGGCGCAAAGTATCTTAGAATGTCAATGGGTCGGGCCTAGGTCGCTTTTGACTGGGCAATGGCCCGATAGGTCGGGGCTGGTCGACCTGTGACCCCACCCAACCAGCCCACCTTATATATATATATTATATATATATATATATAAAGGTCAAAATGATGTCATTTTTTACAAAATAATGTCTTTTTTTAAACTATAGTTGGGCCATAAACCGGATCAGACTGACCCGCGTTCGGGACAAAATAGAGCTAGGCCAAGTCAGGCAAAATTTAACATCCCTAAAAATATCAAATAAGACTTAGTCTCTACAAACAGAAACCAACGCAGCCAAATCCAACACCCAACTTTATTAGTGCTCCTTCACTTTACCATTAGTAGCCAATAACAATTATTTAGTCCACAGAAAATCCCTTGTAACCTTCCCAACCAAAGTCTTCCTTTATCTGTTCTAAACTTAGCTTCTCCCGAGTCGTATAAGTCTCCTTCCACTTCCATAAATACAGAGGGTTCTCCAGCTGCAATAACCTCTCCTTCTAAGGATCAATTCCAGTTCCTACATCACAATCTCAGGTAACCTCCCCAGCTGCTATACCTCCTATTGTTGACCTTACTAGTGACACATCACCATCCCAATTTTACAAACCATCAACCTTGAAATAATTAAATCTTCAACAATTTCGCAGACTGTCCAAAAATTAATTTTTTTGTACAACTAAATCAACAATCACAAAAGCAGAATACCAAAGACACTGCGTTTGGTAACGCAGTTCGGCACACCTTGCCTACATTTGTGGGGCCCTCACTCAGATTAAATACTTTCACTGTAGTTCACAAAAAATTACAACAGATTGATCTACTCCCAGAAGACCCAATCTTTGTAACCAACCCACAACCTAATTACTCGTGAAAGATTCTCACACCCAATAACACGACCGACTCGTTCAAAATATTTCTACTTCAAAAATAAGGACAAATAAAATCAAAAATATGAAAATTCCAATTCTGAAATTTATCACCAAAGAACAAAGTAACGACACCAACAGTATGTGAACTTATCTAATACAAATTTTCCTTTATGTTTCAAATCTCAATCAGCGTAAATCATTCAGCAATGACGTCAACTTCATATCATCAATGGACTGCTTGCAGAAGATAAAAACAGATTGCCATGTACTGCTTCACCAAAAGGCCCCTTCATAAAAGACAATTCATTCAAGAGAAAAGAAGACCATTGACGCAGCAGCCCCAAAGCACCAGCATACACCCACGATATTTTTCACTCAAAAAAGGAACCCAGTAATTGCTAAGCTGCACAACCAATATACCCACACAAATCAATCACTCGACGCAACCAGCAAAAGCAGTACACCATCAGAATAAGGAAGCCCTACTCACATAAGCCACGTCAGCCATGGAATCAAATCATCATCTCAATTGTTCACGCAATCTATTAAAATTTCCTAAAACAATCCTTTTCAACCAGAGATAATATTAGATAAGCACTCAATATCCAAAAGATATGCTAATTAGAAATTTACTTCTAATTCTAATCCACATTCCAATTTAGGCACATCAACAAAGGTTATTAGGAAAATTCCCATATCCAAGAAAAATGCCAAAAATAAAAATAGGATATATTTAAAAAATAAATCCTAACAAACCTCTTTCCATCCATTGCAAACCAGATCAAAATGTGGGATTTACAAACCAAAGGCCCTCACCTCCACACATATCCATATTCTAAACCAAAAACAGTCAAAAAAGCCTTGACGAATCCTAGATGGTATAAAGCCATGTGTGAAGAATTTAAAGCCTTGGAAGCAAACAAAACCTGGACACTTGTTCCTTTTGCATCACACATGAACGTTGTAGGAAGCAAATGGGTATTTAGGACAAAACATCATCCAGATGGTTCCATGTCTAACTACAAAGCCAGATTAGTAGCAGAAGGATTTCGTCAAACTCTAGGAATTGATTACTTTGATACTTACAGCCTAGTCAAAAAAGCCTCCACCGTTAGAGTTGCCTTTTCTCTTGCTATCTCACAAGGATGGAATATCCAACAGGTTGATATCAATAATGTTTTCCCCAATGGAGAGCTTGAAAAAACTGTCTACATACAACAATTTGAAGGCTTTGTCAATCCTGCATATCCATCTCATGTTTGTAAGCTATCAAAGGCGCTTTATGGCCTTAAACAAGCCCCAAGAGCTTGGTTTAACAAGTTAAAATCAGCATTGACGCAGTGGGGATTTCAAAACTCAAAAGTCTGATATATCTCTTTTCTATAACAAGGTTGACAATTAACTAACCCTTTTATTAGTCCATGTTGATGACATCTTGATTACAGGTAAGAATGTCAAGGCTGTTGAAAGTGTTATTGCAAAATTAAACTCAAGTTTTGCATTGAAAATGGGATTTGAGGGCTTTCGAGACTCAACGGGTCTCTACCTCATTCAAACAAAGTACATAAATGACTTGTTGAGGAAGACTAATATGGATCTTTGTAAGCCTTATTCTTCACCAATCAACATAGGTATAAAACTATCACAATATAAAGGTGAACCTTTTAAAAATGTCTCCCTATATTGAAGTTTCATTGGTGCCCTACAATTTCTGACCCATACTAGCCCAGATATCAGCTTTATTGTCAACAAGCTAAGCCAATTCCTAATTGCTCCTTCAACTACACACTGGACTACCTGCAAAAGATTGTTACAGTATCTTAAGGGCACTCCAAACTTCCTCAACACCTCTTAATCTGCAAGCTTTCAGCGATGTTGACTGGGCAAGCTCACCAGATGACAGGAAGTCCACTAGTGACAACTACAACTTTCTAGGAGGAAATCTAATTTCTTAGAGTTCTAAGAAGCAAACAGTAGCTGCTCGTTCCAGTACAGAGACAAAGAATAAGGCACCATCTCAAGCCTCCACATAAATGCTTTGGCTTGTATCTCTACTCACTAAACTTGGTTTTTCTGTTGCTCATTGTCCAGTGTTATGGTGTGATAACACAGGAGCTCAATCTTTGACACTTAATCCAGTTTTCCATGCCAGAACAAAACACCTCGAAATTGATATATATTTTGTTAGGGACAAAGCAGCAGTAGGTTTACTGGAAGTTGGATATATTAGCACCTGTGATCAGCTACCTGACATCCTCACAAAACCTCTGGCTACTGATCGCTTTCACCAGCTTGCTTCCAAACTAAACATGGTTCAAAATCTCAACTTTAGTTTGCAGGGGGTGTTAGAGAACAGAGTTGGCCCAACCTTGAATTCAATACAAAGCAAACTCAATCAAATTTAGCCCAAGTTCAAGCTTCTTCATAACAATATGGTGCAGCTCATATACAGGATAAAATAGCTACTATTGTTTCTAGAATATGTTATAACTTTGTTTTAACCAAATATTTATTTTTGGCTCGTTTGTATAAATAAGATTACAAGAGCTGCTAGCATATTCTTTTTTGTTGTTTCACAGTTGTGTATATAAAAGACAATGTTATACTGAATAAAATCATCAGAGTAGCTTTTATCACTCTTTACTCAATTTTAGCTTTCACTTGGCCTTCAAACCATTCTTCATCGCCTTCGATCAATTATCGTAATTGAATTCACCTTGCAAGACCAAGTTCGTCAAAAGAAGACCACCCAAATTATTTGGGTGAACAAAAAACAGTGAGCGTGGGTTTGAGACATTGAGGGTTTTGCTCTGTTCATCGTCCTTGGCCATGATTGACTTTGTGCTAGAGGTGGTTGCTAGGCGTTAGAAAGGTGTCGATAATTGCAATGGATGGGTGGTGGCTAAGAATATTAGGGTTTTCCAGAAAACGCTCTAATACCATGTCAAGCTTTGCGAAAATTAACTTGCGTATTTCATTAACTATCAAACCTTAGGGCGTCGGTTACTTGATAAAGGGCTATTATGACTTAAGTGATGTCACAAATTCAAATCTCCCTGTTTAAAATTTGATATTAGAATTTTACTTCCTATAAAAGACCTATCTAATTGGGGCGGAGATTAATCTGAACGTGTCCTGCGTCAAACTTGTCCTAAACAATATCATCTACACATATTTTGAATCCTATGTATTCGTGTGGTGGGATAATTTTAGAACAAAGTTGGAGGTTACGTAAGGGATCAAGATAAACTAGAAAAAACAAGAATAAGGGTATGATTAGACGTTTTATATCAACCAACTTATAGTTGTTGCCTTCTATTACGATACAGAGAAAAAGGGGTTGTGCTGTGGTAGATACGAACGCTTTTCTCTTCAAGTTCCATTGATTAGGTGATATAAAATACAAAGAGAATATTATCTTCTTTTTTTGCTACAAAAGGATAATTGAAAACACACAACCAAACCCCTAATTAACATACGGCTCTTCGATATAAAACGCTATGCTGGTCGCGTTGGAGTTGTTCTTGTAAGGTCACCGGGGGTTCCTGCAGAATATGCAATCCTGGTCTGTACTCTACGGCTAGGGAAGCCATCCAATCGGTACACTGGTTTCCTTCGCGGTACATATGCTGGAGCTGGACCTCCCAGTCGAGTTGCAAAAGTCCTCGAATATGTGCAACCAACAAAAGATCATCAATTAGAACCTCACAAGAAGAAGAGAGTATATTGATGACCTCAAGGGAGTCCACTTCGACGATAACACGTCGATATCCCATCGCCCACACCAACGACAGGCCCGAATGAACGCCCCAGAGTTTCGCAGTAGTAGGCGAGCCCCTCCCTATGTGATGGAGGAATCCGCCACACCACTGGCCTTGCCAATCTCAGATAATGCCCCCGGCCGTGGTGATGTTGGTCCCTTGAGTAACAGCCCCATCTGAATTCAATTTGACCCAATCTGATGCCGGTTTGGTCCATCCTAAAAGAGTGCCAGTCGGTACCCCGTGGTGTTGGAGCACACAGTTTTCCGCCAGTTGCGCTCTCTTGATCCAAGTGACATAGTCCAGCACCACACGCGGACCGGTCTGTGGTCACACAAACCTAGGTTCAAAAATGTTGCGATTCCGCCACTGCCAAAGAAACCAACAAGCGACCCCAAAAACATAGTCCACTCAACCCGAGATTCCTGTCGGGGCCTCCTGAGATTGTGTGTTACCCACTCATTCATAGGAAGATGAAAGCAAACCGTGTCCTCCACAATGGAGGGAAAATTACCCAGAAAGCTTTTACACGCGGGCAATCCCTAATGACATGTAGGGAAGATTCTTCATGCCCACAAACGGGGCAGCGACCATCATCAATAAGATGTCGAGTCAGAAGTTTGCCTTTGGCCAAAAGCCACAGAAAAGCCCTGATCCGTTGAGGCCCATGCCATTTCCAGATAGAGCTCCAGAGGCCATTAGTAGCTACCGGAGAACGACCTTCAATTAAATCGTAGGCGGAAGCCATCGTAAATCGCCCATTACTAGTGGGCCCCCAAATCATCTTGTCATCCTCAAGGCCTCCAATTTGGATCGCCGCGAGGTCCGTACAAATATGGAGGGTAAAAATTGTTGAAACATAGGCCAATGCCAGTGACCATCGTCATCTACCAAATCGGCCACAGTGGCATAAAGGAGACCATCCGGGAGGGGATTCGGAGTCACTAGTAAGATCGGTCCTCAATCTTGAAGCCAGGAGTCCAACCAGAAGTGGATGCGCTGCCCATTGCCCAGCTGCCATCGCATACCTTGCCGAACATACTGCCAAGTAGCTAAGATTCCTCTCCAGAGACCCGAAGCTTCGTTTTGGTCGATGCTCACATAGAGGGGGTTAGGGCCTAAGCGATATTTAACCATGACGATTTTGACCCAGAGAGTGTTGGATTGAGTGATCAAAGCCCAACCTAATTTAGTCAAAAGTGCATCATTGGAGGAGCGGAGACGTTTAAGACCCAGACACCCTTCGGTCTTTGGTTTGCAAACGATGTCCCAATTAACCAGATGAATTTTTTTCTGGTCGTTCGTAGCTCCCTAAAGAAAATTTCTCATAATACGTTCCAAATCATCGCATAAGCTCCTCGGAAGTCGCACCTTTTGTATCGTATACGTGGGAAGAGATGCGAGAATGGACCGGATCAGAGTTACTCACCCAGCTAGGGATAACGTTTTGGCTTGCCATCCTGTAAGCTTTTTCTGGACGCTGTCAAGGATATATTGATACATATCTCTCGTTGAGCGTTTATGAATCAGCGGAACCCCTAAATATTTTCCGAGATTGGTCGTACAAGGGATTTGTAGGGTTTGATTGATGTGGCGAATGGTATGAGGGCCAACATTGCGGGAAAAATAGATTCTCCTTTTATGTGGATTAACCTTTTGCCCATATGCCTGGAAAACTCTTCCAAAGTCCGAGCAACGACTAGCAGCTAGGACTCCTTCGCTTCAGCTAAGAGAATAAGATCATCAGCGAAGAAAAGATGGGAAATAGGAGGTCCGGTACGGCTCAACTTGGTCGGCTTCCAGAGCCCTTGGTCTACAGCTCGGGATATGGACTGACCCAACCATTCCAGATACAAAACAAAGAGATAGGGGGAAAGCGGATCCCCTTGCCGAAGACCGCAGGTGGCAGTGCAGGGATTTGTCAGCTGACCTTGTCAATCAACTTACATCAACACCATCTTCACACATTGCATAACGAGCTGGATTAAAGCCTCAGGAAATCCAATATCCTGAAGGGTATGATGGAGAAAATCCCAGAGCAGACGATCGTACGCTTTCTCTAAGTCCACCTTGATAGCAAAATAGCCGGTTTTACCCGTCTTCTTGCGCATGGAATAAATAACTTCCTGGACAATGATGATGTTGTCAGTAATGTGCCGACTAGGAATAAAACTAAATTGGTGAGCCCCTACCAAGTAGTCCATATGGCTTTTCATTCTGTTCACAAGAATCTTCAAGATGAGCTTGTAAAGAACAGTGCAGAGACTAATCGGGCGAAATTGGGTGATAGTCTGGGGGGAAGGAATTTTGGGGATCAACAACAAAATAGTATGATTGAGATCCCTATCCCAGTGTTGGGAATTGAAGATTTCTTTGATATACTCAGTCACTTTGGGCCCAATAAGTTCCCAGTGCTTTTGGAAAAAGAGCGCATTGAACCCATCGATGCCAGGGGCTTTATACAGGTTCATATCAAAGACCGTTGTCTTGATCTCTAGAGCATGGAGAGGCTGCGATAACAGATGAAGCCTGGCGTCGGAGAGCAGAGGGAACATGCCAAATAGCGGAAAAGGGTGAATAGGGCCGTCTTCGTGAAGGTACAGGTTGGCAAAGAAAGACCTGGCTTCAAGCCCTAATTGCACCGGATCAGAAAGCAGGATACTGTCGGAGTTAATTAGGCTGTCGATCCTCAGTTTCTTACGCCGAGAGAGGATGAGGGTGTGGTAGTATCTCATATTCCGATCCCCTTGGGAGATCCAGTCACATCGAGATTTCTGGTGCCAAAAAATCTCCTCTTCACAGAGGGTTTGCATCAGTTCTCCACTAAGATGATCCTCCAACTGTAAAAGGGAGTCCCGTGGGTCGACCCCCAGAGTCCATTGGATACCCTCCAATTGAGCTAGTAACCATTTTTTTCGAGAGAAGATATTACCAAAATCCGTGCGGTTCCAGTGCACGAGATGCTCTGAGAATTTAGCTAAAGCCTTGCGTATGGTCGCTTCCTCAGGAAGCCAATGTGCAACGACCACTTTCGGAAAATCAGGGTAAGTCAGCCACGCATTCTGGAAATGGAACAACGAGGGACCTTGGTGCCGAGGGGGCGGAGGAACGAGGTGAATTAACAAAGGCCTATGATCGGACCCTAAGAAAGGAAGGTGGTGAATTGTCGTTACTGGGAAAGCGTGCAGCCACGACGTCGACCCCAACATTCTATCCAGTCAGGCTTGGACCACTCTTCGCCTCCATGTAAATTTGGAGCCCATATAACCCAGGTCGTGAAGGTTGTTCGTGTGTACCCAATCTTTAAACGGTGTATTCACTATCCTTGTGGATGGGGCGACCCCGCGCTTGTCCGATGGGTCCAGTTTAGCGTTAAAATCACCACCTATAAATAAGGCCGATGTGTAGACTGGCCGAGCCAAGTCAGGAGGGGCAGATGATGTTTCGGGTCAAAGCTTGAGCGTTGACATAGACCGCAATAAAATCTATCGATCCTGAGGCATGTTTAATCGTAGTATGAAGGAATTGGCGATGAGCTAGGACGATTGAGAGATCATAAATATTCTTCTAGCATAGACAAATCCCGCCCGAAAAGTCATCTGCTTCGATCCTGAATGAGTAATCAAAACCTAACTTAGTGACTACAGCGGACACCCGAGAGCCACTAATATGGGTTTCGAGTAAGACTAGGATACCAGGATTATAATGCCGAAGGTAATTTTATAGGATGGTTTGAAATCGAGACCTGCCTGCTCCTTGACAGTTCCAAATGATAATAGACATAAAAGCAACAAAAAGATCGATCCTACTTTACAACAAAGTAGGGGTGGTACCTCCGAAGGGGTCACCAGGGGGACCCTCAACTTGCTGAACAGTTTCCATAGTCGTATCCGAGTGCGGGGGTGGGGGGCCGACCTGCTCCCCCACTCTCGCAGTGAGAGCCGGTAGGTCATTAAGATGGTTGTCGGCACTATCCGCCAGAGTAGCCAGGGGCGTCGGGATTTCAATACCGTCCATCGGTTGTAAGGGTGGTGGAACCCTCTGGTCGCAAGTCTCGAGGAACTGAGGGTCACAGAGCATTTCCGGATGGGAGGGAAGTGCAATAGCTAAATGGTTTTCCTGAACTGAGGGTTTTAACGGTATGGGGGTCACCCTGGTGGACTCTGGGTCCCTGGGAACAGGCCCTCATGAGCTTTCACCTGTATTTTTTAGGACGAGAAGTTTTTCTGAGTTTTCTGACCCTTCAAGGGGTGACAACGGGCCCAGTAGCAGAAAAGACTGGCCCGGATTCGACTTATTTCCTTTTGGCCATGAAACTAGATAGGAGAAAGACCTGTCCAAAGCCAATTGGACTAGAAGACATCGGTTCCTTTTTAACTAGCACCGTCTCTTCATGTCTATCGTCTGTCTCTGACAGAATAGAGAAACGCGAGCCCCCAACAAAGCCGTTGGTTTGGGCACGTCTCGTCTACAACTGACGACTCGCCTGTCGCCGTTGCTATGGTCGATGTTGAACGAGCGTCCAAGGTCCGTAGCCGGTAGGGTCAGCGTCGACGGTGGGAGCATCCGTAGTCAGTGTCTCCACTAGGTGTCGTCTTCCATCATCAACGCGGGTTCGAGTCTCGCTTAGCGGAGTAGTAACGCCACCGTCCTGTTGAATGGAGCCAATCGGAGGTGGTGGAGGATGGGTCGGGCAGGCAACAACCGCATGGCCGACCATGCCACAGAGAAAACACATCTGTGGTAACCCTTCGTAGACTACTCTTAATGACACCCCATCGAGCTCCACGAAATGGCATAGCGACTTGCTCAAGTCGACCTCAACAGCTACCCTAGCGTATTTTCCACGTTCGAGTTGCAGGGTGGTTTCATCGATTTTCACGGTATGGCCAACGATGTTGCCCAAACCAGCTAGTATCTGTGGATGATATCGGGCAATGGACAGCTCGGGAAACCGTATCCAGACCACTACCTTGTTAAGCGTCGCATGGGAGGGTTGGAAGTCGAGAACCCACCTCTGCACGGCAACTACGTGGCCAAAGACAGTCCAGGGGCCCAGTGTTAAAACACGCAGAAATTCATCCTCCTCTTTGAAATGAGCTAGGAGAAAGTCATTTTCCAAATCAATGAGTTTGGTGGCTTCGCGAGGTTTCCATTGAGCCTATAGTCGGGCACTGAACGTACAAAAACCAATCCGACAACCAAGCGACTTGACCACAACGGTGTTGGCCCATCGGCTATCCAGCTTGGTGTGCAATGACTGGGAGAGATGAAGTCCCCCGACGAGGTCCCCAGTTAGTTGAACAATATTACCTTCCTCAATTTCGACTGGGTCCTCCGCTGGCCAACTAGACGCGTTCGGTGGAATTTGTGCCGTCCGGGAACCGACAACAGCAGAGCTATAGGTATAGGTCGGGTTCGGGCGTGGCGCGACGTCTTCATCGCATTTTCTGGTCCACACACTCTTAGAAGTCTGTTCCTCAATATCGAGGGGCTCCATGCATGCCCCAGTAGCGGTCGTGGGTATTGCGGTAATGGCGGACAGAGGAGCCTAAGAACGAACGAGCTGTGATTAGAGAAGAAGCTATTTTACTATAGCGTTTTACTGTTCGAGTGATTTACTGTAGCATTTCCTCACTCCTGTGGCATTTCCTCACTCAACACTTTAAATGTGTTTAGTATTGATAATGTAGGAAATGGTGGGAAGTGTGAAAGTTGGTTGAACTTAAGATAGACGATTCAAGACAAGCTCTCGATCCTTGTTTCTTAATTCTTCTTTATTATTTACCAACTGGATGGCTTATGTTATGTTAAGATTAACAGACTGGTACAGATAGAGGGACCAAGTGAACGGATTACGAGTCCAGATCTTCTATTCAGTTTTACTTTGTCTTATTCTGTCTCATAAAATCTTAATCATTTATTTTGTGAACCCCACGCGGACCCTACACGAGACCCACATAAATAAATAACTGAAATTTATTGAAAACAATAAGACACCATAATATTAGATAAAAGATCTGGACTCACGGATTACAATATATATCTTCACTAATTAAGAATAGTTAAAGAAGGATAGCAGTTGTTGACGAATCTTGACTTCTCATGTGGCTCAGACTGTAGAATTTATGCCAAGTTCCGTCATAACTCATAACATGAATAAGCATAATATATATCCTCTGTGCTCCTTCCAGGCTACAAGTGGGGTAGTCCTCATCTTTTCTAAATTTCTAGTTGACAGCTCTTTTTCATATTTTTTTTCTCTGCTCCAGTTAGCAGTTGATTTTTCAAGTTCCTTGCGCCAGCTTAACGTGGTTGAACCTTTTTAGCTGCAGGAAGTTGCCTGGCGTATGGGATCAAGTGGTGCTAGTTATATTTCAAAATTCTATTGTGAACGCTAGAAAATAATCAAAGTGAACTAGTTTGAACTTTGAACCTGTTCTCGAAATATCATTGGCCCCAAAGAGTTTTGTGGCTTAAGCCTAAGTTGCCACCCTGTTTCCTCGTCAAACATTTGAAGATTTATCAGTTGACAAACAGAATCGGACAACTTATCTCAGAATTCCAAAAACACGATACAACAAATAAACAAATATAGGAAAGCCACCTCTGATATTGACTGTATAGGAATGAAGAACGTACAATTTGTATCTTTCTTGTTCTATTGTTTCATTCATATTCTCTTCTGTTTACAACTATACATTTTGATCTGATGGGGGAAAAAAAAGCAGGAACACTAAAGCAAATGAAGATTTGAACACATAAAGTTTGATTAACCCTAGGTGATCACGATGATAACTATCTTTCTCTCATGGTCCTCGAGTGAACCAAATGACCTTCGTCTGTCTTCTTTTTCGGACGTAGCAACTTGGAAAAGAATCCACCTTTGTTTTTCACACCATCACCACTTCTTTTATTATTACCTCTCATTCTCGAAACGAAAGCCAGTGATCTACTTTTAGTGAGCGCATTGCCACCGAACAACGATGAGAAAGATGGTCCTTTCCCATCTGGGGCATATCGGTAAATGTGGATTGGAGGCGAACAAGAAGAATCGGAACAAGAAGAGTAGTAGGAAGACAATGAAGAAGGTGAGTAACCCCTTTTAGCATAGCTACCACGAGAGCTTGCAGTCGTCGAAAGCTGAGAGAGCTTTTCGTTGAGGCAAAGAGAGCAAACTCCCGGTGATTGCTCGTGTTTTGTGTGCTTCTTGCATCTACCATCAGGCCTTGAACGACCCCCGACGAAAAGTTCCCTGTTTGGTCTCTGTAGCTTTGCCATTTTCGAGTTTATTTCTTAGCATTCGGAGATGGTATGGTGGGCATATATAAATAGACTCCACGGTTTTTCCATGATCCTTCATGGGAAGTTTCGTTGGACAGTTCTTTAAGGAGTTAGACCAGTTGGCTTTCAGAGTTCAGACTAAGTGTACGGTTCGGATTGGGGAAGGAACTCTTTGGGTCCACTAGATCAGTGGCTGAGATGTGCTGAGCACAGGAAGTGACCTGGTGTGGAAATTGGCATGAAAAATAGGGATGGCGGTGAGGTCTAAAAGTCAATGAATCAATCCGAATTGATATTTTGTACTAAAGATATCCAAGGATTGAAACCAGCCCATCTCATTGTTAATTCCCAGGGCCAGGAAAAGTTTTACTTTTATCAATATTTTAAAAATTAAATTGACTTTTACTTTCTACCAATATTTTAATAAGATAAAAAGTTTAAAATTATATATTAAAAATAAAAATATCCAAATAAAAATAATTGAATAAAAATTAATTTTATTTATAATAATTGATTAATTAAAAATAATCAATTAATTAAATTTTAATGATAAAAGTTATTAAAATAAACCAAATCAAAAAATTGTAGGGTCCAAATTTATTGCTTTTTACTTGCACCTTTCATGTATTTATCCAAATACAAGAAAAAGGAGAAAAGTCTAGAGATTATTTATTAATTTTTTTGTTAATAAGATGAAGCAACTCCATGCTACCATACTTCTAATAAGCAATTAATCATCGATGAGTCAAGCATCCAGGTAAGGTAAACAAACAACATCAAAGGAGTTCTTGTGCCTTTCAAAAATATTTGGTACCACCCTATACTTCTTCTCCTCGGTTACTTGGCTGGTTCAAGCTTCAGCAGTTTTAACTTCCGTTGCACATTGAGATACATATGGCTTGAGCTGAAATTAACAAGAAATAAACCAATCAGCAATACATCTAAGCACACCTATAACGACATAAACCAGACACCGCGTTCAAACTATCACCCGTCTTAATCCAAAGATCCAGGTAGAACCAAAAGGCCATCTACTTATGGAGAGAGATCTTGATTTCATCTCTCTCTCTCTCATAATCAATGGAAATTTTCTCACATTTCAAAAGGAAGAACTTCCTAAGCATTTGAATTGCAATGTTGAATCCCCAGCAGTTCATAAATTCTAGCATTATCTATCCAAATTCAAATATCCATAGCATGTTAACCGCTTAAAGGAAAAGAAAGAACGAAGGAGGATTGCTCAAACCAGCTGAAGACTCAGGAACTTACTCCCTAAGTAAATAAATCCCCAGAAATGGAAACCAACAATTTCCAATAATATTAGATATCAAAGCATTAACAATACAGTATTTAGATATTCCTCCATCTTTTACAAAAGCTGGATAATGAATTGCAAAAAGATCAGGCAGGGTAAAGTGAGAATACCTTAAAATCAGTCAAATCTGGGACCACATAGTTGGGTAATTTCTCGGGCATGATAACATATCCACCTGCAACAAATAGTTTCAATTAGAAATTAGAAATCATACACCAATGGAAGCATTTAACCAGCAATGATGTTCTTGGCAACTGTTAATTTAACAAGCAGTAGATATTAGATTTCCAACAAAAGCTTCTAGCTTTCTATGAAGGGTTCCTGGGTTTAACATCCCTTCAAATCATTTTAACTAAATCATTCACTTTGCAAATATCATAGATTTAAGCAAACATAAAAGTCCATATTACTGTTATGATAACAGAGACAAGCTCATAAGCAAGAGCAAGGATGGACCTTTGCGAGTATGGAAACCGGTAGACTTGCAATTCTTGCCCTTATAGTAGTCGCGAGGTGCACGTTTCGATGAAAGAATGTCCAGAGACGATGTTCTTTTTCTCCTATACGCTCTTGCTATCCCAATTATCAATCCCAATGCCATATCTGTAGAACTGAAATTTTAAAAAATGTTAATATATTATAATAACTCCGAAGGTGAAGAACCCCTCCCAAGATTCATTTATTAAAAGAGTGTAACAATAAGACAAAATGTAAAGGTACAAAAAAGTCCATGAATGAACATCTTTATTGCAGATGGTATACACAAAAACTACAGAACGTGCTAATTTCTGTAATTTACTCCATACATGTGAAATGAAAACAAAGAGAAAGAAAGTACAGATTATGAAACAACCAAACTGTTTAGAAATAAAGAAAACTAGTTTAAGTAATACCATTACATGACAAACCAGCAGCTAGGAATCAAAATAATATCGAAAAGCATAAAAACCATATAGGAAGGGAAACATCTCGAATTTAAACAAATCAAGCAGTAAAATTGGGATTCTGACCCTTACTCTTTTACTTAAAACGAAGATTCAGAGTTTTTCTTCAAACAAATCTATACGAAAAAAGTGGGAAGAAATCACAAACATTAATCAGTTCCTTTTAAAGCGAGATTAAATAATTAAACATGAAGCTTCATAAAAGAAGGCATTGTAAGAAAAACGGTGCATCTTGAATCCTGTTAAAATTAAGAGGGACTTAAAGAAAAACTTGCCACTACATGAAAGACCATTCTCTTTTTAAACCAAAACCCAAATTATTTTCGGAGACCTTTCGTCAAACAGCTGATAGACAATCTGTCACTCCTTTATATATCATCAATTAAGAAACTTAACGGACTTCATCTAGCATAATAAGAAACTTAAACTAATTAAAGTGGCCTGACATGAAGTCGAAAGCGATATTCTAAACCCTGAAACAGTTCATATACCGTAAAAGTCGCTAATATTGTCGATTAACACCATACAAACACAAAAGCTTTGAGCTTTGTACACAAAACAACTTAGAAAATCGACTAGTACTGACAAGACTTGAAACGATATAAGCCTTTGAAAACTGTCTTTATAAGCCGGAAAACAAGGAGAGGGAAAAATGGAGTTTTTACCTTGTCAGCTTCAAAACCGACTTTAGAAATAATCTCTCCGGAAACAGAACAAATGTGCAACTTTGACAATAAACAGGTTAAGAGATGGTGAGAATAAAAGAAACGAAAGAAAGGATTTTGATTCTTTAACTAGGGTGCTCTCTTTGTATGTTCGCTTCTTTTCAATCTGCTGCAAAGACCTGCCTTTTATTATAAAAGGTCCTAATGGTTCCCTTCAATACAGAGGGTTGGCAAATTTGGCAAATTTAACCTTTGTTGGGATCTTATAAAAGAAAAAGAAAAGTAAATATTGAAGAGAAAAGAGGAGAAAAGAATATAAGAGAATTGTGATTTCTTTTTCCTTATTTGTTTTCCTAATTTGTTAAAGAAAGGAATTGAAATTTATATTAGATAAAAGAATTTTTTAAAACATTTATGCCTTTGATTATCATTTTGTTAGGAGTTTGTTAGCATTTGTTATTAGATATGAACTTAGAGACTATCTTCTTAACTTTTAAAGACTATCTTCTTAATTCTTAATTCTTACTTGCAATTATAAATTTATTATTATTATTATTATTATTATTATTATTATTATTATTATTATTATTATTATTATTATTATTATTATT
>JANZLX010000002.1:5113644-5128762 GCA_025531955.1 Erythroxylum orinocense | reverse complement strand
ATTTAGAAATATTATCTTTCCTACCCGGTCTACTGCAAGTATCATCAATGAACCTCTTCACGTCAAAGTCAAACAATTTGTCCATTATAGGCTCTGATATATTTGTGCTGACAAGTCCTGTGATAGCCAAATTCTTTACAAGCCCACAATTTTCACCACAACGAGTCTTCATGACAGCAACAGCTTGGCATAATCCTTAAGCGACGAGCCGTCTGACTGATTAGAGATGCAAGCGTCGCGGCAACCCCTTAGGAGGGAAAGTGACAAATCATGAGCAAATCCTAAGCGCCCCTCGACTAGGTGTCGTTCTTTCCACCGCTTGACTGCGTTAATCTTCTCCCCCTAATAGAACTTCGCAATTCCATCAGCTTGTTTTCAGCCTCCGGCTCCTCCCTCATCTTCTCCGGCACCTCAACCCTCTCCGCTGCCATCTCCAGTGGCTCAATTACGGGCAAGGCCCTTTCGGATGAAGAAGACAATAGTGGAAGATACACTATGGTAATCATAAAGACGACAGTACAGAGGATAGAAGTTGGGAAAAACAACGCAGAATGAAGAAAAATCGTCAACCCCAAAATTTATAGTGTCAGCAGAGCGAGACTACCAATCAATGTCGAACACGTGGTAATAATCTAAACCGGAGCTGAACACGTGGAAAAATCTGAATGAAGGAATGCTAAGACCGTTAAAGACCCGAAGCGGCGAGGCAGATGAAGGGACACGCGTGGCAACGCGTGACAATGGCACGACAGTTAAAGGGACGTGTCTCCTAGAATTTTGAACGACGCCTGGAAGACACGGACCGACAGTAATAATTACACTTAATGCCTCATTTAAGCCCTGCCGCCCAGTCGATCGGTCTATCACTACTCTCGCTCGGTCGACCTCAACGTTACTCCCGATCGACATATCAAGTCGTTATACCCGATCGACCTATCAAACCGCTACAACCGATCAGTCGTTTTCGTCATTATCCTTGATTGGATCGCCGAGTCATTACATCCGCTCGATCGGACGCACCCCAACGTAATCGATCGGTCGGGCCTATTGGATCGCCGAGTCATTAGATCCGTTCGATCGGACGCACCACAACGTAATCGATCGGTCGGGCCTAGCATGAGCTACCAAAGAAGCACGCTATCTCATACTTATGTACTCCTTCGAGCCTTCCCTTAGCTCAGATTCGAGGAGTAAGGGGGCTTATGGTTGGGTCGGCTGTGCTAGGCCTAGAACCCATTTTCAAACGACCACGGCCCATCCGGCCCATCAGGTGTTAGACTCCCATGCAAACACAATGATCTACGTAAAGACCTAAACCTAGCGGTAATCCCAGGTATATAAGGTACTATTCTACCGTAATACAGGTACGAGATCACTACCCTAGCCTCTTCTCTATACTCAGCAACCGAAACTCTCTCAAAATACTAACTTGAGCGTCGGAGGGGCCTTCCGGGAACCAACCCCCGGCGAGCCATTATTTGTTTTGCAGTTATTCAGCAACCAAAGTTACACAGAATTATGGATCCAAACAATGATGTTCAGCCCTAGCAAAATCCGATTAAACCAAATTTAATAAGCAATATCGTGCAAGAACATGTTGATAAAGGCAAAGTATGATTGAGAAAATCGAGTTGAGTTCTTTAGGTTTCAAAAATTCTCGTCCGTGTTGTCACTAGTGAGAACTGTGATGAATCTTGGGCAATAGCATGTTGAACCTCGAACAATGAATATGTGAGTTTGGATTCTTCCTTAGAAAATATGATAAATGTATTAAATCATTTCCTAATACTGATAAAAAAAAGTTTACTTTTACTTTCAATTATATATTCATATCTTACAAGTGTTATATAATATGATGAATTATAAGATAATTTTTTGTGATCATTGGGCGATAAATAAGGAATTTGTTCTTTTGCTGGAGTACAGGCTTATGGTAAGACTTCAAGTGTTTATTCTTTTATAATTTAAGCTTCTATTACGGGTCCTATATTTCAAATTAAATGAAAATTCAGTATAAGTTAAAGTCCTCTCTTAATTGATATGTTTGCTAATTAATCAGTAAACATATTAATTAAGATAATTTAACTAATAATTATTATGTTTATTAGATATATTAGATTTCTTTTAGAGAAGTGAAACACATTTGAAACATCTATGAGATATGTGGGAATCATCAATGACTATTTCTTTGTTAATACTTATGTGACCTATGACAGAACAAAATGATATGAAGAAGTGATATTGTATGTGACGTTTATTAACTGTGGAACATCTTTTAATATACAACTTGATGATAACTAGATAAGGATAAATTGTTGGCTCCCGGAATTTATTTCTCTAGTTAAGCATGTCTTAAAAGAATTTTGAGGTTTTGATAGATTAAATTTTTAGAGTTAATTATTATGTCAAGGTTGGTAGGATTTTATTGCATGGATTTATGGAATTAAAGTGTTAAGGTTATAGGAATGTTTAAGGGTATTTTTGGCAAGACACTTAAGGTTAAAAGAACATAAGCCTATAAGGAAGGGTAAAATGGACTTTTTGGACTCATTAAGGGCATAAAAGGAAGAAGAAAATGTGGTCTTGCATTTTAAGAAGAGAGAAGAACAAAAATTGAAGAGAAAAAGAGAGAGTGTTATGAAGAAGAGAGAGAAATATGAAGAGAAGGAGAGAAAGAAGAGAAAAGAAGCTAGATTTTAATTGTCTTAGCCTTCAAGAGAGATTTTGAGGTTGTTCAAGAAGGAAAAATGTAGAGGAAGAGAAAAGCTTCCATTTGAGCTAAAGATCTCTTCATTTGGTGAAGAATCAAGGTAAGATCATTTTGAATCTTTTGGATTTTTGGAAGGATTCTAGTTTATGAAGTTTAGAAAATGCTTGGGTTTAAATATTTTAGAATCAATTTTAATGATTTTGCATTGTGCGATTTTTAAGTGGATTCCTATTAAATAAGATTTGGTTTATTTTAGGAAATCAAGAGAATCCTACCCAAGAACAAGAGGAAACACAATCTTGACTTGGAATTTTGCAAGCAAACTAGGTGGGTAATATATTTATGGTTATTATGTAAATGGGCGATGTGCCTAAATGTGTGTATATATTTGAATTGCTAAATTATGAATGGGAATTAGATATTATGAGATCATGTGAGGTTAGAAAAGAGATGACGAGAAATTGAGTTATGATATAGAATAACCAAGTGTTCTTGAGGTGTGAGCTTATGAAAAGGGTAAAGATTGAAAGGAGAATTTAAAGTGATCATGTACAAATGAAGTGTAAATCTAAGTTCAATTAGACACATATAAATTATGAAATGGGAATGAGCATAATATGTGTTCTAGAACATATACCCGGGATTGTCATTGAGCATGCATTGTACATAGCCTAATTATACAATTGTGTATAAATAAATACTTATACGTGTGCAATTATTGATGAGTGTGAAATGGGTGTCTTACATAAATGGGTTGTGCAAGTCAAGTGTCTGCATTCAAGCGTTCCCAGAATTTGAAAGCAAATGCTAATCTGGAGCATACTGTAAGTAGACCGAGATGGTCTCACTTCATTGTTTGTTATTTGAATTTTTGTATTATATGACTATTGAATGATTATGTAGATGTGTTTACTTATGTTGGTTTTCGGACAGAAGGTTCGATGATTGTGATGTTTGATTTGGATATTGAAGTGCTACTTGAATGTGAATTGGATGAACTATGTTTACTTAAGGTGATTATTAAATATGTTCGAAATGTGTATTTGCATAGGAATGAAAGTGTGAATTCTCAACTCTAATGTTGAATGTCAGACTAAGGTCCGATGATATGAGAAAGTGATTGAATGGGATATGCAAATATGAGTGATGCATTCCATTGCATGAATGCATGAAATATAATGGCAGTTGTAACTAAAGTAGCCAACGATTAGAGCTTAAAGCTCAACGAGTGAAAATGAGCCTCGAGCTCAAAAGTGATTCAGAGTCTCAAGCTCAACGTTTAATGAGCCCTATATCCCCTAAGTGGATAAGGAACAGTTATCAATGAGCCCTATATGGGACAATTTAGGCATTCAATAACAACAAAGTAACAAATAGAAAGTGAGTCTCATGTGCATTGCCTATGCATAATATGAATGTGAAATGTGAAATAATGTAAAATGTGAATTATGTGTGGGAATCATGTGTTATGTGAATGGGTGAGCTATCGATGATGGTCACTCATTGAGTTCGCAAAACTCACTCACAATTTGCAAATATTTTTTAAGATCAAAAGAATACCTCGTTAGGCCAACGGAAGTATACCTACAGCTTTCAAGTGAATGATAGAGGTTGGGATCAATTCGCGTCTGCATTGCATTTCTCTACTTTGTATTGAATTGTATATTCCCCAACTTTTTGTATAAATTTGTATTTCGAAATGACTCAAGTGTTTTGTATTTGTGAAAGGGCCTGAATGGCTATTGAAAATTGTGTTAATTGAAAATATTTATGAATGAATGTGGGCTCAATTTGAGTATCAATTTCTGCATATTGTGTTTTGTGATCAAAATTTTTTTGTGTCGATTTCTAAATGATTGAGTGCTTTAACATGCCACCCTCGCGGGACACGGACTCGGATACCACCCACGATATCGGGTTCAAGTCCTACGGGAGTGTGGTGTTACACTTTTGCCCTGACGATAGTATACCCAATTATTTTTAATACTTTTTAAGTTTAATCATAATGGATAATATGGAATCATTAAAAAAAATTGATGAATATTGCATCCTCTACACGTGATAAGTTCGATCCAACATGGAATTATATTTTTTTCTTCTCAAGTATCTTATGGGAATATCCAATATAACTATATGTTTTGCAATAGAATATTTAAAGGGGGGGATTTTAAGAATGAAAGAATATTTTGCTGATGTTAAGGGTAATATTGCTTCTTGCAAAATACCACTTGATGTACGTGATATGATTGAAAAATATTTTTAGCAACAAGTAAAAAAAATGAAAATAAAAGGGCTTATGATATATCTTTTAGAGATGATGGAGCACCACAAGTATTAGATAAAAGAAAAACGAAAGCTACTATTGACATAGAGTTTTATATTTCTCTAAGAACTACTCTGGTTCTTAACCTAGTCTAAACAGTTTTATGGTTAATAAGGAAGTTGTTTTGCGATGTAAAAGAGCATGGGCTAGATAGTTCTATCTTTCATGTATTCCTTTAAATGTTTTAAATTCACCATATTTTTAAGAAGTAATAAATGCTACAACAATAATAGGTTCAAGATTTAATGTACTATCTTATTATGAGTTCTGTGTTCCTTTGCTTCAAGATTTTTAAAAAAAGGAATGTCAGTTAATTATGGATACATATAAGTTTAGTTGGGAATCAACAAAATGCACTATTATGACAGATGGGTGGACTGATAAAAGATAAAAAAACCTTAATTAATTTCTTGGTTTATTATAATATTGGAACAACTTTTATTAAGTTTGTTGATGCTTCTGATATAGTAAAAAATGTTCATGTTTTATCTGAATTATTCTTTGAAATTATCAAATGAGTTGGACTAAAAAATGTTATGGATTTTGTTATAGATAATGCAGTTAATTATGTATCAGTTGGGTACTTATTACAATCAAAATATGGTCATATTTATTGGTCTCCATGTGTTGCTCATTGTATAAATCTTATTTTAAAAGATATTGGTGGTATGGACAATATTTCTAGTCTTGCTTCACGCACATCTAAGATCATAATTTTTGTGTATAATCATGTCAAACTTTTGTCTTGGTTAAGAAAGCAAGAAGATTGGGTTGAGATCGTGCGTCTCGCTGCTATCAGGTTTAAAACTACATTTATTACTTTAAAAAGTTTTTATGAACATAAGCAACTACTTAAAACTTTAGTAACAAGCAAATATTTTTCAAGTCATAAATTATCAAAGAGTGAAAAAGAAAAAGAAGTTTGTGTTATTATTCTAGATAATAAATTTTAGGATGCTTGCTTGATCATTGTGAAGATTGTGGCTTCGCTTATAAGGTTGTTAAGGATTGTTAACTCAAATGAGAAGTGATCCTTAGGGTATATATATAATGGTATGTATAGAGCTCACAAAACAATTATAAATATTTTTAAAGGAAAGGAGAAATTGTATAAGCATTATATAGATATTATTGACCAACGATGGGATAAGTATTTTACTCAAAGGATCCACTTAGTACCTTATTTTCTCAATCCTTATTACTTATATAGTGGAGACACATGTATAATTAAAATTATGGGTAGTATGTTTGATGTGATTGAATGCAAAGGTATTTTCTTCATTGAAGAGTAATCACAAGCTATAAATAAAATTAAATTGTATCGTGAAGATTTAGAGAGTTTTGCCAGATCATCAGCAAAGAGAGAACTTATGATGAGAAAAATGCAATCGGGTAAGTTTTATACTTTTATTCATTCTCTACTTATTAATTATATATTTTTATTTATCATAGCTATTAATTTAAATACAGATGAGTGATGGAGATTATTTAGTGACAGTGCTCCAATATTGAGAAAGATTGTTATTAGGTTACTCAGTCAAACAGTTTCTGCATTATGTTGTGAACATAATTGGAGCATTTTTTAACGTATTCATACAAAGAAACAAAATCGTTTGCAACATCAAAGACTTAATGACCTTGTTTACATTACTTATAATCTGATAATGAAGAACAAATATTTTATAGTTTTGTTTTTATTTCATTATATTTATTTTTATTACTGACTTTATAATTTCTGTATTATGTCTTCAGAGCGCTTAGTAAGAAGAGAACGTATGATCTAATTGATATTAATTGTATTGAACATATTATTTTTTAAATCGAAGAAGAATAATCATTGTCTGATCTTGATTATAATAAACTTGAAAAGGTGATTTATGAAAAAAAATGCATCTATCACAACGAATAAACTAAGAACATCTATTGATGGTCAGTGTGTATCTTATTTTGATCATATTTAAGTTAAAAATATAATGTATTACAAGTTTACAATTGAAAATAATTTTATATATTACTAATTTATAATTTATTTAAATACAGTAGAAGAAGTTGATGCAAATACTTTAAATAAAAGCGTAATTTACGAGTTTTTAAATAGAGTCGAAGAATTTAAAGCTTTTGACGATGACGAGACACAACCTCCTTCAGAAATACAATTTTAATTTTTTTGTTATTATTATTTTTAGTTTTATATTACACTCATATTTATTTATTATTAGTTCATTTTATAATAGTAAATTTTGGTTTATTTTTTATTTCAATAAAATATTTTATTTATACTTATTCTTATAAATTTTACTTCTTATTTATTATATATTAATTTTATAACAGTTCACTACCGATTAAATGTTTAAACCTTAAACCTTTTCTTTGACCAATTTGATGTTCGGTTTGGTTTTTAAAATATTGCGAATTTAATTGAATTAAACATCGTATCTATTAAAAAGTGGGCTAGGCCAGCCCATTCTCATCCTGACCTTCAATCCAAGGGTTGTGATAATGGATTATGGTTCTTTACTAGAGTCAATACAATGGGAAACTCAGTGGTTAGGATTTATTGAATCTATAAGGGTTGATATTGTGTAACACCAATGAGAATATTGATTGAAATTTGGTTACAAGAAAGAATAGAAATTTATGTGAGACAACACTACTAGACCTGCTTGAAAAATAGGAGGGAAAACATATGATGAAAATTTGATGTTCTGTGTAGTGTTAATCCATTGGTACAACGAATGCACGCAACTTTTGATTAGTGTAATATACAAAGCAGCACTCCGAGATACAAAATTATGCCGCCAGTACATGTCATCACGTGCTAATGTATTTCCTTTAATGTTGATCTATCTTTTATGTAAAAGCTAGGAAGAGCCCAACTTCATTACTTTCCTGGTTATGAAGTTCTAATCTTGGGACGAAGATAATGGAGATGGAGCACAGCAGGAAGATATATCGATTCCAGCAACTTCCATGGCATTGCAGACCCATTCAGGGACATCTCCTTTGGGAAACTGCAAGACAAAAAGAATCAAGAGTGCAGACAAGATGCAACCACGTAGTATTAGTGATACTTCATCAGACTCTTCTTCAAAGTAACTCAAGAATCAAACCTAGAACCCCTGAATATACCACCTTACTAGCTCACCTCTAACGTCAAGACTCCTAGGTTACAGAGCTAGGTTCAGGACAACACACGTATCAAACTACCAAGGTATGGCAAGTGGTAGCAAATTCCAGGTTACTAAACAGTTAACACAGAGCTAACTGCCTTTGCAAATAATGTTTTACGTACAACTGAAATACCAAAGGATAACAAGAAATAGCTTGCACAGTTCCTGCTACGAGAGAGAGACATTCAATGTAAAATGTACCATTTTCTTCAAGAAATCACAAACAAACCTGCAAGGTACAAATTGGCTGTATTACTAAAGACGGTGAGAGGTAAAAATATTTACAATAATATGTCAGACAAGAAATTTCAGTAATGAATGGCGAAGAATTAACAGAAGTCATACTCTGGAAATCTCTTCTCGACGATTGACGCATGCAGATCTCTGCTGAGCTACAGTTTGCAACAGAACTTGCCTCAGTTTAAAATGGAAAATAAATCTCAAAAAGAAATTGGTACCAAAATGCATACCTTCATCATATAATACAAATTGTGATATGACAAAAGCTGTGAACCCATGGCATCTTTTGCTACCAGGAAATGGATATAGGCCCTTGAATAGTTCTTGCAGACCTACAATGAAAGAAAATAAACAATGGGGAGATCATCAGACTAGACGTCAAGAAACTAACATCTGTAATCAATCTTCTGGTTCTTAACATACCATACAGGCACACGCAGGATCAATTGGTCGAGTGTCCTCAGCCATTGCTTGGTGCTTAAGTTTCAGAACTCCCTGCATTAAATTTTCCTATTACAAGGCTTCACAGCGTGGGGAAGAGGGATTTCTCATGCTGATGATTGATATTTAAATGTTGGGAGTCATAATATCAAAAAAAAAAATTCGCATTAGTTTACAAAAAACTTTCTGTGAAGTGTCAACGAGAAGAAAGAACTCGTTGTTCCTGAACTTACACCCACTCTGCAAAATTAAAAATTATAATACTGCTGATTCAAGAGACGCAAGCAAGGCTGATGACAAAAGAGAGCACCCGTGTTGAGTAATGTATTCTACACTTGCAAACTGAAGAAAATCTTTTTTCAGACATATGGAATGTGTGGTCATATAAGCATGGGTACAGTTGGTACTAGTCGTTCGAATTCAATGTCTATAAAATTATAATAGAAGTCCATCACATAGAGAGAGAAAAGGGGTAGATAATTGATAAAGTCCCAAACTTAAGAACCATCAATCCCTTCTTTAAACAAGCAAACAGAAAAAAATAAATCACAAAAAGAAGTCAAAAGATAGATGATATTGAGAGTGCACAAGAGAGCTGTTTTTTCTTAGAAATTTGAATAGATCATTGATGTCCCTGTGACTGCAGGACAATGAATTAAAATGCATTTGTACAGAATTTTACAATTGCACGTCCTATATAACATGTTTGAAACAAGATGGAATACCTCCGGTATAAGAGCTGTGCCAAAACGAGCAGTGCGAGTAGGATATACGCAATCATACATGTCAGCACCTAAAGCACTGCAAACTACAATATCCAGTGGGTAACCAACACCCTGAAACAAAATAATGTTGTAAGCACCATGACAGAGGAATATGCATGAAAATATTCAGTTACCATTGTGGATTGAACTAGTTCCAAATATGGACACAATAAAAGAGGCTTGTTTACCATGACATATCGAGGTTTATCTTCAGGTAATGCAGCAGTACACTGAGCAACAACACGCCAAAATGAATCCTTATCTTCACCGCCTGCAAGACCACCAATAGCATAGCTGTCACAGAAGTAAAGTAAGTAAATTTGCTGTTTGATCATTTAATATAAAGCTATAATCTTAAAGAAATAAACCAAAACTTCTGTTACAGGCAGTAAACAAAAATGATTAGGAGCAGAAGGAATCCATCTCAAGATGTTACGAAGGTTGTCAGTAACAATAAAACAGCAAGTCTGCAAAGGCAGAGGATACTTGACATTGACAGACAATCCTACCAAGTAAAACAAATATCTTGATCTAATAGGAAGTAGTCACCGGCAGTCGAGCAATGCTACTATAAGGTCATAGATATGAATGTAATTTAATCAATGCATCTACGAACAACAAGTTTGATTCAAAAGCTAACTTGCTCGAGAAACTGGTTAGTCAGAGTTTATAATAGGCTACAGACAACTATAAATGGGCTAGGATACAATTTCTTCGCTTTCATTTAATAGATAACTAATTTGGTGGTTTAAATTTGGGTTAAATAGGCTGTGCAAGTGAATGAACTTACCCCGGCAAATTACGGTCCACCAACCCTCTGACACATATGTCTCTGGTTATGATTAAGAAAGTCAGGAACAACAGTCACGATGATGACTGATGTAAAGGAAAAATCAAGCATACAGGAGAAAATGAACGGTTAATAAAATCACCTCAGCACAGGATCCAAACCACCTTGAACTATGCCAAATAAGTTTTGCTCATTTGGTCGATTATGAGCTGTTAAAAAAATCAACACAGAAAAATTCAAATCAGCAGAAAGTAATGATTAGAGAAGATAACTTGAGAGTTACTCTTTGATTACACAGCATCCAAGGAAATTAGGAAAGACCAACAGATATTCTATCAATAAGCAGGCTCTCAAACTTCAACTGAAATGGTAAGACACTTGGATAATGTTAGGCTAGTCTGACTTCTTGGAAGAATACAACTCCAATAGTTGAGACTTCAAACTTTAGGAGCTAATTAAGTAGTCAAACTTAGATGCCACAGCAAGAAAACAATCCTTTATCCCAAGAAGCCCAGGGTGGAAAATATTGTTGCCAACAATGCTCATTTAAACAAAGCAAGATGCCTTTCATTATTTAGTTTGTCCTGTAAGGTGCTTTATTCAAGACAGTAGAGCATTTGGTGTTGAATCAACCAATCACCTGCTATACATCTATCTATCCAGCGAAGAGTGCGATACATGGCCTCCTCGATTCGTGGACCGGTAATGGTGGTTCTCACAACATCATCAAGTGCCATAATAATATCTGCTCCAATTCTGTTCTGCAAAATCCATTACCATGAACATAAAGAATCATAAAACATTCAAGATGAAAATAGGAAAAGAACTGGGACACCAACTGAAAATAGGGACCTTGTAGAATTCCAAAACGTAGTTACTACCAGTGTTAATGTTCATTCATCAGATAACCAAGCGTTAAAATAAATAAATAGTAGGCAAAGTACTAAAAAAATTGGCAGAACGCATTACCAGTAAGGACTAAAGCTATCCTGTTTTATAGAAATGTTAATGAGGGTATAGACGTGTAGAAAATGAAACTTACTTGGATTTGAATTGATTCCTCAGGTGTCAGAAGCATTGGCTTCCCATCAACTGGTGACTGAGCTAAGGCAAGAAATCTCAGTTAGACACAACACCAAAACCAGAGTTCTTATGTAAACCAAGTAAGCAAAAAAGGAACACGTGTGAAATTAATGGCACACAGAGAGCAACTTTCATAGGCATTCACATCACATAAAGGTTGGAGCATGAGACAATAGAGACATATTCATAGCATTACATTGGTCAACATGAGACATATTGTGGTAAAACCCTCAATGGTTAACAAATTGTGGTGAATGACAATACCTGAAATGTTACACCCTCTTCTGTGATATCAGCTAGATGCAATAATGATACCTGAAAAATCAGGAATAAATCGGGGAAAATCACAAGGTTTTAGACACATGCTTTAAGCAGAGGAGTTATACATACGCATGAATATAACAAAATTAACCACAATACAGATAGAACTCGTCGACATGAAATATGCACTTTGGTAAAAGATCCCCCAAGAGTAGTCTCAGATGCAGAACATCTTCAACAATACATTGGAGCAAAAACTGAAAATTTTTTAGCTCAAGTTAATTTAGGAAAGCAGAACACTATGACAGCAACAGAATAAAGGAAACTCTAAAAAGAGACATCAGCAGATCAGGATAGTAAAAAAAACCATTTGGAAGCCACCGGAGTCAGTAAGTAGTGCTCTAGGCCAGTTCATATATTTATGAAGACCTCCTAATTCATCAATAAGTTCAGATGTAGGACGGAGTGCCAAATGATACGTATTCCCAAGAATTATTTGGCAACCAATCTCCTCAAGTTGGCTAGTTGTCAAACCTTTAATCGTTCCTGTAACCAGGAAACTGAATATGTTTTACAATGGCAGTTGAGTTTCATCAGAAAAGAGAATGCAGAAAAACTTTCTTCTTTTGTTCTACATTAAAAGTTGAAACTCTGACCTTGCGTGCCCACAGGCATAAATAAAGGAGTCTGACATACAAAATGAGGAAGTGTCATTTGAGCTGCACGAGCTCGATTAAATCTTGCAAGGACCTGAATTATAAAATGGATGCAGATAAAATAAATCCAAATTAGCCCATGATTATGAATCAAACACAACCTCAAATAAGTTTCCATCTACGAAATAGCTGAATGATCTTGAATCATGACTTATTTTGTGCCAACCAACGACAGAATGACAGCAATTGTGCTGCATCTGAACATAAACAGCCCTATGAGTGTATAGTTTACGTATCTCCACACAAATGGTAACAATAAAGTTAAGCAACAAAGAACAATAAATTAATTTGCACATAAATTCTCACATTTAGACTTAATCAACTCTTCAAAATTATAAAATATATACCAACACAATTTCCTCTTTCCTCAACTATGGAATAAAAATCTAAATAAAAGAACCAAGAGAAAAACCAAAACGTAGATATTTCCATCTTGGGCATCCCGAATTCACACTAGAATCACATGTAGCATTTCTTCGCATTGTTCAGCGAGTACAATACCCAAAGCAGCTATAGCACTGAACTCTAAGAAAAGTTTACCAGGAAACATAACACAAACCATCTATAAGCTATACCTCGAAACGAAGAGCCATTGAACAGTCCTCCCTTTGATCAGCTACAGCTCTTATTCCCGACCCTGACAAACGAACCATAAATAATCACAAACTAACAACAGAGAAGCAGAAAAAGATGACAAATTTTGACAACCCAAGAAGAGTTTGACCATGAATGCAACGAAAGACGAGAAAAGGAGAGGAATGAGAAGCTCACAGAGGTAAGTGTAGACGAAGAGGAAATCAAAAGAAAATATAATACAAGTAAAAGAAAGGTGTGGCAGTGCCTATAAATTTGAAAATATTCAACACCCGCCGCCTAAGGGTCGTTACTTCTGTTGGTCGTTTAGGGATGAAGGGTTTTGCACGTAAAAGCCCATCCCAACTCCAAAACCAGAAGGAGCTTTCAAGTATTAAAATAAATAACAAATATATAAATGTTTTATTAATATAATTAATTTTAAGTAAATTTTGTATTACTTAACAAGGGAAACATGCACTGTATAATTCATGGAGATATAAAAACATGTAAAGTAATAAATTTTGCAGAACGAGGGCTTCATGACTAGCACGACAATGCAGTTTCCGAACATAGGGAGCGAGGGAGATGGATGGTTATTTTGTTATGACATGGCGGCTCGAGTTAGCGATTAATTGATTTTATTAGTTCTTTTTTCGTAATTTATTATTAAATTTAATTTTTCCTTTATTATTTATAATTATTAATGAAAAGTATGATTAATAAAATTTAATCGTTAAAATTATTTTAAAATTTTTAACTTTAATAATTATGTAATAGACTCATTTTTATATAATTAAAATTTATTATATTATTTCAAAACTTTTTTTGTACTTAATATTAAATAAGTAAATATTTTTATTTATTTGATAATAAAATTATATTAGAAAACTCAAATAAAAATTTTAATTATTTCATATGTTATAAAAGTAAATAAAATTTACACGCCTATGTTAAAAAGTTAAAAAATAATTATTAAAAGAAATGAAAATTATAAAACAAATATTTGAAGCATAAAAGTAGTTGATGAACATAAAACTATTTTAATTATATAAACATATAATTTCATATTGAAATTTAGTTTTGTATTATAATTAAGACTAAAAATTTTAATTTTAACTTAAATAACTTTATTAATAAAATTTTAGAAATAATAACTATTTTCTAAATACAGTTTTATAATTAAATATAAAATATATTTTTAAATTTAATCTTTTATTTACAAATTTTATCTAAATTTAATCTTTTATTTACAAATTTTATCTAACATTCTCCGATCTTTTAATGTGTATAACCCTATATCTAAATTCAATACGATACGATTAAATTAATATTAATTTTTATAATATAAAAAATATTGATTTCTAACTAATATATATATTTGGTACTGAGACTTTAACTCCATGTGAAGTTTATTTCCCAACAAACTAGTGTATTAAGAAAATAATTTTTACCATAATCAAAATGGAATGGATATTCATCACTCTTTTGAACTTTCTCATTAATTCTATTATGTATTATAAGTTATTATTATAGATTAGATAGAATTACATAATTTGTTTATATATGATTATATTGGCTAAGATTGATATTGTGCTTGGTTATAAGAGATTATTCTGTAAATTAGTTGTTAATATACCACTATAAATATGTACTAAAACTCTGTAATGTTTGAGATACAAAATATATGTCTTCTTAACATAATATTAGAGCCAATAATAACTATGTGGGCCTTCTTTACGTTATGTTTGGTTCCTGTCTTTGTTAATGGGGACAAAAGACGAGACATAAAAATCTTGTCTCCATGTAACGTTTGGTTGTTGTCTTCAAGTTTTTGTCCACCGTTCTTGGATGACAGGGACAAGTGTCTTCGTCCTCCCTTTTCAAAGACGCTTGTCCCTGTCTCCGCAACATAAGCAACATTCATGTTATTATTAGTTATAACATAAGCAACATAAGCAGCGTTCATATTTTGTTATAACTATTATAATTATCAATATTATTATAATTAATTTGTTATTATCATTATCATTATTATTCTTATTAT
>JANZLX010000002.1:5094215-5111207 GCA_025531955.1 Erythroxylum orinocense | reverse complement strand
AAAACCGATGGATATGGATATGGATATGGGTTGAGTCATAAAAAATGGATATGGATATGGGTTGAGTAAAACCCGAATCGAACCCTACCCATTGCCATCCCTAATTACGAATGTCAAACAAATATATTACCCTTAAAGTCAACAGAAAAAGAAAAAAAAGGCAAAATGACGTGCTAAGTTGCGCCATAAATCATTTATTGCTATTTTACGAGATCAAATTTTTTGTCCAATTTTATGATGTCTTATTTTGTTCCATAAATTTCAGTTATTTATTTATACGAGTCCCACATAAATAAATACAAGACCTATATAAATAAATAACTGAGATTTATAAAATAAAATAAAACACCGTAAAACTAGAAAAAAAATCTGAACTCCTGTTTTAACCCAATCGTCCAAAAGAGGATTACACAAGTATTGTGTTCTTAATTGTTACTGCTCTCATTTCCTCAGCGCTCAATAATTCTCACTACAAGATAATAATTAAACATTTGTTTAAAGGAAAAATCTAAAATAGGAACTTTCGAGTTTCCAGTGGAAGATATTTATTTAATTTATTCTAGTCTTCGCAAATCTCAAGCAATTGTTATAGCAATTAAATTATATATCGGGAAAAGGCATAAGCCACGTGTTGAAAGAAACTTCCAGCTGCCTGAGTCTAGATTGTTGACGTGGCCATCCGCAGAGATCCAGCGCTCTTCTACATGACCAGTCCACTCCTAGCTCTAAGCTTGCGTTTGCTTCAACAAAATCACTCGCTCTCACCACTCTGTGTTCAGTTTCTACAATAGGAAGAAGAAGAAGAAGAAGACAAATGCTTCTTCAACCACCACCTCCTACACTTGCCTCTGATCGCATTCCTCTCTTTGCTTTGCCTTTCTTAAATGGCTCTTCTCGTGTTCTCCGTCGCATGGGGTACTACTACTCTTTTCTTATACCGTTATATATCGATTTGGGCTACTGTTTTTTATATTTTTTTATTGGGATATTCGAGTTGAGTTGGATAATGGATGCTTTTGACATTGGTTAGTGTCTTTCTAGATTAAACTTTACTAAACAAGCTTCATCGATTTCCTTCGGCCTACCAATTTCCCCAAAGGTAATAACTTCCATGCGCACGCCACCTTTTGATGTGTTTCTTTTCAACTAGTAACTAATATGTCTTATATCTGCTGTACAATAGAGAATTGGAAATTTGAACGTTTATGCTCCTGGTACTCAAGAACGTGTCCCTGACAAGGTACTTACTACTTAAGCTGTTTATGTGATCGTGATGCTATTTTTGCAAAAGACAAACATAATTCTTATGATCTCTCTCCGTCTGACTCACACTTTCTTTTCTTTTTGGGATTTTAGGAAGATGCCCTTGAAATGACCGAGAATGCCTCGTCGTTTAGAACTTTTGCAGGTCAGGCATTTCCACTCGGAGTTTCAGAAGTGGAAAGTGGGATCAATTTCGCTATCTTTTCACAGCATGCCACTTCTGTTACTCTCTGCTTATCACTGCCTCTAAGGTAACAATTCCCTTCACCTATAACTGCTGCCTAAATCACATATGTTCTTGACTGCATGTGCTCTTTCACATTTTCCAGTGTTAGAAAGAAGATTAATTAAGTTAGAACTTTCGTATACCCAAAATTTGATTTCCTTATTTGAATTTATGGCGTTACTATGCGCATATGCACCTAATTGGCTACGAGCTAAACAATTTTTTTACAGTGACTACTCTCTTAAATTTTTGCTGTACAATGCTGTGTCAAAGTTGATGCACTTTTGCTGATATAAAATTCTTTAGGGGAAAGCCTGCAGGGTTGGATGATGAAATGATTGAGCTGCCTCTGAATCCTCATGTCAATAAAACAGGAGACATATGGCACATATGCATTGAGGTACGTATTGAGGTGTTGATGCTATTTGGTTGGTGGAACCAGCACCTTTCTCGGTATACTTTATCTTGCCATAGATACATATTTGTGTTTACCATTTGGAATTTTTATGTGCACTGTTTACTAATTTGAATGTCCCCTTGGCAAGTTATGACATGCATTTTTGTATGTCATTGTGCATTCAAGATATACCTTCCATTTGGAGATAGATTTCCTGCCATTCAAGGACTCATTTAACTTGTCATTGATGTACTACCTCAGTAAATAGTCCTATACCATTTCATCGCGTATTTGACTCTTGGGCTAAGAATTAAAGCCATTGATGACAACAGAAGAAAAAGTATTAACTAATCAATGAAACATCTAAATATTGATAACAGTGAAGCACATTGATGTTTCATTTTCCCCTTTGTCTTCAGATTTTGCTACTTTTGGTTTCTTACAATGACCTTGGATTTTAAACCATATGCAATAAGTTGTGAGCATTGCTATGTTTTGTGCTCCTATGACTTTTCCTATTCGATAAACTGGTATTGATCTTCTGTACCCTTTTGTTGTAATTGCAGGATTTGCCACAGACTAATGTTCTTTATGGTTATCGTATAGATGGTCCTTGTGATTGGCATCAAGGACATCGATTTGACAAAAAAAAAGTGCTTATAGATCCTTATGCTAAGTTAGTTGAGGGCCGAAGATATTTTGGAGATGTCAACAAGAAGTTGACTAAGTTCCTTGGGACTTATAATTTTGATAGCTTGCCTTTTGACTGGGGAGATAACTACAAACTTCCTAACATACCTCAAGTACGTAGAGTTGCTTAACATTGTGTATACATTTCATTTTTCTTTTTTACATATCTCCACACACTTCTCCACCTCACTTTGTTTCTGTCAATCTTGGTCTGTTGATATATGCATGTCTTCTAAATTCAAATTTTGTCTCATTCATACTTGACGTTAATCTTTTCAAATTTCAAATTTTGTTTCTTTTATACATCTTCTGTGTCTTTGCAGAAAGATCTTGTAATATATGAAATAAATGTCCGTGCATTTACAGCTGATAAATCTAGTGGCTTAGATCCAAGCATCCGGGGCAGTTATCTTGGTGTAATTGAAAAGGTAATGGCTTATCTAATTGAGTTCAAGTAAATACATTACCTCCAGGCAGACACTTATCCTGATCAATTGCTTAAGAGTTTATAGCAGCTACAGAAGTCATAGTTAGAAACATGTTTAAAAATATTCTAACCATAGATGCAAGTTAAAGAAATCTATGCGGAGTGATTTGATTTCTTAGAATTACTATCTGATATGAATAAGGACACATTTGTGGGTACGAATTATAGCAGGAAGAGGATCAACCCTTTAAAATAGGAGATTTGCAACATCCCTTAGGATATTTGCAACATCTTACCTTAGAAGGAGTCTATTTAAATATTTAGTATGATAACTAGTAGGGTAGCATTCCTATTTCTATTTTAGTCATCCCTATTCTTGTTAGACGTTCTATTTATGGATCTTCCTAAATAAATTGATGTAACTAGCCTCTATATAAGGCTACGCTATTTATGAATCAAACATCAAACAATTTATCATAGAAATATTGCTTGAGAGGAAGAGACCTTGTCATGGACAGGTCTCCCACTTGCATAGAAACACAGGGTCTTCTAGGAAAGGGAAGAACTCCAACAAGGGAAATCAAGAGGATTCCTTGGTGGATCGTGTTACAGGTATAATGGGAGGACCAACCTTAAAAGTTAGCTTAAAGGAAGGGAGAGCCCATAAGCCTATAAACCCCATATTGGTCTCTTTTATTACCGATGTGGGACAATTAGACCGTAACATCCCACCACGCTTCGTAGCCCAGGCACCAGCAGGCTGGCTATGTACCAGACCTTTTCTAGCCCTGGGCGAACACTACTATACCGGCATCACCAGCCACGTACCCATGGGCTGGCTGTGCGTTAGAACTTTTCTAGCCCTCAGCAAATACTGGAATGCCGGCGTCACTACCTGTGGATGTGACACGAGGACTTGAAGGAGTGATGCTAGCTTTGATACTAATTGTTATAGGTCTTATTGGGGAACCAATCCCAAAAGCTAGCTTGAAGAGTGTGAGAGGCCATAAGCCAATAAACCCCACATTAGTCTCTTTTATTACTGATGTGGGCCAATTAGACCGTAACAGATCGTCCTGTTACTAGATCCTACGCCCGGACCCATATCAATTTGATATTAGAGTCATGCATGATGGACAACTTAGGGAATATCCAGAATGAGCTCAGTGTGTTTATGCAAAGGGTTGAGCAACCTTTTTAGCAAATGGAGGAGCTTCGGTAAAGGAACTCAATTGCCCAATTCGAAGAGATGAGTCACCAGTTTAGGGAGCTAGGAAGGGAACCTAATCGTAAGGGGCATGGAGGTGGGGCGAGCGGCAACCATGCTTTGACTAGTTGAGGGGAGAGGCCGAACGAAGGGCATCTCGAGCCCCAGATGGTACCACGTTACTCGAAATTGAAATTCTCCACCTACAATGGTTCAAAGGACCCTCTGGTTTGGCTGCATCATTGCAATCAGTTTTTTCAAAGCTAACGGATGGAAAAAGAGGATTGATTAGGCTTGGCTACATTTCACTTGATAGGGGAGGCCTAACTCTGGTATTAGCAGGTAGAATAGGAGATACCAAGAATGTCGTGGGAGGACTTCAAGTCACAATGCAACATAAGATTTGGTCCCCCCTTAAGCACTAACCTGCTAGGAGAATTAGCCAATCTCAAACAGACAAGTACTTTTGAGGAGTACCAACGTCAATTTCAAACCTTACTAGCATGCACCACTAGACTCCAACCCAAGCAACAAGTGGGCCTATTTATAGCAGGATTAGTTGATGGGATACGGATAGATGTGGAGATGTAGAGGCCGAACACGCTAGGTACAGCCATGAACATGGGAAGGGTTTTTGAAAGGAAGCAATTGATTGACTAGGGAGGGGGAGCTCGACGTACTTTTGCTTTAGGCAGCAACCATAAGCAATGCTTCAGCTTGGGCGACAGCCAAAAGCTCTCGGGCCAGCCCTGTGACTGTTAACAACCGAGACAACAACCCCCTGGAAGGTTCCCCAACATCGGTCTTCAGCATGGGAAGTAGCCCAACCCCATTTTTAAACGTTTGTCAAGGAAGGAGATGGATGAAAGACAAGCAAAGGGACTTTATTTTAATTGTGATGAGCCATACTTAGGGGGACACAAGTGTAAGCGGCTGTTTTGGCTTGAAGTGGCAGACCTGGAGGATGAAGATGATCAAGCAGACCTTGGGGAAGCCGAAATTTCCCTCCATGCGGTCACTAGAATCAAGAATGCCCAGACTATGCAACTGGAGGCAATTGTGGTGGGAAATCCGATGCTAGTATTGGTGGATTCAGGGAGCATGCACAATGATTGCCCTACAAATTGGATTAAAGGTTCAGCAACAACTGGGTATACAAGTTTCTGTAGCTAACGGGGAGCGATTCCCTAGCTCAGGCATATGCGAAGCCGTGTTACTTCAGGTTCATCGTGACTCCTTTGTAACTGATTTATTGGTTATTCCATTACAAGGATTTGATGCAGTGTTGGGTGTGAAATGGTTGCGTACTTTAGGTCCAATTTCGTGGGATTTTAAGTCCTTGACAGAAGAGTGCAGTGGTATGAACAGAAGGTGCAAAGAAGTATCCGGGTGCATGTTGTGCAGATTTAGGAGCAGCGGGCTGTAGCATTGGAGAAAATCTTGACAGAATTTCCGAATCTCTTCTAAAAACCAACCTGCCTACCCCCCACTAGACATTGTGATTACCGAATCACTCTTCAACTAGGTTCTGGCCTAGTTGTAGTTCAGCCATATCGGTACCCCAACCTTTAGAAGGATGAAATTAAGAGACAATGTGCTGATATGCTACAACAAGATATTATTCAAGCTAGTTGCTCACCGTTCTCTTCACCCGTACTTTTAGTCAAAAAGCAAGATGGGTCGTGGAGATTCTGCATTGACTATTGGGAGTTAAACTCAGGTGTTCTTTAATCAAGTGTTTCGTTTACATGGTTTGCCTGAGTCTATTATTATTGATCGCGATGTGGATTTTACTAGCATGTTTTGGAAGGAGCTCTTTTGCCTGTGTGGGACTCAGTTGGCTCACTCCTCTGCTTATCATTATCAAACAAATGGACAGACCGAGGTGGTCAATTGCACCGTCGAGATGTATCTTAGGTGCTTTGTTTGGGATCGTCCTAATAGTTTGGTGGATTGGATTGCATGGGCGAAGTATTGTTATAAAACCTCCTTTCATTCTTCTTTGTGAACTACACCCTTCAAGGTAGTTTCAGTTGGTGAAGCGGCTTGGACAGGTGGCTTATTAGCTCGCCTTGCCTTCGGGCAGCAAAATTCATAATGTGCTCCATGTCTCTCATCTTAAAGCTTTAAGGACCCATTTTTATTCCCCCCTTCCACCTCTTTTTGATGGCAAGGTTGTCCCTACACCATATATGGTCCTTCGGTCCCACCTGAACCGTGGAGTAGGCGAGATTTTGGTGCAGTGGCCTGGATTGCCTGCTGAAGAAGCTACGTGGGAAAATGTTTCAGATTTCCAACAAGCTCATCCACACTTTTAGCTTGAGGACAAGCTCCTTGTCGAGGAGGAAAGTAATGATATAGATAAGGATGCATTTGTGGGTACGAAATATAGCAGGAAAAGGATTAGCCCTTTAAAATAGAAGATTTGCAACATCCCTTTATAATAGGAGATTTGCAACATCTTACCTTAGAAGGAGTCTATTTAGATATTTAGTATGATAACTAGTAAGTCAGCATCGTATTTCTACGTTAGTCATTCCTATTCTTGTAAGAAGTCCTATTTATGGATCTTCCTAAATAAACTGATATAATTAGCCTCTATATAAGGCTGTGCTATTTATGAATAAAGCATCAGACAATTTATCATAGAAATATTGCTTGAGAGGAAGAGACCTTGTCATGGATAGGTCTACCTCTTGCGTAGAAACATAGGGTCTTCTAGGAAAGGGAAGAACTCCAACAAGGGAAATCAAGAGGACTCCTTGGTGGATCGTCCTGTGACTAGATCATACGCCCGGACCCATTTCGCTGTCATTGTCAGTCTCACCTTATTTGTCATCAGGTCATTGTTGTAGTACTGATAATTTTGTGGTCTCATAGATTACTATTCAAGTTTGAAGTTGTCTTGTTGATCCCATAATTGTAATAATTATGGAGGGATATGTAGAATTGAAGGCTGCTTCTAAGCACACATAGTATTGGAAAAAAGTTAACAATATCTTGATCATGAATTGTACACATAGTATTGAAAAAAAGTTAACAATATCTTGATCATGAATCACTTGTTATCTTTTTGTTGATTTAGACCATACATGACTCTTCACTTTTATTTTTTTCTTGTAAAATTACTTTTCACATTTTGTTAATATGTAGCTATGTGATTTTTCTTACATAACACGTTTTTTGACTGTTACTTCTGTATATCAAGATCCCCCATCTTCTGGAGCTTGGAGTCAATGCAGTGGAGCTGCTTCCCGTTTTTGAATTTGATGAGTTTGAGTTCCAAAGGCGCCCAAACCCCAGAGACCACATGGTATAGTATGTTTGTTGTTATTTTGTTCTAAAACTTCATCTGTTTATATCTTTGTTTGCTCAGATCTCCTGCACTTTGCCGTTTTGCATATTATTCCTTATAACTAGTTGCGCTAGTGAATATTTGAATACATTTCATCAAAGGAATTTTGCTTCTTCTTCGATTATAAACAATTTCTAATAGATAAGGCTTATTTTAATTTAACATAACTGCACGCTAATGGACAATGAATTATGGATAACTTAAGGTGCATAGTATGTTTAGGTTTGCTTATGTATTCTCTTCTAGCCATCGAAATGGAGTAAAAGCATCGGGTATTTTGAAGTCCTGTCTCTCTAATTGATACGATCAACTCTTGGGTCCATAGAAAATCGCGAATCATTTGGCTTAAATATTTTTTAGAGAAATATGGCTGACATAAGATGAAACGAAACTTATTATATTACTCAAAGAGAAGGAAATACCCCGAACACATTACTGGTAGCCCAACTGATACTCACTGTAATCAAACTGGAGATGCATCATAGTACTGAAGATTTTTGTGTCAAACTTCTTATGCACCTCTTGTTTTGGTGCATAACTAAATGTAATAAATGATAAGCAGTTAATTTTTCTTCTTACCCTTCTCTTGAAGATCAATACATGGGGCTACTCAACAATCAACTTCTTTGCTCCAATGAGTCGGTATGCTAGTGATGGAGGAGGGCCTCTTAATGCATCTCATGAATTGAAACAAATGGTTAAAGCCTTGCATAATGCTGGCATTGAGGTAATGAATATCTTAAATTTTGCATTTCCTGCTTCAATTGTCCTCTGTTGCAAGTTGTAAATGTGAGATGCACTGCCTTCATGTATCTGTGCTTGTGTGTGTTCATGTTGGTTATTTTGTGCTTGTATTTGTGATTATATTGTGCAAAACCTGAACTTATTAAGCCTTCAGCATATCATTCTTCATTCTGCAGGTTATTTTGGATGTTGTTTATAATCATACAAATGAGGCTGATGATGAAAATCCTTATACCACATCATTTCGTGGCATAGATAATAAGGTGCTTTGCGCTTCTCACCTTTGTTGTTGTTGCATTTTGGAGTTCCTACTTGTTCACTTCATTGGAGGCTTTCAAATGGGATGTGCTAGAATGAAATTAATCGTCCAAGTGAATGACATTCTAATTACTGATATCCTGGTTTCTTCTTATTATTGTTAACTTAGTTCTTAGGCAATGTTTTCAGAAAACACTAAATAATATTAGGGGGTTTCCCTATTAATCCTTTAAAGAATGCTAAAGTCTGAAATGTAAGTTCAAGAATGGAAAAGGTCACTAGCCGCACTTTACTTGGGAGCCTTTCTATTCTCCTTAGCTACATTTGCTACCATGATGTGGAATTTTCCTTGCTAGTCAATTATACATGTCAAAATCATCTGCAGGTTTATTACATGGTTGACCTAAACAACAAGGGCGAGTTGCTAAACTTTGCTGGATGCGGTAATTCGAATCATTGTGCTTTAATTTTCCCCTTTATGTTGGAATGTTCCTGAGCTTGCCTTCCCTATTCCACTGGATTTCCGTTTTGAATGAAGTTTTCTGCTCTCCTCATGACATTAAGACTTGATGTAAAATGAGAAAACGAGATACAAGATTTCACCTGGCCTAGATTATTTTTTACTAGATGTGAGGAATTACATGGCCCATTTTGTGCCCCATTCAGCTGTATTAGAAGGAATTATTGTAACTAGGCCACGTAAGACACAGTCTTCTATACAAAGATTGATGTCTTACATCCACTTGTTTTCGTGTTTATTTGCAAGTTCTTTAGCACATATTTTGTTCAAGTAAAGCATAAAATTTATTATTTCCATCCATAAGTTTTATTCTTTTGTTTTCCATTGCGTCAACTAGATTAGAGAAGGGGAAATAAACATCAATATTCTTGTCTTATGTGACAAGATGACTAATGAAACAAATATGATCTGATGCCAAAGTTCTCGTGATTAGGATCTCCGATTATAAATCACCTACATGATTTTTATTCTTAAACTAAATGTATATCAGGCATGCTTTGTTAAGGTGTTCTAGCAATGCATATTTGAAGATTTTTAAGTTGCAATGATTAAAATTTCCAGGTAACACGTTGAATTGCAATCATCCTGTGGTCATGGAGCTCATCCTTGATAGCTTAAGACATTGGTAAGGCCAGCATACATCATTTGTGCTAATATGATGTAATCCACCTGCACAGACAGGTTCCAGTACACATTATGTTCCAATAACAGATGATTTCGTTGTTTATGATTTAGACCTATTCTTTCAGTTCGATCATCATTTATGCCATCCTCTTTGGCTGGAAATCAGGGTCACTGAGTATCATGTGGACGGATTTCGCTTTGACCTAGCTAGTGTTCTCTGCCGAGGAACAGATGGTTCTCCACTCAACTCTCCTCCAGTTATTAGAGTGAGTTGAAATGCCACATTGGATCAGCATGATATCAGTGATGGATAGAACAGCTAGTATATTGATCTGCAATTCTTTGACAAACCAGGCAATTGCAAAAGATGCTGTTCTGTCGAGATGTAAAATCATTGCAGAGCCTTGGGATTGTGGGGGTCTTTATCTGGTTGGAAAATTTCCAAATTGGGACAGGTAACTCTTTTGTACTATGGTTGTCCCATCTAGTTTCTACTAGCTTGGTGGATTCCATCTCAAAACAGGTCACAATCTCCTGCAATTTCAATATTGATGATTTGTGTGCTCTATAGTTTAGCCAGTTTGTGAGAAGTTCACTACTTTTTGCAAAAGCAAACATCGGGCATCAACTCTTAGTAGTCTTCTTTTGCAGGTGGGCGGAATGGAATGGGAAGTATCGTGATGACATAAGAAGATTTATCAAGGTAATGTGTTCCTATACGTTCTCCGCAATTTAAAGGTTGCTTAACAAACATGATATATCTACGGATAACATAATGGCATCTCTTTTATCTGAAATTTGCCGCTCAGCCTTTTGTCCTCAAATGTGTTTAAAGGTAAGCAGGTAACAGTTTTCACGGTTGCTGGTTATTGGTTCTATAATTGTTATTTAACCAATTGTTTAGAACAGGAGTTCTAGTACTAACATAAATTAGATTTTTGGATCTTGCTTGCTGAAGATTCTCATTTTCGATATCTTTCTTTAATATTCCATCTCGGCAAGCCAATTGGTATCCTTTTCTCTTCATAAAGTTGGTGTTTTCTTGACATTTTATTTTCTTCTTAGCTGCTTCATCATCTATTCCTCTTTATATTCGTTCTTTTAAGATTGATAGAGGTTGCTTTGACCTTTTATTTTCTTCTTAGTTTCTTCATCAGCTATTCCTCTTTATCTTTGTTCTTTTAAGATTGATAGATGTCGCCTCAGTATACTGATTTACCATTTATCCTCACTTTACTGATTTACCATCTATAGGGTGATTGTGGGATGAAAGGCTCCTTTGCCACTCGTGTTTCAGGATCTGCTGATCTCTACAGGGTAAGAATTGTTCATGTCTTCATCAGCATGTTTGTTGCCTGTTGTCTTTCCTTGGTTATCTTCTGAGGTGCCTTCTTTCATATAGACACTGTATACTGTTGCTCGTTCATTTAACACTAATGATTTGGAGTTCTTCTCCTTCTTCAGGTAAATAACCGCAAGCCTTTTCATAGTGTTAATTTTGTTGTTGCGCATGATGGGTTCACACTGTATGATCTAGTTTCCTACAATTTTAAGGTAAAAGCAGACTTCAAAAATGAATTAGTCTGTATTCACTTGAAAAGCTGCATCAAGTGGCTGACTTGATTGTTGGTTTTATAGCACAATGATGCTAATGGAGAAGGTGGAAACGATGGAAGCAATGACAATTTAAGCTGGAATTGTGGCTTTGAAGGTAAGTTTTCATGTTTACTGTGCTTCAACTATAATTCATAATTCCTTTGGCTTTGCAAGTTTGGTTGCATTTGAACTGATACTTATCTAAGCGTCTAGCACCATCTTTTACTGTGAATAACCCTATAAGTGAGAAATCTATTATCTTGGCAGTAAATAGCAGCTATGCAATAAAATTCATTATAGTCAAGGACAAATAATTTTATAGGATTTATGGTAGTCGAGGAAAATAATTTAATCTGCCAAAATGGAAGCTAAACATATGTCAAAAGTAATCTTGGGGCCTGCAGCGTCAAATCTCTTATCAATTAGGGCCAATTTGGTCTTCTATTTTTCTGTGATTAGTCACAAAAAATCACCGATGATGTGTTTATGCATTTATCCATTTTATTTCTTTGACAGGAGAAACGGATGAATGTAATATTAAAGCCCTACGCTCTAGGCAAATGAAAAACTTCCATTTGGCTTTGATGATATCTCAGGTACGAAGTGTTATTAAAATTATGATGTCAATGTTAATGAAGGGTGTTTACACCGATGCTTAAATGATGTGGATTTATCATGGCGAATCATGGTAGATGAGATGATTTTGGATTGTTGCTTTGCATCTTTATCAAGATAGTAACTCAATTTCCTCCTGTTGGAAGATTTGGGTCTACTGCCACCCTCTTCTTCATCTCAACTCCACAAATGATAATTTGACTACATATGCATGGTTGTATTTGTATATAGTACCAATGCTCTTGCAGCAATGGTGTAAATGTGGAATTCATATCACCAGGGAACGCCAATGATGCTAATGGGAGATGAATATGGCCATACTCGCTATGGAAATAACAACAGCTATGGACATGACACATCTATTAATAATTTCCAGTGGGAGATTGTAAGTTCCATTCCATTTCTTTCATTTTGATGCCTCCATTTACTTGGCTAATGCATGGTTGTCGTATGACAGTTGGACACAAGAAGGAGTAGTCACTTCAGGTTTTTTTCTGAGTTGATAAAGTTCCGACTAACACACAGAGTATTCAGACATGAAAGTTTTCTCACCCGAGTAAGTCTTTCCTTAACAGTCTGTTTTCAGTACTGCATTCATGTTATGAACTTCTCATATTTTTTATCTTGGTAAGGAGTCCCTGAAGGTGTCTATTCCGTACAGGATGATGTTACATGGCATGAGGGTAACTGGGACAACACAGAAAGCAGATTCCTTGCTTTTACGTAAGAAACCATACCCGTCTTCCCTCTGAAATATAGTTGGTAAATATGTACCTGCCTTTGTGGACTTTAGTTTCATGAAGGTAGTAATTTCATGTAAATATTTTATTTTATCACCGATTTGGTTGGGACAGTTCTTTCAAAATTACTGTTTATTTTAAAGATGCATCTACCTTTCGTTTACTGTGCCTTCAAAATTAAAACTTTTTAAAGAAAATGTTGATGTCTTCCATTTTCCTTCATCACACGAAACTGAATTTGATAGGATCACGGTGAACCGTAGTTAGTTTCCTTTGTTATGAAGATAGTGTCAATATACCTCTCTGGTAATGCATTCGATCCACTTCCCCGCGTTGAATTACTCTGTTTTTCTCCCGTACAGGCTTCATGACAGTGATGGGGAAGATATCTTTTTAGCATTCAACGCTCATGACTATTTTGTTAAAGCTTCTATACCCTCACCACCATACAAGAGGCGATGGCTTCGTGTGGTAAAGTTTCTTTTACATTTCTGGTGGATCTCAAATTTGCCACTTACTGCTTTTTGCTTTTAACCTCCGTTGCTCAAATCTGTAAAAGATGCTTTTAGTCGGTCTAATATCAGCTTCCTCACCACCTATATAATGTTGACATTTTTACAATCTTGTGTCTACAAATTTGGTCTTGTAGAACAAAATGATTGTTGTTATATAAAATACTATATTTTGATACTTCCAAGTTTCCTCTGACTGATTCTGCAAATAAACTCTTATTACATTGCAGGTGGACACCAATCTGGAATCTCCGCGTGACATCGTCCCGGAAGGCGTCCCAGGCATTAGAAGCACTTACAATGTGGCTCCATACTCGTCCATTCTTCTTGAAGCTAAACGTGTATGAGTTCCACCTCCGTACAAATTAGCACTTCCAATTAACTTGGACCTGGAGTGCTAGTCACTTAAACCAAATAAAGCTCCAGGATCCAGTGCATGTAGAACATAGTTGTCGGTGTAGTAGTGGATGCTTTAGTTTCAGTTTTAAACATACTAGGGTTATGTCCTGAACATGAGATTGTAGTACAGTATTAGCGATGGGTGCTAAGCCCATATGAACAATTTTCTTTTCCCTAAAATATCGGTGCTTAATTTGGGGAAATTTCAGGAAAATTCACTCCCTAATTATCAATAGTTGGTATAGAAAGTAGAAGATTATAATTGGCGCTACAGGCTGGATGATATATTGCCGGAAATGGTCAAACCCAGTACCATGAACATGGTGTATACAGCTGTGCACCAAACCTGCCACCAGTTCCAAGCTCATAGGACCGTTCGAAGGTTGGTTGAACTTGGACCCTGAAGATTGGCTCCAAGCTGGTGGTAGCTAGAGTAAGCGACCGACAAATGTGTGGTCATAATTACGTCATCCAATTTTGCGCAAAACTGAAAGTAAGAAAACTAGTGGTCCGTCTGCGGTGCACAATGTTCATGCTCAGCATCTTCTAATTCAACAAAAGCATTTATCAAATGCTTTATACCATATTAAACTTGATTAAAAACACTAGATTAATTTAGAACTTACTAAGAATAATTTTGAGTCAATTAATAATTAAAAGATAAATTAATTAAAAATAAAATATAATTAAAATTTTAAATATAATTAAAAGAGCTTATCTTTTAATTATATTAATTTTTAATAGCGCACGGAAACGAGTCCCGGGGTAATTGATTCTGAGAACGAAGTCACCGCCATTAGGCTGCGGTGCGGTCCTCATCGGACGTTTAGTGGGGATAGTCGTTCTCCCGACGACAGGTGTTGTTATGTGTCGAGAAACCTCAAAGGTACAAACCCAAATTGACCCATCACTACTCCTCCTGTCCCAATTAACATTTTTTCCTTTTTCTATTTTCTTGACGACTATCAGTATCATTGAGTTGAGCCTACACTTTACCTCAAAGGAAAAGGCCCAGCTGACCAACCCTTTAATATCAAGTGAGGATTTGGAGACGACGACAGTCTTTCTTTTGTAATTTTTATAAAAAGGCTATCTCTATAACTTAAATCGCTTGAAAGTCACTATTCGATGAGGGTAGTGTTTTAATTTAAGAAAAAAGCAATATTTTGCTTTCCCTGTAATGAAAATCTTAAAGTATATTTTTTAACTAAGAATATAACTTAAATCTAATTAAACTCAATTATTTTTAGGGAAGTTTAAATTTATCAATATTTTAAATGAACTAAATTAAGTTGTATACTAATTTTATAATTTGATTCGGTTTGAAATAGTTAAATTCAATTAATAAAAATACTATTATTTTATTAAATAAATAAAATAAAATAAACCGAAATTTAATTATCATCTATTAATCGCATGTTAGTAGGGAATCTTCCCACTATTCTCGTCAATCAAACCCTCTATGCTTGTAGTTGTCGATTGTAAATGATTCCTTCCATCATTAATATTTTATCAAATCATAAAGTTAGCGATTCTACATTATGATGTGTCTTAACTAATACACAGCTAAATGTATGTATTGACATAAATAAGAATGGAATAGTACAAATGAAAACATTTGTGGGATTGGAACGTTTGAATAGTTGATGTAAACAATCCAAAAGTCAGGCTGGCTATGATTGATCTGTACTGTAACCATATCGATGTTGCTGAGTTGGATCAAACTATCGCTATAAAAAGAAATATATCTTTTTGAGCAACGTAAAACTTAGAAATTTGAAACCCAACAAACGTGTCGATCACAACGGTTAGTAGAATCTTTGTTCCGTTATTAATCGGTAGCTGTCTAGGTCTATTACACGCTTCCGTTACCATTTTATGTAGTCTGTCTGTCTGTACTGGTTCTTTATATAAAAGACTCGACAGAAAAAAGAAAAATAAAATTAAAAAGTACAGAAAAAGGGATGAGTGATCTAACGACGGAAACGAAGGAGCTTAAAATCAACGCGTTATAAAGATGACCGTTGATGAGGAGCAAATCGTACGGTCCAGATTCTTTATGAGAACCACGTGTCACTAACAATTTTGTTGAATGGGGCTGTAGTCGTAATTTCAGGACAGAACTCGGACAGACGACTCAACTCAAATCCTTAAAACCTCCTACCATAAATACCCCAGCCTCATCAATCCCTAGTCAAGTGTTTCTGTTCTGTTGCCTCTCTCTCTCTCTCTCTCGAGCGGTCGGTCTGTCTGTCTGTCTGCCTGTCATTTTGGCTTCTTGCTCTCTCTCACTTTCTTCTCATCAATGGCGTCCAAGAGCTTCGTGACTTTGATGGTTCTCGCTTTATTCGCCGTCTCTGCCTTGGGCCAGGCTCCAGGAGCCGCTCCAACCCTCGCACCGTCGAAATCACCGCCGTCGGCTCCTTCTCCTAAGACTGCTCCTCCCACTCCAGCTCCAACAACTTCTACTCCTCCAGCGGCGTCCCCTCCTACTCCCTCGGCAGTTCCCGCCGCGTCTCCGACTGGCTCTCCTACCAGCTCTCCGCCTGCTCCCCAGGCTCCAAGCTCAGCCCCCTCGGTGGCTGTTACTCCAAGCGCAGCTTCATCTCCTGGAGCATCTCCTGGACCTGGAGCATCTCCGACCTCAACTCCTGGGAACGGTGCTGTTTTGAACAGAGACGTGGCGGTATTGACAGTTGTCGGAGCAGCTCTTTCGTGGACTTTGTTGATGTAGATCTGATGTCTGATGCTTATCATCAGCAGTTCATTTTTTTAGAACTTTGCATTACATTAGGCTTATGAGTCTCTTGCTTTTTCACATTTTATTGGGTGTCTATGGACAGTGATGAGTGACTTTTGCGTTGTTTTGACTGTTGAGAATTTGATTATTATTTAATTATATTCACTCTATATTTATTTATGCCATTCTTGTTATTATCTAGTGAATGTCTTGTTTCGACCTGATTCTGAGGCGATGAAATATTGTTATTGAAAATGATATAACTCACTCTCTATTAATCGCATTGCTTAAATACTTCAAGAAATAACTAAATAATTGAAGAAGAAGGTTAGGGCCTTGGGGCTATGGGGGATGCGGTTGTACGATGGATTTCACGTGGTCACAGCTGTAAAACTAAGGGGTTGTTTGTTTCTGTTTTTGTTTTTAATTTTCTGTTTTTGTTTTCAAATTCGGTAAAAAATCATGTTTGTTTGAGTTTTTAGTTTTTGTTTTTGGTTTTGGTTTCTTCCGGTTTTCAAAAATTATGAAAACCATAACAAGTTGTTTTTGTTTCCTGTTTTTTTTTCATAATCTGATTTACTATCATTTAAATATATATTACATAATTTTTAATTTTTAATTAAAATTATAAATAATTTAATTCAACATTATATTTATATATTTAATAAATTAAAATTAA
>JANZLX010000002.1:5052895-5071824 GCA_025531955.1 Erythroxylum orinocense | reverse complement strand
ATATCATTAATGTGCCAGCTTGACCTTTTAAGGTCATATCAACTTGGCTTATACACTGTCATCTCATTATTGCTACTGATCTCTTTCTTTTCCTCAATAATATACCCAATATTGTAGTGACATTGGATAGCAATTTTCGCTACCGAAAATCAACCGGTTCACCACTTGGTGATTTTTTCGATTCGGAAATTTTCTCCGAAAAATTCCAAAAAAATTCCTATAATTCCCATAAAATATAAAACATACAAAAACTCAGTCCAATAAATTTTTTAAATATAATTTCCATATAAATCACAATAAAAGTCCATTTAGGCCCAATACCGAAAAATAATCATGAATGCAAGTACAGTTAGTTCATGTGCACATATTCCTTGTTTACAAATACCAGTATGCATGAACAATTTTAATTAATCCCAATCACTCTCATCCTTTGATAAATTACTATTTTACCCTTCCTGTCGGGGGTGGGATGTTACAGGATTGATGGGTCATTTTGGGGTTGCTAAGAAACTAGATATTTTGCATAAACATTTCTATTGGCCTGGTATACGTAGGGATGTTGAGCATGTATGTGACAAATGCATTACATATAAACAGGCAAAATCTACTGTTAAATCCCATGGATTATATACCCCTTTACTTGTGCCTACTAAACCTTGGGTTAATATTTCTATGGATTTTGTTTTAAGACTGCCTAGAACAAAGAAGGGGTATGATAGCATCTTTGTTGTTGTTGATCGATTTAGTAAGATGGTGTATTTCATTGCATGCCATAAGACTGATAATGCTGTGCATGTTGCTAATTTATTCTTTAGGAAAATTGTTAGATTGCATGGTATTCCTAGGTTTATTGTTTCAGATATAAATGTTAAATTTTTTAGCCATTTTTGTCATGTTCTGTGGGGAAAGTTGGGTACTAAATTGCTTTATTATACTACTTGTCATCTACAAACAGATGGACAGACTGAGATTATTAATAGAACCTTAGGTACCTTGTTGCATGTTGCAGTTAGTAAAAATTTGAAAACTTTGGGTGATTGTTTGCCATTTATAGAATTTGCATATAATATATGTGTGCATTCCACCAGAGGATATTCACCTTTTAAGCTTGTATATGGTTTTAATCCTTTGACTGTCTTAGATTTGGTGTATTTACCCTTGCATGAGTTGTCCAATATAGATGGTAAGAGGAAAACCGAGATGGTTAGGGACTTGCATGTGAAGGCAAGACAACATATTGAGCATAGAAACAGGGTGTATGCGAAGCAAGTCAATAAGGGGCGAAAGTTGATGACTTTTGAACCTAGTGGTTGGGTTTGGGTGCATCTGAGGAAGGAACGGTTTCCTGCCCAAATGAAGTCCAAGTTAGATCCTAAGGGTGATGGTCCATTACAGGTGTTGGAACAAATCATTGACAATGTCTACAAGATTTATTTGCCAGGTGAGTACAATGTTTCTGCTACCTTTAATGTTGTTGACCTTTCTCCTTTTGATATGGATTTAGATTCAAGGACGAATATTCTTAAGGAGGGAGGGACTGATATAAGTAGGAGCAAGGATCACCATAGAGATGGCGTGCGTAATGAGGGCGAGCTTGTCATTCCAGTTGGACCTATGCCCAGAGCTAGGACCTATAGACACAAGGAGGCCCTCTATACGCAAGTGGGCCAATTTGTGGAGAGGATGGAGTGCACTAAGCCTATTGGAGGAGAGCTATCTCTCAAATCCTTATATTGGACTCATTTGGGACTTGAAGACCATTGTATTGAGCTGCGCATCATCACTTAAGCCTAAAAGGAGAGGCACGCCTATAATTAGACTTGGGAGCGCATTGGACCAGACCTAGGCGTGTTTTTATTATTTTATTTTGGATTTGTTTTAAGTTCTATTTACTTTGGGCTTTCATGTATTATTTAGCCCAAGTCTTTTATTATTTGACCTAGGTATAAATACCCTCTTTAGGGTTAGGGAAAGACAACTTTTGCTCAGATTATTTTCTTGTGTGTTGCCGGTGATATTGAGAGGTGAAACCCCTTTTGTTCTTTTCAACTTAGGAATTAAACATCACTTATCAACTACATCAGATTGTGGCGTGATTTTGATCCTAAACAACTTTCTTGGTTTGTTCTTTACCCGTTACCTAGGTTGCTCGAGACAAGTTCTTCGTGAGATCTAGTAGGTGAATTTGAAACCTTGCATATCGGATTTAATTTTAGTTAATTCGAATCTACCCTTTTCTTGTTTCCTTGAATCCGAACTTTTCAATCCTTCAATTCTGTGTGTGCATGTTAAATGCTTTTAACTATTACAACAATTGTTGGCATTGACGCGATGCAAGATCTCTTAAGCTCACAAATTGAGCTTTATAAGTTGTCTTATAGGGATTTTAAAATGACGATTATTATTCGACAAAGAGGAAAACTTTCTCTAGATATTAGTTGTTTCTTTTTTCTTATTTGTTGAAAATTAATTATCACTTTATTTTGTTTATAATACTACTTTTGTTATCTTACGACTTACAGTTTCTTGGCAGCTTGAATTCGGAAATGGTATTCTAGAATTGAAAAGCTTTGCTGTAACACCCCATTCTAGCCCAACGCATGCACGTGTGCAATACAATCACACGTGCACATGCCCGACAGAAATGGCGTGTTAACTATATCACCTTCACTTCATCACATAGCATCATAAGCAAAATCATAAATAGCATAAGATCTAAAATCCAAAAGTTTCCTCATTTCATTTCATAAACTATCATTTAAAATGTAGCATTATCCATCATCCACATTTATACAACATCATCCTTTGAGTGTTTACAGCTCGGTCTGCAAAGTATACTACATGCTTGAGGAATTAATAAAATAAAAAACAAAGACTAGTTTTTCAGTCCTAGCTAACCGACCTTTGGGCCTTGCCTTTACTTTAAAAATTATACAAAAATGCTTTTAATGTAGTCTTAGAACTTAAGTCGTCGCTCTCTCGAACTTGAAATTGTCAGCGTTGAAATTTTGGCAAGTTTTGCGAACTCAACAAGGTAACCATCCTCAATGGTTCACTCTTGTCATACAACAAACAACAAATCATACTATCATGTAATTCATGTCAACTTGATTTTTGTCAAGTAGTATCACATAACACCTAATCACATTTGTCATATTTCAAAAACAAAATTCAAACATTTCATCATTTCAATACAATTTTGCAGAACATACACATTGACAAATTATCACATATTTCATACACAAAGTTATCAAAACATTGCAATCATTCAATTTATTTAGATCATATGTTATCAGACTCGATTTCATTTATTTCATTGTAATGACTGTGTGCCTTTTTCACTGTCCCGTATCCGTTACGGATACCAGGCTCTTTCATACTGTCCCTTATCCATTGGGGATACAGGGCTTTTATACACATTGAGCCTTAGGCTCTAATCACGGATGTCTAATCTTTAAACTCTTTCTTACTGACGACATCAGTCACAACTGCCTTTATATGTCATGCATTGAAATAAAATGCATTCCTCAATTTCAGTCATCACATTTGATCGATTACATTTGAATTCATGTTCTTGTTCACAATAATCATTAGACTAGGTCCGACATGAACATTCAAGTTGAGAACCATGTCATCAACGTCATTCACATTCAAATAGCACTTCCAATGTTTTAATCATGAATCAAAGCTCCTTGGACAATTCATGTCCGAAATCCAAAACACAATCAGCACATATCAAATTCAATTAGTCATTCTTATTCATATACAAGTAGAACTTCCAATGTTGTTTACATGCATCAAACGTCTCGGACAATTATTGTCTGGAATTTAGTACAAATTTATCAATATCAAATTTAATTCAGTAATAAACAAAACAAGTCAAGGTGAGATCATCTTAGGTTACTCACAATTGTTCCTTTTTGCTTTTTGCTTATTGCCTTGAAGTTTTGGCAATATCTGGAAGTGGTCGCTCAACTTGCTCTTCTATATGCAATCAAATAAAATTCATGTTACCACATTGTTCATGTAATTGAATATGCATTTTTATAAATGTATCATGTAACATGCATATTCAATGACATATTCCCGAGAATACTTCTGTAATAAACCGTTTCAAGGATCAATTGTACTCCAAATGTGTCAAAATTCATACATTCATTAACTATTCCAACTTTCTTGTCAACAGATTTTCGGGTCTACTTTACATGATCATTATGACAAGTAAAATGGTGTATTTTGTAGCATTTTCTTCCAAACAATTGTTCCTCTGTGCCTTAAGTTTCTAATGACATCGAGATCATACAATTTGGTTCATTATTCTATGAGTTATGCTCAAAATACTACAGACTGAATACATTTGAAATTTGGCTGGGCATGATTAGGCATTCAAGTTGTATAACTCATATCTCTCAATTCCAATATCCAAAAATTACAAACTATATACCAATTGAAAAATAAGAGAATAAGCTACAACTTTTGTGAAGATATCTTTGCCTGATTCAGCCTATATAAATACATTTTATTTGAGAACAACAGGACATGATTTTTGTCACGGGTAGTGTTATAGCCTAAGCCAGGACTCAATTTCAAACAATTTCAAGGCCCTTAAGGACATAATTCAAATTCAATTTCTTCTTAAAATTTGTAAACAAATTTCTCTAGTTCAATTTAAATCAAGAATCATCTTATTTAGAGATCTACTAATCCAGATATAATTAAAATATCGAAGCATGTTCAATGAAAGTTCTCCAGTTCATAACATTCTAGCACATTTCCTCATTTTCATCCTAAATTCATTAATCAAATATTTCCCGAATGAATTCAGATGGCTCTAAATTTTCATGGAGAGGAAGGACAATGTATTAGGTGCTCAAGTTTCAAGTCATTTGGAGGTCGGATGAAAAAGTTATAGCCAAAAGACTTAAAGTTGTTCAGTAAAAATACTCTAGTTCATATTCACACTTCAAAAACCAAAATCATACACGTAAACCATCACCTTCTTCTTCCTCTCTCCACTACAATTTTGTTTTCATGAGGAGTAACAATTCTCAACATAATCCATAACCTATTTTTCACATCTTTTTGAAGTTAACAACTTCACAAACTTTCATCTCAGCTCATCTAGACACAAACAATTCAAAAATCCAAAATTTAAACATAAACATAAAAACCAGCATCCCTCATGCATATTCCTTATTTTATGCATTTTTCTCCATTTTTTTGTACTTCCTCATTACTGAATTTATTTCTTCCCATATCACCCATGCATGAACCCATGTACAAAACATTAAAACAACATCAAATGTTTTCAAGAAAAACTTACTTGATTCAATAAAATTCTAGCTTAAAAATTCCAGATTTTCTAATCCTCTCAAGCAAACAAACATCAACGCAAACTTATAATCATCTTCAGCTAGTTCTCCAATAGTTGGGAGTTAGAAGCCAAATACACAAACATGCATAACAAGTAGCTTCGGTGATGGATGAAAAGAACAAGGAAAAGAGTTTTAGTGTTGGTGTTGGTGTTTTCGACGGTGAAGAAGAGATGTGAGCTACAGAAATTTTTCTCCAAGCAAAATGATTGTGTGGGTTGATAACTCAATGACACATGGCACCATACATATGGGCCATGTGTCACCCTCGCATTTGTCTCTTATTCTATATTTTTTGTACAAAATACCCCCAAATTTTTGGAAATTCTGTAAATAATCATAATACTCTCCAAATAAATTTTCAACACAAATAATCCACAATTCACATTTTAATTGCATTTATAAATCAATTATACCCAGAAAATGTCAATGAATGCATGTACAATTAATCATTATTTTAACAAGCCAAAAATAAATATTCACATGTTATGCCATATGATGCATGAAATGCACTTCTAATTTCTCAGTATACACTATTCCGTGGTCCTAACCCCTAACATGGAATATTGGGACGTTATATTTGCAATTCGGATTTTGAGTCAATGTGTAAATGCAACAGGTTATAAATGAAACTGTAGCACATTTGAATTTATCCATTTCAAGAAAAGGAATAGATTGGAGCGTAAGAGATTGAATGACATGATTTTTGTTCGTTACAATTTAAAGCTTCGGAAAATGTATGTTATTATCATTATTAATTTCGATATAATTTCTTACAATTTTCTAAAATTTTATTATTTACTAGGAGTCTTAATAGCACAAGTAGTTCAACTGATCCAATTTTTATTGATAATATTTATCCTTTGGCGGATTGAATTTTTGAAAAACTGAATTTGATAGATGTCAATAACTTGGAAGATGATCTTAGATGGGAAAACATTGACATGTCATTTGGTACATTGAATTTGAATGATAATGATGGTTAAGCTCCTCTTAATAATGAAAATTTTGCACCAAATGATAACTGAGGTTAGTGAAATTATTGCAGGTATCTTCAGTAGATGATTAAATTTCGTTCCAAGTTTTTGTTTTTCCTCTTCTTTTAATTTTACTTATATTTGATGTATATGTTAAATTATATATACGTTATGTAATTGTAAATATTTTTGTTTCAGATTTAACTTCTACTTGATTGTTTCCTCATTACGAACTCTTGTTGTACATTGTAATAGTTTGAGAATTAAAGATATTTATTGTTCTTTTTATTGGATGTTTTGATGTAATTATTATTTATTATATGATGAAATTGCAATATTTTAAGTACTTTGTATTTTTCTTAATTTTATATTTGTATGATGATGATTGCCTTTTTTATATTTATTGTGGTTATTATTTATATGTAAAATATTTAATTATTATTATTATTTTTATATTAATTGTGATTATTATTTATTATTACGATTTATAGAGACATGGTTGATGTAAACTTATAAAATATGCATTACAACTGTATAATATAGCAATTAACTATTTTACAATTTTTAAAAAAATTTAAGGATTATTTCATAAATTTAAAAGATTACCCAAAATAGTACCTAATATTGAACAATATCGGTACAGTAACATACCAAAATTCAATTCAATACTAAATTTGGTACCGTAGTCACACTAGATTAGCCGTTGTACCATGTGACATTCTTATTAAATAGGGTACACATGGCAAAATCTGGGCGCGGATGGATTGTGAGATTAGATAGACTCGTGGGCTTGAGCCCAACCCATTTAGTCTTTCATTTCTCGGATTATTTTGCATCAAACCCTCCATGTAAGTAAAGCAAACAGAAACAAGAACACAATTATTCTAAGATGTACAGTTTAAACAATTTTCAATATTTAGATGTTGACCAGTAAATAAATTTATCAATATCCTTTTTCTACGATTTTGTTGGCTGTTAGGCTCGTGCACGATCAAGTTGAAAAATGGAACATAGACTTGAAAAATCTGCAGAAAATTGAGGACATACTTACAGCTCTTTTCAAGGCTAAACTCGCACGTGAATGTTATGAAATGCGTCTCTTACTAAGATATTTATCCTACCACCTAAAGTTGTAACTGCAGGCTCAGGGTTTTGCTTCTTTGCCTGTCCCACCGGCTTTGTCAGTGTCTGAATCTATTGCAGAAAACACCTCTTTTTCGACTTCTTCTACCTGCAATTTTCGGTTCAAATTATTAACATTAGAGATTTATGAGTCGGCTAAACTAAGGCGCAATTATCTGTGGGAACAGGTTATGAAATGGTCTTCAAGTTGGAAAACAACTTTCATAGGACAAATTGACACATTTCTTGGGAGTTGTACCTGAATTTAATCATAAAACACCTTAATAATTTTGTCGGAACGAAGGGCGATCAATATATAAGTACCTTCTCAAGGAAAGCGTCTGCTAATTTAGCGTTCTTTACTGTTTCTTCGGCGATATCTTCCACAAATTCTGCCGCCTTATCAAGTGCACTATCTTCCGGCACATGTTCACCAATCTCTTCCGACACCTTATCCACTGCCTCCGCTACGTCTTCTACCAGTTCTGTGACTTGTTCTGCTGTCTCCACAACTGAATCAAATTGCTCTGCAAATCAAAGTTTTCAGATAAACTATAAGGACAATGTTGGACTCAGTTACGATTTAAGGACAAGAACTCTGCGAAGTTTCCCTTTTATTGAGATTGAAGAAGTTTTTGAGTCCCATAAACTACACCTTTTATCTTCAGTAATGGTCCCCATCTGTTTCTCGTGAAGGGTAGGATTATTGTTACTACTATCCCCAAAATCCAACCATTCCTGCCAGTAACAAGAGCAAGCACACATTTTTGTTACATTTTATACCAGTGTTTATGAGACAAAACATATATAAATTAATAATCCGATATATAAAATCACTCGTGAATTTAGAGTTACCAAGGAGCAGGAGAGCGATCTGAAGGGAGAGGAGCAGAATCCGGTTCAACACCACCGTACACAACCGTGTTCCTGCAACATATTACATTCACGGTAACAACTGCCAAACCATCAGAGGATGTATAATTGTATTCTCAAGAATTCATTTAGGCAGAATCTTTTAAACCTTTTCTTGCAGGTACGTCGCAGATCCAGGATAGAGGTGCCTGGTTGGAACATCTGATTCCCATTAAGTTGTAATTTGCGTCTGTCAGACCTGGTTACTAAAGGAAACCAGAGATGTGGATTAGCAGCTTCGCATCTCTGAAAGATCCTGACAACAGGAGTAGTGACGTAAGTAAGAACAAGGGATCTTGTTATCGACATATCAACTTCCGACAGAAAGTAGCACGAGCTGAATTCCCCGATCGATAAGACTAATGCTTTGAGGAACCTGTGTTGTTTTGAAGGAAGAATTTAAGGTAACACGTTCCAGGTAAATGGTCAGAAGCTAGATGATGCTGAGCTTGACTAAGTCAATAGTTTTCGAATGGAATATGATGAATAATCCATTTTCACGTAATCTTCTCTTCTTAGCACACATTCAAAAGTCGCAACAAAAACATCGTTTGTGGTTTTCAATTAGCACGAGGACGAGAATTTCCGTGCAATAATTGGACGAATATGAGCATTTATTTATTAGGAACTAAGTTCCAAAACGATGTGGGACAGGATTGCGATTTATTGCTGGAAGCTACTGCCAAGGAAAAGTCTACAAGACTGGACACCACAACACAACAACGCATGCAAATGGAAAGGTCTGATTTCATGGCTATAGCGACATGATTGCCTTCTGATCTGTTCTGGATTAAGATTGATCGTTTTTTTATAACCGTAAACTTTATTTTTATAAAAAAACAAAAACATTTTGTTTTCATAAATCTAACGTAATCGTCATAAGCCTGGATAACTTTAATTTGTGTTTTTTCTTTGTTACAAAAGGGGACAGACTAAATTAACTCAAAGCTCTAGCAAAATGTGTTCCTTGAGTATCGCGACAGACCAGCTCCTAGACTCCAAAAGGTGCCTTCTGGAAGACATGAAAGCCCGGGCCTAGGACACTAGCAAAGGTTACTAACAATCTGCGTACTGATTGCCTTCTCAAATAACATGCTACTTTCGAACCTCCCAATATTATTGGAGCAACTCTCAAATACCTGGCACCAAAAATTTGTTTAACTTACTAAAAGAATACTATTCGTGAGTTAAACGGGCCATAATAATAGTGTACAATGTGTCCAACGTGCAGGAAAAGCTGCTGTCGCTATTAGGCTAGATCTGACAATCGATATGACCCATCTAAATTATAGTGACCCTACTGAAAAATATATATGTACATATAGTCAGGATCTTAGGTCAAAAATAATTCGGGTCTAAGTCCAGTAAAACACAATTTAGCCCTTTTTTTGGTTATCTAGTCTAATTTTTCATAGTTAAATGTACTTATAAAATTTTATTAAATTCAAATTTATTCTTATATTCAATCAAATTAAAATTGAGTCTCTAATTTCAAATTCTATTACATATCAATTATTATAGTTTGTTATTATTATTATTAAAATAACTTATAATAAAATCACTCTCTTTAATTGTCAGCATTTCTAACACATTAATCTCAAACTGCTTAGCCAAACATTAACTTAAAAATTGTCTTTCCTCGTGTCATTCATTCTCACTATCATACACTAAAAACATTTTGATTCCTTGTAAAGGTGAGTGTTTGATAAATAGCATAAGATTCCCTTGACTTTGTCTATACCCCACAGCTACTGTACTCTTGCAAGTCTCCAAAATATACCTGTAGCAATTGTTTCAGTATATACAATGCTTTCTTCAACTTATAAATAGTTTGGGAAGCCAAATCATTCCTATAACTTGGTTGCATTTCTAAGTAGATTTCTTCCTCAAGTTTTTCATGAAAAAAATGCATTATTAATAACAAGTGTCTTTAATTTTTAATTATAGTTATCTGTCAAAAATAAGAAAACTTTAAAAGTATTCACCTTTGTATGCGGAGCAAAAGTATCTAAGTAATCAATTATGTAAGTTTGAGTATAGTTTTGGCCGTAATTTTATATTATATCTTTCAATCAATCCATCTACCTCATACTTTACTGTATAAATATATTTACAACGTATAGGTTTCTTTTGCTTCGTTAACTCCCAATTTTTATTTATTTTTCTAAGGCCTTCATTTTCACATTCATAGCTTGTTTCCTTTTCTCATTGGTTAAAGTATCAAATAAGGATATAGGGATTACAATCGTGTTTAAGCAAACAAAGAAGAGATTATTGGAAACAAAAAAAAAAAAAGGAAATGACCAAGAGGATATAATAGTAGTTCGGTATAGTTCCTAGTTCTTTTACTAGTAGCAATGAGAAAATTGATCATTATTGCTTAACTAGGAGAAGCTCCAGAAATTGTAATCTCATTCTTAGCATTTACACTGGAGTTTTACACTTGTGTAAAGTTAAGAATAACTATCCAATACACATTGTCAAATCTCGCATTCTAAGGAAAAATTTATCTTTCCTTGTTAATTTTAAGGTTTAGGTTTAGACACAGAATTTGAGGAAGATGGCAAGTCAAGTAGGAAAAAATCCTTGATATCCCTTTATTCGTATCTTTTCCTTTTGAAGAAGAAGTCAGTTTGGCAATCAACAGATTGCATTAGTTGCTAGTTGATTTTATTAGTAGTTAGTTGACTTAGGATTAATATAGTTGATTTGACCACTAAATAATATTAACTGTTTATTTAAAGATGTTTAAAAAAATTAATTGTTTAGTATTAGTTGTTTATGTGTATAATGACTTATAAGGGTAAGACTTAAAAAAAGAATTTATAAAGATATGAATATTATATTGGGTGTTTCTCAATTCCTTGTCCATGCAATTTAGTCAATCATTTTAATTATCTTTATGTTTACTTTCAAAGTTAAAAGAAGACTTTTTTCAAAAACATATTTTGAAAACAAAAAGTTAAAGGAAGAGGTATATAACGGGATGATAACTCTTTGTATATTCTAACTCAAATCTGATATTAATTCAACTTCAAAAATTAAAAATATTAAATTTAAATGATAAACTTACTACCTCTATCTATTTCTCTATCTCTATCTCTTTGAGTAATTTGTAATAACTTTGAATGTAATAGTCTTTTAGTCCCTTAATTTCTCAACCACTAGAAGAAAATATGAGCATTTTTAAAATTAGTTGATTGAGTTTGCAAATATAATTATCAGCGGTTTGACATAGTCAAACAACTACAAAACTTTCATTCCCTTAAAAAATAGTTGATAATCCATTTACCAAACAAGGTCGAGTAATAAAATAAAGATCACGTTTATTAAAAGTAATATTTACCGAGACATAAAAACTTTTTAAATAGAGGATGGCAATATTTATACCCTTTTTTAGTTGAAAAAAAAACAAATTTTAGAGCCTTTGGGTCTAACTGATAAAGCAAACACATATAAGATGGGGTGAATTGTGTGTAACGAAAAATTCAAGATACTTTTAAAAAGATAAGATTTTTGGAAGATGTTTAGTTTCTTGGTCTTGTAAGAAACAAAATTGTACAATACTTTCAACAATCAAAGCGGAAAATATAATAACTGTCAGCTATTGTACTCAATTCTTATGAATGAAGCATCAACTCCAAGATTTCTCTCTGAACTTTAATCATATTCCGATATTATCTGGTAATACTAGTGTAATAAAATTTTCAAAAAATCTTGTGAATCATTCTAGTACTAAGCATATAGAAATCAAGTATCATTTTCTTAGGGATCATGTTTTAGAAGGAACTATTTATCTTTTACATGTTAATACTGAAAATCAAGTAGTTGATATCTTTACTAAGACTCTTTCAGAAGATAGATTTTGTTCATTAAAAAAAGAGCTTTGTATGTGCATATTATCTGACATTTAATTATGTTCAATGATATTATGGTATCCTTGTTTGCAGCTATTAACAGACTCCTTCTAAAAGGAAGGCCCTTATTAGGCTATATATGTTAATTAGAAGGCTCCTAACAGTTCAAAAGGGAATAGTAACCTTTGTTCTGAAAGTTGCAATTGTTTCTATTCATGATTTTATTCTTGCATATTTGTGATACTCTTATTGGTCTGTTTGGTCTCCTTCCTTTCTTTTTGATAATAACAAAGGGGGAGAGTAGATATATTTTGATAATGACAAAGGTGGAGACTTAAGATTTAAGTTGATATTTTTTTTTGCTTTGCATGATGTTGAGCATGATGAAATACTAATCTATGATATATTAACTGCTGAAATTTCGTTGAACAAAATCTGCGAAGTATCTGTGATATGCTATTTTACAAACGATAGACTCTTTATTTTTAAAGAAGTAATAAAGACTCCTTCTAATCACGAGTCAAAACCTAAAAACTTTACAAGTATCTTTCAAAATCCTTTATTATCATTTGAATTTTGAAAATATATCTATTATTGGTTGTTATCATTAAAAAGGGGGAAATTGTTAGCTCAATATTTATTATTAAATTTTTTATGATAACGTTTATAATAATAATATTTCAAAATTCAAATTAGATTTATTTTCTTGTATAAATAATGATATAATTCTTAAATGGAAATAAAATTATATGATAAATTTTTCCTTTTTTGCAGGAACTTTCAAATGTACTTATCTTATTTATTTCACAATATCCATAATGGTCTTGTTAATATCGTTGGATTCATTTCCTTGTATAGGATCTTGCTAATCAAATAGTTCAGCTTTTAGCTCCGTGATATATTTCTAATGTCTGAAGATAGAAAATTTCCAGCAGAGATGATATCGCAAAATTTGATAGATGCGAAGTCAACTCAAAGCAAAATTGAAACAACGATTAGTTGAAGGAAATGCCTACTTAAGGAAGAGTAACTATATTTGCAAAGGATACAGACACGAGACTTACAAAATATCTTAGAGCATCAATATTCTTGAATGTTATATCAAACTCTTTGTGCTTTAGAAAGTGATATCACTTTATTAAGAGAGACTGTAAAATCCTTCATACAATTTTTGTTGATAACTTATAGAGATAAGAGATTAACAAAATATTACAATTGTGGAAGATTGAAAAATATACATTTGTGAGTTTGAAGAGGCTTGTCAAATTATTACTTAGTTTTTATAGTGAAATATTCAAGTTGGATATTGGGGACTGGATGTAGACTTCGTTATAAGCCAACCAGTTTAAATCTACTGTGTTATTTTCTCCCTTCCTAATTTCTAACTTTTAAATTTTCGAATTATAAGTTTGTGTTTTCAAAAGGTTCTTTCAGTTTTACAGTAGGTTCTTTCTGTTTTTATATCACAAGAGATTCCTTTCGTTTTTAAACGTTAGCAGGCTCCTATCGGTTAACATGCTCATTTTTTTTTTAATACTGGCAGGCTCCTTTCAATTAAACAGGCTCCTTTAGTTTTAAGCAAAGTTTTGAAACCTGGACCAGACGTCGAATCGAAAGCTTTATTGGTAACTGGTTCAACCACTGGTCTAATCGATGTGACGTCATAATTATGCAATAATTATATATAATATTAGTAATATTAAAAAATAGAAATATATACCAAATAATATAAATTTCTATACTTCTATTAGATTTCTGGAGAAAATGTGGGTTTTACTTTTGAAAGAATTAAAAAAACACATGAAAGAAAAAATAAAATAAAAAATAACAAATTTCATTGAACCAGTGGCCAACCAATTTGACCAGCCCCGATTTAACTGATCAATTGACCGGTTCGCATTAGTTCAATTGAAGACTAAATTTTAGGGGTCATTCGGACCAGATAGTCAACCGATGACTGGTCAAATCAACTGGTCCGGTTTGAGTTCAAAAACAGAGGTTTTAAGTGTTAGCAGACTCTTTCCTATCAATAGGCTCCTTTCTTTTTCAACATTAACATGATTCTTTCCAAAATTTATAGGACCTTTCTATTTATAAATTTATTTTGTAACAAAATCTTATCTTTTTGAAAGTACCTTGAATTTTTTATTACACACAATTCTTTCCCTCTAGGTGTTTACTTTATCAACTTAGGACTATTTAAGGTTTTTTTTTTTTATTCTAAGTTTTATACGACATGGATGTTTTACAATTCGATGAGATGTTGATATTAAAAAATCTCCTCTAATTGTACTGTAGTAGTTGCCTCTGCCACCTTTAATATCCCCGCCAAAAAAAGACAATTAAGGTTGACTTCCCAAGGCAACAGATCATATACCCACAACTTCTCTGCTAGGGCCTGGCCCTAAAAAATAAAAATAGATAATGTTAGGTGGATAGATGGTCCATTGCAAGGTGTTTGTGATAACTATCACTCGGTTGCACCTCGAAGAAAGAAAACTCCATTCCACATCCTGAAATTGACTTACCACCAAAAGCCGAAAATAAAAATTAATTAAAACACAATAACGAATATATACTTGCAATAGATCTGATTTTAATAATTATACAATTCAAGCATCTATCAACGAACTTGGCGTGACAATAAAATGAACAAAAACCAATTTTTTTTAATGTATAATTCTAGGTAATGTGCCCAATTCACTCGTTGAACCACATCAGAATTAATCTTCCACTGAACGTGAAAGAGACTAGATAGTTACTCTTGTTCTTTCTTATCGTTCAATTCCTAACCAAAACACACCAACTCAACTCATTGATTGCCCACGCAAACACATAAGCTTGCTGATTGCTGATGATCCTTTCTTCTTCTTCACCTGTGTGTTTCCATTTCTTCAGCTTGCCTCAGGCTCTTTCATGGCGACGTCATTGAGACACAGGAAACTCTTCCCTGCTCCTACTGACACCAACCAAACCAGTGATTGTCATGGTTTCTGCGACCCTGCTTGTCCTTACAACTGTTACTCCGACTATTATTTCCTCACACCACCACCTCCACCACCGCTCTCCTCCCAAGAACATGCCATGTCTCCATTTCTGATCGTTGCAGTGATCATCCTTGCTAGTCTTATCCTTGCTGTTTGCTATTACTTGATCGTGGTCAAGTCTTATTCAGGTTGGTGTGGTTCCAGATACGAGAGACAGTCACAAGCTGATCAAGAAGAAAATGCAGAAGAAGAGTTTCTCGACGAGAACCAAGTGCAACATCCAATATGGTTCATCACTACCATAGGGTTGCGGCAGTCTGTCATCAACTCGATCACGATTTTCCAATACAGGAAAGGGGACCGGTTGATCGAGAGCACTGAGTGTTCGGTTTGTTTGACCGAGTTTCAAGAAGATGAGACTCTTCGACTGCTGCCAAAATGCAACCACGCTTTTCACTTATCTTGTATTGATACTTGGCTGAGGTCTCACACCAACTGCCCCATGTGTCGTGCTCATATAGTTAATGATACTCCATTGGTTTCTGGGCCTCAGAATTCTGAGAACCTGAATGCTGCTAATGTAGGTCTCCAGATGGAGAACAATAACAACGATCCGGTCAGTTCTGAATTGAGCAATGCTCGGCAGAGAAATGAACATTATGAGGGAACAATTGGGAGTGAGGAGTCAACTGATATTCCGAAGAGAGATGACAGTTCTATCCATGAGAATGGTGATTCACGTGTAGAAGAGAACTATATACACCCCGTGACAAGATCCTTGTCAATGGACAGTCTTACTTCTTCAGCTCTGCTTCGAGAAATGCACAACTATCATAGTCCAGTTAAATTAGAGGAGACTTTGGTTGATCCGACAGAAACTGAAGGCAAGACATCCTCGGTTATCGACTCAAAACATGTTAGACCCGCAAGACAGTGCCTGCGCACAAGTCCTGTTTCAATGAAAAGGTCTTTCTCATGTGGTGGAAGGATTTTTCCATCAAGACAAAACAGAAACAGAAGTTGTGTTCTTCCACATTAAATCTACAGATCTTGTTGCAATATTGCATCAACATATATTCCTGTGCACTCTCAATGAACAAGAGTTCTGGCCTTGCCATAGCAGCTAGTAATGGTAAACGATGAAGCACGGAGAAAGACAGGTAAGTAACTAGGAAAGGTGTATGTGCCTGAGAATAAGAAATTTGTATCACAAATTGTGCGGTATTTCGGTGCCCTAAAATGGATACGGCGTCAACGTAGAGTATGTTTTTGTATTTTTTAGCAGAGATGAATCTGCTGGCTCTTAGCCAGGTTTGCCGGATAATTACGTATGAATAATAGTCTAATCCATTGTCTGTTTGCCCAATCACGAAGGTCTCGCAGCCTATTCGCTCAAATCATGACAAATTCTAAAGTTGGTGAATGCCGTAAGAATTTGAGAAGACACAATATATAATTCGATTGCAAGCAAATATATTAAAATTATATAAGAACAGACCATCAAGCTTATTTTAATTTCGTGTTAAACAAATTTGATTATACACATTTTACATTAAATAACATTATACTCTCAATTTTGTAAAATAGTTTAGTAAAACATATCGAAAAGAAACATAATTAAGTAATTTTCAAGTCGTATAAACAATTTTATGAAATAAAAATTACAAAATTTTTATGGGAAGGAGTGATACTACATGAAACTTTGTCATTAAGCTTAGTATATACTTTTTAGATCGACGCCAGGTTCATAATTTTGATTGGGCGTAGTCGAGAGTGAAAAGATAGCAATCATATCAACTGCAGAACCAGTCACGTTCAAGTGAAAATAGGCTTTTGCTTCGGTTGCCATTTCTGCTTCGACGCTAGTTTGCTAGAGCAGCTAACGTTCGTTTGGAGATCATCTTCAAGCCGAAGCTAAAACTGAAATTTAAGCTACTGATAATCTAATGCTATCTAAGCCTTTGATAGCTAACCTGATTATAACTAAACCTTTACCTGAAGCAGCGACACCTGTGGGCGTGCGTGTGTGAGAGGCTAGGTAAGAGACCTAAGAGAAAAATGTGAATGAGACAGTATGAAATAGAGTGAGAACAGGCTCAGGGTGGTCCGGATTGAAAGGGATGTTTATGACGTTTTTAATATTTTTGATTTCTTTACATTAATCTTTAAATAGTCATTTCACTAACTATTGCAAGTTTTCTTATGAAAGAAAAAATGAGAAGGATTAGAAGATAGAGGGGAGAACTTTTGTAGTCCAATAACTTAAACATCGTTACAAAATTGTTTAGAAGATAGATGAGAGAGCTTCTATGGTCAAATAAAAAGGATTAAAATACAGAAGAGAGAGTTTTTCTGATAATTTTTCAGATAAAACAGTCATTTCTCTTACAGCATATGAATTAAGTTGCTTCTTAGATCTCTTATAGTATATGAATCCTTTAAGAACAATGTTATATCACTTTTGTAGTCCAAGGATACTATATTAGACTCCACATAGTACATACCTAGGTTAGAAAATTATTAAATAATTATTGGATAAATTGTACTGTTGTCTATATTTGTCTTGTGATTATTTATGAACCGGGTTTATCAATTTATTCTTTGTGGACATGCCTAAGTCAAGAATTGATATTCAGTAGCCAACCTTGAGGTTTTATGTTGCAGATAAAAGTGAAATGTAACTATGCGAATAATCCTTCAAGAACACCGTTATATCATTTTTGTAGTCTAAGGACACTATATTAGACTCTACATAATACATGCATAAGTTAGAAATATTATTAGAAAATTGCTTTATAATTTTTGCTGAAATAAAGATAATGAAACTTATAATGAAATTTCTTATCTAGTATAATATTTTCTTTTCATTTTTTTATGTTATCACTTATATGTAATTATATTTAGTGATGGAAGCTTTAAACAATACAAATAATTCAAATGATTGCGTGAAAATAAATAAAAAGAATAAGGTATGAAATGACACCTTAAAGATGTGTTTAATCTCATTGAAAGTTAAAGAAGTGAAGAAAAAAGTCGAACAACTACTATCTTTTATAAATCTGGTTGGAAGAATATTAACATGCCTTCAAACAAAACCTAATAAAAAGTGTTATGATGTTCAATTCAAGAACAAATATAATGAATTAAGAGTCCGATTGAAGAATTTTAAGAACCAACTCAAAGAAGTAAGATTCGGTTATAATTCCTTAATTGGTGAAGTAATGTTATAGATGAGTGTTGGAAAAATCTATTTAAAGTAAAAAATGTCTTTTTATTAATATATCATATTATATAATTTTTATTCTCATGTTTCCTTTTCACTATTTTAGGCGTATAAAATGGTTTATATATTTAAGGTAAAAAAAATTGCAAAGATTTTTCAAACTTAGTGTCATATTTTTTAGATCCTATTATAACTGGATTGCATACACATCCATTAATTAAATCTTCATCATATAATACAACATAGAATTGATGTTGATAAAAATTGTTCGTATAATGAAAAAGGAGATCAAATTGCAAGTTCTTCTTCTAAGAAAAAAAAATCATAAGAATAAGAAAGCAAAAAAGATGCACTTTAACTTTTTAGAAGAGATCTTGATTTTAATTGGTGAATGATTGAAAAAAATGATTTACTTAAGAAAAAATTAGCCAAATCATCATCTATTATAAATAATGGATTTGGATTTTCATTAGTTAATC
>JANZLX010000002.1:4999779-5014424 GCA_025531955.1 Erythroxylum orinocense | reverse complement strand
AATGAACTAGGTTTGGGATGGGAATAAAGAATATGATAAAATTCGTAGACCATCAAATGTAAACCAAGTCCTGAAGTAAACTTGATATTTGTCGCCCTTCTAGATTAGCCTCAAACTACCCCAAAAGAAAGATGCTTCTTAATTCCAAACAAGCCTTGGGTTGGGTTAGATGCGACACCGTTTAAGAGTGAAAGAAAATGAGTCACGTCGTCGTCGGCACACCATATAAACGAGCCAACCCATGGCCAATTACATTCACGTACTTGGAAGTTCTTTGATTTAGTTTTGTTGAGGGAGTTCTGTACTTATAAAATCCACTTTCGTATCTTGGTGACAAGCCACACATCCAATGAAAGAATTGGGTCTTGAAGGAAATAGAAAGGACGATGGCATCGATGGTGGCCACGTGATTGATGGTGCAGGTGTTTTTGATCCAAGTGCACCTCCTCCGTTTAAGATTGGCGATATCAGAGCTGCCATTCCCAAGCATTGCTGGGTTAAGGATCCATGGAGGTCCCTCAGCTATGTATTCAGGGATGTTCTTGTCATATTTGCCTTGGGGACAGCTGCAGTTTACTTTAATCATTGGGTTTGTTGGATACTCTATTGGGTTCTTCAGGGAACCATGTTCTGGGCAATCTTTGTTCTCGGCCATGATTGGTAATTATCTATGTTCACTTGGTCTCTTCATGGATTTTCACATTTTGCCTCTCTTTGAAATCAAGGGGTTCATTTGTAATTTGTATTCTGCAGTGGGCATGGAAGCTTTTCTGACAATCCCCTGCTTAATAATGTGGTTGGCCATATCCTGCATTCCTCAATTCTTGTACCTTACCATGGATGGTGAGCATTTTTAGCTTCATTATCATTTCCTCTTTGCTAATTCTCCTTGAAAACCTCATTCATTCTAAATAGTTTTTAACTTGAAATGTGAATAACTTATAGGAGAATCAGCCACAGGACTCACCATCAACATCACGGAAATGTTGAGAATGATGAATCTTGGGTTCCTGTAAGACTCCTATTCTGGAATCTTATTCCAAACGAACATTCTAGTACTCAAATACTGGACGCTATTCTGTGTTTTTATATGATACCCCTAATAGTTCTCTAAGCATAACTGTTCACTTAACTTTCTGTGCTCCTTTCAGTTGCCCGAGAAGGTCTACAAGAGCTTAGATTTATGTACTCGGATTATGAGATTTACAGTACCTCTTCCGATGTTCGCATACCCCGTATATTTGGTAAGATTTGGAAAGATTGAATAATGATGTAGAGGTTCATATTTGAACAAAGTCTCCATAGGAACCGACTAATTTCGTGAAAATGTTTCTTTGGAATTGTCTAACCTTCGGCTTGACTGGGATGGAATACAGTGGATGAGAAGTCCAGGCAAAAAGGGTTCGCACTTCAGTCCTTACAGCGACCTGTTTGCTCCAAATGAGAGAAATTCCGTGTTAATTTCAACTGCATTTTGGATTATAACCCTTCTTCTACTGGTCTACTCGTCATTTGTTGTGGGTCCTGTACAAGTGCTTAGGCTATATGGAATTCCGTACTCGGTGAGTTGCTTGTGTCATTAGATTTCCTTTATCTCAAGTTATTGGACTTTTTTCTGGCTAATTAGAGCACGCAAACTAGAGTTCATAGTCGCGTGAAAAATAGAAATGGGCAACCGAGTCGTTTTAAGGTTCATGATTAATGACCATGGCAGGTTTTTGTGATGTGGATAGACATAGTAACATACTTGCACCACCATGGCTACGAACAGAAACTTCCATGGTACCGTGGCAAGGTACTACCACTAATTAGCAGCACATATGTGTACACCTCTCTAGATGTTTGAACTCCTAAATCAACACAATTATGCATATGGCAGGAGTGGAGTTACCTGAGAGGAGGATTGACAACGGTAGATAGAGATTATGGATGGATTAACAACATCCACCACGACATTGGCACACATGTTATACATCACCTCTTCCCCCAAATCCCACACTACCATTTAGTGGAAGCTGTAAGATCTCTTGCCACTAAAATAACCAGGCAAAAATAACCATTCCAGGTTATCATTAACTTATTGACTATTACCTATATTCATGTTTCTTTTTGTTATTTGCTTCACAGACGAAGGCAGCTAAGCCGGTCCTCGGAAAGTATTACCGCGAGCCTAAAAAATCAGGGCCTTTCCCTTTTCACTTGTTCAGGAATCTACTGAGAAGCATTGCAGAAGACCATTATGTGAGCGACACTGGAGATGTTGTCTACTATCAGTCTGACTCTCAAGTGTACGAATTTTTCAAAAGCAAGTCCAACTAATTCTCTCTCAGAATGTGGAATGGAACAATATTGATGATTAAATTATCTTTCCATGATTTTCCAATTGAGAAATGTAGCTTTCTCCAAAATAAATGATAGATCTATATATTTGCCAACAACAAGGAGATGAGATTACCGTAGAGTAGCTAGCATGATAGTCACAGTATGTTCTTCAAATATGTTAATAGAACATTTTTATGGCTGATCATTATTATATCCCTTCACGCAAACAGTAAGAACATAATCCAATTATTTAATAAATGTAACTATATTAAACTTTATAAAAATTCTCACAATTAACTTCAGTTTCTCATGATTCAAAGTCTTCTTCAATGAACTATATATTTACATGCAATATAAGATTTGGTGGCTAAGCTTATAATTTAATAAGTCTACTAATTTAATATGTGGTTGATAACCCCAATTCCTTAGGTCATTACATACATGAATAAAATATGCTAAAATGGGGGTTGGAATATGTACCTATCGTTTCATATTCTTACCAATGATTTGCTTACCTTTTTCATTGTTTAATATCACTAACTTATCAAGTCATTAATTTTTTTTCTTCTAAAGTTGATGGTGACCAAAGTCTAGATCAACTTGTACATAGTCTAATTATACATGATCATGGTCTAGTCCGTAAACATATGATTTTACTTTTAAGAATCCTTAAGGTTTGGTCTATATATCTAAACATGCCTATAAATAATACCATATGTTTATAGTCAAACCAATTAACACACCAATGGTCTAATATAATCAAGTAAGACTTTTTCTTTTTGGTTCCCACGAGATATCCTAGGAGGGTCCCAACTATGGGAAGGCACCTTGAATTTATCCACATCCAGACTAATCCCCGCTCGAGTCAGATAAATCTCTTACGGGAGGCAAAGCTCTGACATACTTCCCTTGTGTCATTATCTTACTAGTTCTTGATTAAGGGTCACCAATTTCTAGTACATAAGGCTCCTTTGCGTCAAGAGATTAACAAACCACTCTCAATAGATGAGGCCAATACCCTAATTACAATATAATACAAGATACCATTAATTAGATCTTTGAAATTTAATAAAATTGTTTCTTTCTCCTAACTCGTTTGATAATAAGTCTATTTTTCCATTAGATTAGGAGTTCAATCTTCTAATATTCTTACTTTGTTCCATTTTTTGATGATCAAGGACCATTTTTACTTGCTTTTCAAACTGCTTAATGAAAGCATATATAAAATGTGCAATAGATTTATTGATATTAATAATGCTCTCAAGGATCTTAGAAAGACTTATACTAATGTTGAAATGGTAAAAAAAAGTTGGTTAAGCCACTTTTAAAGACATGGGAAGCTAAATTGATGGCTATGCAAGAAGCTATAAATCTAATAACACCACTATTAAAGGACCTTATTAGACCTCTTCTTACATACAAAATAAGTCCCGAAGAGAGACAAGAAGAGATGAAACTTCTAAAGAAAAAGAATTTAACATTCAAAGCCTTAAAGGAATAATTGAGTGAAGAGAAAGAGACATCAACTAGTCAAAGTGATGAAGAAATTTTTTTTTTAATTACTAGAAAAATTCAAATTCTTAAACAAAATTCTCCCAAAGAAAGGATTTCAAGGAGGGTGAAGGTTTTTTTTTTGGCATAAATCTGCTAATATTATTTGCTTTGAACATAGAAAACTTGGCCATATGAAGTCATAATGTCCTCTAGTCAAAGATAATGAGAAGTATGAAAGAAACTATAAGAAGGAGAAGAAAGCACTCAAAGCCTTAATATGGAATGACACAAGTGAATTCGAAAGTGAGCATTCAGAAGAAGAGATAGCTCATATATGTTTTACTATTATTAATGATCTTAAGGTAACATCCAACTCTAATTTGTGTGATGGTGAAGTGATTTGACATATAAAAAATAGTCAAAATTTTAAAAATTATGAGTAAGAAAGGAAAATTTTTATCTTCTAAAATTAAGGAAGTTTGAAAATAGTTAGATGCATGCATAAATAAGAATAAAAAAGATGAAAAGTAAATTCTATACCATTAAAGCATCCAAAATGTGATCATTAATGACAATCATATATTAGACATAATAAAACACGAAAAATGAGACATTAAAAAAGGAAATTAACATTTATAATAATTCATTCTAAAAATTCACTAAAAGTGAAAAACTAGAAAATGTACTAAGAGCTCAAAAAATTCCAATAATAAGTATAGAATATGATACAGTCATAGAAGTGAACCTAATTCTAAAACCATCTTTATAAGAGAAAATATTGGCATAGTGAAGAATCATTGTCAAATGTGATAAATGAGTGTTAAGTATCCTGCATGAAACACTACAAGAAAATGCATTAAATAGGGACAGAATATGGACGGAAGTAATTCCGTCTGTAATCACCAACGGAATAAATATTACGTCGGAGAAGGAAGACGGGAAGGTTCGTTCACCGACGGAGTATATTCTGTCGGTGAGAGTCGTTTGGAAGCATTAAAAAAACAAGCGAAAACGACGTCATTTTGACTTAAACCAAAACGACGTCGTTTTTGACCTGATTTTAAGCCCCAGAAATCTCTTCCCCTCTCATTCTCCCGCACGTCTCTCCTCTTCTCCCTCGTCCGTCGACTGGAAGTTTGCCTACCGCCATTGCCGCTGCCGTCTGGTCCAAGCATTGTCGTTGGCGCGAAGGTCGCTGGTTTCCCCTGCTCCGGTGGTAACATCCAAAGGTAGTTTGCCCACTTCTTCCTCTCTTGTGTTGACATTCGGTGGATGACTTTTGTGGTTAATTAGATGTTGTTGTTTGATTAAAAACTTGTTTTGTGAGTGTTATTGAATGGGTATGGTATTTGTTGTAGATTACAGGGAAGAATGTGGGAATGTTTGTCGAATTAGGGATGATAAAATTTGTGCATACCATGTGTTTGACAAAATGCCTATAGGTGTTTTTGGTAAATTGTTGTTGAAATTTAAGTAATATTGGTGTTAGTTTTCCATGAAGTTTAGAATGTAGTTTTGTTGTTGTTGATTATGATTAATTAGTTTCATATTTGTGTAAAAATATAAGACTTAAATTTATTTGTTATGGTTATATATGTATGCATAATGATTATGTTTAAGATTAATAAAGTATAAGGAAATTAAATTTATAATGTGTTGAATATTTTTGATATTGTTTTATTAAGTTAAATAATTTGAAATTAAGTTTATATTTGTTTAATTGTTAACTCCTAACGAATTGTTAAAGTATATATTGTAAAGATTTGAACCCAATTGAATTAAAATACAATTTCATAATTATGAAATTAAATGAGAAATATTAAACACATTAATATCTTAAATTAAAGGAAGCAAATTATTTATGGAAATTAGAAATGTAATTAATTAAATTATCAATAATTGTAATGAATAAGTTATATATTTTGTGCTTAAAAAATCCTACTTTAAAATAAATGGTATAATTTGTTATATATATTGTTATTAATGAATAGAAAGTAATTAAGATGAATTGAATATAAATACGAATAAGTTATATATTGTGTGCTAAATTAGACAAACATTATTACTCTTAATTAAATTGGTATAAATTGGTATATGTATTGTGATTAATAAATGGATAGCAATTAAGATGAAGTGAATATAAATATGAATAAGGTGAAATTTTGGTGCTAAATTAAAAAAACAATTCTTACGTTTAATTAAATGGATTAATTTGTTATATGTATTATGATTAATAAATGGATAGTAATTAATTAAGATGAATTGAATATAAATATGAATAAGTTATATATTTTGCCATAAATAAAAAAGTTCTAACTTTTAATTAAATGGACTAAGTTGTTATATATATTGTTATTAATAAATGGATAGTGATTAAGATGAATTTATTTTAAATATTAATAAGTTATATATTTTGTGCACAATTAAAGTTTCTTTCTTACTTTGAATTAAAAGGTAAATTTTGTTATATATATAGTAATTAATAAATGTATAGTAATTAAAATGAAATTAACTAAAAATATGAATAAGTTATATATTTTGTGGGAAATGAAACAAACATCTAATAACTATGGATTAATTTGTTATATGTATTATGATTAATAAATGTATAGTAATGGATGGTATTAAGTACCGACGGTGAGGCTTATCGGTTAGTATGTTTTACCGACTGAAAATGAGAAGCGTTGGTATAAGAAGCAGACGGCTTCTGACAGCACCGTCGGAGGGGAAAGCATACTTGCCGACGGTACCGTCGGCGAAGTGTTGGTGTTTTATCGACGGTACCATCGGCGAAGTGTTTATGTTTCACCGACGGTACCGTCGGTGTAGTTTTGGTGTTTTCCCGACAGTCCGTCGGCGATTATAATGTTCCTTCTGCCGACGGTTCTGTCGGTGAAGCATCTTACCTTCTTACCGACGATTCTGTCGGAACCATATACCGACGGTTCCGTCGAAAACCACAGACGAAGCCGTCGGTAAATTATGGACTTAACTAAATATAGCCAACTTTTCTTAATTGAAACTACAATGGTGTTAACCAAAAGTGGTTCCTGTTTGTCGAAAATGTGGTCATTAAATTTGATTCCAATTATAACAAATTATAAATGAGCATAAAAAGGGAAATCATTCTTAACTGCAAATTGTAATATTGAGTAGTACATAATTTAAAACCAAATGTATGACTACAATAATTCTATTGTCTTGGTGAGCGTTGTTGTTGTGAGTCTGTATCCCTGGTTGTTATGATTTGGTCTATGTCATTTCTTAGCTTAGTTATGACCTCCATCAACGTATTCACTGTGGCCTCAAGTTGATTGATACGTCGGTTTGTCAACTCTGAACTAGATGCTGCTGTTGTCGACATAGTGGAAGATTGCGAATAAAATGCATTGGCAGATGATCCTATGCCAAAGATCTTTCCCCGACTGTCCCTGCCACCCACAGCATCAAAATATACCTGGGTCTCATCAACAGGTTGTTCATCTTGCAACTGTTGCCCAATTGTTTGTTAAATTTGGTCCTATTCGGAGGCAATGCGTGTATTATAATTAGTAAGTTATCATTACAAGTAAGACTGAATATTAAACTATAAAATAAACATACATTAAGTTCTCGACATCGGCTGTTTACGAATGTCACAGCGTCATATTTCTTGGTGTGCGTATGCAAGAACAACTGATGGGGTGTAGGCCTAACACCGATAGACTTTTCCTGCACAAATTAGAAAAGTAATAAGTTGAGCTAGAATTTACCACTAATTCGGTAAAGTTTCAGCTGTTTAGATGATATTACCCCCTGTTCAAGAAGGCAAATTATTCAACACAACCATAAATGTTTGCAACATATTAATGGAAACAATCATGATCAGTAGGCATACTACACATTTATGTTCATGACAACATTAACAAATCAATTTACATGCAAATATAGCAAAGTACAAATGTAGAATGTATAAGTAATATACAAAAAACTTACAAGTCTATCTGCATGCTCGCGGTGAGTAATTGATCCTCCCGTGTGAACAGGAAGACTGTCTGTTGGTGGAGTTACGACCCGATATGCGCATTGCCTCAGGAGATCTCTAGTACTCCAGCCAATGACTCCATGTAGACTCTGAAATGTAAGTGGGTCGTACACCAGCATTGCGTATCTGATTAATAAAATCACAATAACATGTACGGGCTCGCGACTCATATACACTATGTATGGACCCATCGAGTTCAGAACTCCAGTAAAAAAGTTTATGAGAATATAAGGAATACATTCATTAAAACCTATAAGCAATTTGTATGTATGTTATGAATGGATAAAACCAAAAGAAAACACATATAAATGCCTTATTGTACCTCAAACTTCTGAAAGTAAAATGTCTTTGTTGCCTCAGAGATCTTCTTCCATGCATAACCGTCTTGATCAATCCTCTCTTTAAAAGTAGATGTCATTTGTCTTGAACACAGCCCAGACAAAATGAACCTAATACAGAGGACAAATAAGGTAATAATCCATTCAATCATTTAACACTGCAATATAATGATAAACATATACAGTGTGTCATGTTATCACACTTACTGTTTATCGACTATTGTTATATACTTCCTGCCATCGGGCCCCTCAGATCCAGGTTACATCTCGTTGCCTTCATCTTCCATAATTGTATTGCTAGATCGTTCACTGTTGGACTGTTCTGCATCTCCAGGCGCAGGTGATTCGGTTGCTCCAACTGTAGGGGTTGGAGGTGGTGTTGGTGACTCAGTTGCAGCTGGAGGTTTCGATGGGTCGCCCTCACAATAAGTTCCTCCAAACATGCCTCTGAACCTGGGGCACATCACATTACGTGCTCTCTTTGTTCCCATCTTATACTGTGAAATTATTTGGTTTCTTAATTCTCCATGAGATATTCACACATTGCTATGTAGATAGAACACAGAATGATAGATTTCATAGCATAAGTACGAATTTAGTTATGAGAATAAGTGTTACAATGATAGTCCAATAATATAACGAGCTAATTGCACATCCCAAATGTAATATAGAGATACATGACAGTGAATTTATGTTTTTTTGGATGCCAAGTAGCATGCGAGTCGGTAAAGGTAAATGAGTCTCCGATTGGTGGATTTTCGGGAACGTTCCTCACATGCTCGAATGCTCCATTGGAAAGAGTATATGTTCTTTCCTAACCTGTTTGGTTTTGAATACCTTCTTACAACAGCTTTTCCGATATTGCTAAGTGCGTTGGTGAAATGTTCGGAAATTTTTGACCTATAATAGAATAGGAAGGAACTTACAGGTTGTCATATTAAATTAGGATAATGGAACCCATCCTGAAGAGTAATACGTACGTGAATTTCCAGATGAGCTCTGTAGATTTGGCAACTTTGCGACAACAACTGATTTGTGAAATCCTTATCGATCGTTGTGTCATTACTCCAACCTCCTTCGGCATACGTGTCATCTTCGATATCTATTACAGCTTAAAACAAGTAACAAATTCCATGAAATGTTAATATAACAACTATAAATGTTTGATTTGAGATGTATGCAATAAGGAAATTGAGATGTATGCAAGTAGAAGATCGGTCATGGAAGGCAAACGATCATTCGGCCAAGAAGTGGATATTGTTGCTGTAGCCATTCTGATTTTGGAGTGGACAATTTTACCACATTCCTCCCAACGGAATGAATTTTGGCTATCAGGTACCAGACGCCAAGTCGACATCCCTTAACTAAGAATTAGAAATCAACATTTGACAGAAAATTTCTTAAAGATTGAGCAGATATTACTTGTCAAAGGAAATTAAAGCTCGCATTCCATACACAAATTAATTGCTGTTAGTTGTTATTCTTAAGTTACAATCATCTTCATTTTCTAAAGAATAAGAATCAAAATCTGGCTCCTCTGCAAATTGTTGACCATCGTCCTCCTCTCTAGATAGAATATCAACAAATTCATTTGATGGATCGTGCAAAGGTTCATGATCATCATATGTCACAGCTGCACTGATATCATAAGCATCTTCCTGAAACGCCTCACTTTCAATGCTCTGATCGCCCTTTCCCCGTGCTTGAAACACACCTTAGGGTTTGACTTTGCATATTGCCAACCAATCACACTTGTCCTATCGTATACTGGGAAATGGGACATAACAGACTTGTTTTGCTTGCATAGCCAATATGAAAGGGTCGAAATGTTTCAATCTCCTGTGTGAGTTGATTTCAACTAGATTGTATCGGCTATGAACTTTTGTCCTAACATTTGGAGTTGGGTCAAACCAATCACACTTGAATATCACAATGCGCTTGATTGGCAATGCATTGTACTCAACCTCTAGTATCTCAACGATTTTACCATAGTAATCCATGAATTCTCCTTGTATGGAAACCCCACAATTTATTGTTTCCATGCTATGACCATGAGCTTCAATTTGATATTTGTAGCCATTGACGAAATAAACCAGATACGATTTCACAGTTCGCAGAGGTCCCTTCACAAGATCAGAAATGTACTTATTCTCTAATCGATTTTCTTCGGCCTACACAAAGAAATGATTGCAATATCAATGAATATATGGGCTAAGTTCAAAACCCTAATGTGTATAATGTAAGAAGGGACGGAATTTGTAAGTGGAAACTAACATATCTCTCGAACCATCGAGCAAAGTGCCTCCTAACCTCATTATGGACTTCATCCTGTATGCTGTTGACCATGATCTCCTATACCAAGGCCTCGTACTTCCTGTGACATTGTCATGTAATTTTATGTGTCAAAATCACATAATCTTAATACGGAAGTAATATGGTCGAACTTACTGCACGAATGGTTGAACCTCTTGGCAGTTCAATAAAATGTACCCATGGGCTGCCTCAATTTCTGGCTTTGTTAACATTCTTTTTATTGCATGCCCATATGCTCGCCCAGGAAATGTGAAAATGGATATGTTGCCATCAACATTAGTGGTCCCTCCCCCATCGTCATTACGAGGAACCTTTCTCGCTCTTGTGTGAACGTGTGGCGCAAAATAATGTCCATAAAATGTACTAGTCTCCTAAACTAAATAAGCATTACAAATGGAACCTTCAACTCGAGCCTTGTCCTTAACATTTTTCTTTAAATGATGCAAATACCTATATAACAAAAAATTAGTTCTACAATGTAACCGTTAAAGCCAATCACACGTCATTAATTGAATGTTTAATGTGAATTACCTCTCGAACGGATACATCCATCGATATTGGACAGGACCAGATAGTTTAGCCTCATATGCTAAATGGATAGGTAGATGCTCCATAACATCGAAAAAACTAAGAGGAAAAATCCTTTCTAGCTTGCACAATATTACTGGGATCTCCCTCTCTAACTGTTCCATGTCACTGTAATTAATTTCAGATGCTATTAGGCTTTTGAAAAACAAACTCATTTCTGTAATCACTTCCCAAACCTTATGTGGCAGCAACTCCCAAAATGCGATTGGAATTAACCTTTTCATAAATACGTGACAATCATGACTTTTCATCCCAAATAATTTGTACCTCCTCATGTCCACACACCTGCCCAAGTTGGAAACATTACCATCAGGAAACCTTAAACCCTTCAACCACTCACATAATATTTCCCTTTGCTTTTTGTCCAACGTGTCACATGCTTTCAGATATTTACCGGTTTCAAGATGTTTATGTAACTCATTCCTTTTACAAAAAATTTCCAAATCCGCTCGTGATTTTGCATTGTCTTTTGTCCTCCCCTCAATGTTCATGATGGTATTGAACATATTGTCAAAAAAGTTTTTTTCGATATGCATGATGTCTAAAATATGTCATATCAAATTCGTCTTCCAATATAGAAAATCCCAGAAGATGCTTCATTTGCTTAATCCGAAGTTTTTACTTATGCTTGTATTAACTTCAGCAGCTTCAATTTCTGTAACTTTCAGCAACCCTAACTCATCAATCTCCAGCAATATATCTGCACCATCTTTGTAAGGGGCCGCAGTTTTCTTCACCACCGTATTCCTAATGAACTTATGTTTATTGTGTCTGAACGGATGATCTGGTGGAAGAAATTTCTTGTGATTGTCAAACCAGCAAACTTTGCCCTCATTGGGAAGATAAAAGGCATTAGAATCGTTTCCACAATAAGGGCAGGCCAATTTTCCTGATGTGCTCCATCCAGACAACATGACAAACGCTGGGAAATCACTAATTGCCCACATCAAAGCTGCCCTCATCATAAAATTCTGTTTAAGAGAGACATCGTATGTTTGCACACCATATTCCCACAGATTATGCAATTCATATATCAATGGTCGTAAGAACACGTCAATTTTATGCTTCGGGTTCGTTGGTCCGGGTACAATCACGGTCAAGAACATATATGTCTCTTTCATACACATCCACGATGGAAAATTGTACAGAGTCATTATAATTGACCATGATGAATATTGCTGCTCGGATTGGCCAAAAGGCTGGAATCCATCTGTTGATAATCCCAACCTAACATTTCGAGATTCAGCTGCAAAGTGAAGATGGGCCTTATTGAAATGCTTCCATGCCAGTGCATCTGATGGATGACTTATTATTCCATCTTCCTGTTCTTGTTTGGAATGCCATCTCATATGACATGCAGTAACTTCTGAAGCATACAGTCTTTGAAGTCTCGGAGTTAAAGGGAAATAATACATTTGCTTCTATAGAACTAATTTTTGCTTCATTGCACGCTTTCTAGGTCGATACCTAGATTGGCCACAAAATTTGCACTCTTCTAAGTCAACATCATCTCGCCAATTCAACATACATCCCCATTTGCAACAGTCAATCTTCTCCACAGGCAAACCAAGACCCCTAACAAGTTTCTTCATACTATAAAAACTATCAACTGTTGTATGATCACGAGGCACCGATTTATTATACCATTCAAGAATTTTATCAAAACTACGGTCCGAAATATGTCCTTCAGACTTAATGTTCAAGATTCGCGTAATCGAAGACAATTGGGTCATTGTATCACAATATGGCCATAACTCTTGGTCTGCTGAATGTAGTAAGTCAAAGAACTGTTTTGCTTGTGGGTTCAGTTCTTCTTCCACATTCCCCCAATTTTCGTGGAAGGTAGTACGTCTTGAATCATAAACCATTTGCCTGTATGGATTTTCAATGTCTTCCACATAATTTGTTCCAAATCCAACCCCCCTTCAAACTCATTGACATCCACAGACGATTCTGCCTGTGTACCCTATGAAGTGCTACCAACGCCAACTTCCCTGTGTCTTGTCCACTCAAAATAATTTGAAACAAACCCTTTCCCCGGCAAATGCCCATAAACTTCTTCAATTGCAAGGAAACATTTGTGTTTGCACATTTTACATGGACATCTGATCTTCGACCCATCCATGTATGCAGGTTAAGAATAGGCATACTGAATAAAGGCTTCAACTCTAGCAACAAATTTCGAATTGATGGCTGCTCGTCTATACATCCAAGATCTATCAACATTACGCATTTCTGCAAGATTGTTAATGTTAAGCAGTGAGTCCGTAGTTAGTGTGCTACATGCGTAGTCACAATAAGCTCCAATTTTTCCTCGATTGGCATCATGCGTAGTTTTTACCATGACAGAAGTTTCATTAAATTTTATGGGTTCAAATGTACTACATATACCTATACTACATATCTCACTTACATGTTTCTAATCATATATGTGAGATGTTTTTTTTCATTACGTATTCATGACAATATTAATACTTATTTGCATAAATTGTTTTCAGTCATCGACATTTTTCACGAATTGCGTGAAGAATGTCGATGGTCGATAATGACAAGCTAAGACAAGGTGGTTAATTGCGACGAAAAATGAACACAAGAAATTAACGATTGCACAAGTTAAGCAAACTACAACTATCATATCACTTGCGGTAAATCTTATATTACTTTAATCATGCATTGCAGTTCAATTTGGCAAAGAACAACCCAAGATGTACCTACAACAAAAAATATATACACAACAACATATTCACTGACCTTAACCGAAACACAAACGTTGGCATCACAGTAAGCCGAAGACAGATAAAAATACCTGCACTCGATAACAATGAATGTACTGGAAACAAAGAAGTACCTACAACGAAACACACATTTTTCACAGGTTAGAAAGCTCTTATCATATATAACAATACGTGTAACAAATTATACCAAATCAATTTAGGTAAGAATTTTTGTTTAATTGAGCACAAAATATATACGTTATTCATATTTAAATTGAAATTCATCATAATTGCTATCCATTTATTAGTCATAATACATATAACAACTTATACCTTTTACTGCAAAGTAACAATGTATTGTTAATTGCGACCAAAATATATCACTTTTTCATATGTTTACTTAATTCAATCTTAATTACTATGCATTTACTAATAATAATATAACAGATTATACCATTTTATTAAAAGTTAGAATGTTTGTTTAATTGTGCACAAATTATATTCCTTAATCATATTTATATTCAATTCATCTTAAATACTATCCATTTATTAATCATAATACATATAACAAATTATACCATTTCATTAAAAGTAAGATTGTTGCTTAATTGAGGCCAAAATATATAACCTATTCATATTTAAATGAAATTCATTCTAATTACTATAAATTTATTACTAACAATATATATACCAAATTAATCCATACTTATTAGAGGACATAATGTTTGTTTAATTGAGCACAAAATATATAACTAATTAATAATTTAAGTTAATGTCATCTTAATTACTATACATTTATTAATTACAATATATATAACAAATTATACAAATCACTTCAAAGTAAGAATGTTT
>JANZLX010000002.1:4943429-4967139 GCA_025531955.1 Erythroxylum orinocense | reverse complement strand
GTCTTATCTTACATACCTTGTTATATGTGGCATACATGAATGATACTAACAATGGATTCACTGGTTTAAATTAACAGCTTTCCAGCTATGAGTTTCCAGGATAGATCTTGGATGTATAGATGATTAACCCCTGATGGTTTCATTAATCCTGAATTTGTGGATGGAATTGATAGTTTTATTCATCATGCACGCTCTCAACCTACATATATGGATGAAAAAATGATCAAATGTCCATGTAGGAAGTGCAAACACAAATGTTTCCTTACTATTGATGAAGTTAAGCTGCAATTGCTGAGAAAATGGTTTGTGCCCAATTATTTTGAGTGGACACGACATGGCAAACCGTTGATTTCTAGCATCTCAAGGGGGAATGACACACAAAAGGGGAATGAAACATAAAGGTTTGTCAACATAAATAAGTATGAAGGGGAGGTTGGATGTAGAGGGAATTTTGTCCATGGAACTGAAAACTCATACATGCAAATGGTATTTTATGGGGCCGGTTATACCTTTGAGACAAATAGGGAAAATGTTGAAGAAGAACCTACCCACAAGCAAGAAATTTTTATGACTTATTACAGTCTGTTGATTGAGAATTGTGGCTCGGTTATGAGACAATGACTCAAGTGTCTTCAATTGCGCGAATATTAAACATAAAGAGTGAAGGACACATATCGGATTGTAGTTTTGACCACATTCTGGAGTGGTATACGGAATCATTGCCTGCTGATCATTCAATGGTTGACAGTTTTTATAATATGAAAAAACTTATTAGGGGTCTTGGTTTGCCAGTGGATAAAATTGATTGTTGTCGGTTGGGATGTATGTTGTATTGGAGAGATGACGTGAACTTAAAAGAGTGCAAATTTTGTGGTCAATCGAGGTGTAAGCCAAGAAAGCGTGCAATGAAACAGAAATTAGTTCCATAGAATCGGATGTATTATTTTCCGCTAACTCCGAGACTTTATGCTTCTGATGTGACTTCATCTCACATGAGATGGCATGCTGAACACGATCAGGAAGATGGAGTTATGCGACATCTAGCAGATGCACTGACATGGAAGCATTTCAATGACACCCATGTGCACTTTGTAGTTGAAAGTCGAAATGTCCAGTTGGGATTGTCGACAGATGGATTCCAACCTTTTGGTCAATCCGGGCAGTAATATTCATCATGGCCAGTTATAATTACTCCTTATAATTTGCCTCCGTCAATGTGTATGAAAGAGGCTTACATGTTCCTGACAGTTATTGTGCCAGGACCAACAAATCCGAAGTAAAAAATAAATGTTTACTTACAACCTTTGATATCAGAATTGCAGTAGCTTTGGGAATATAGTGTGCAAACATATGATGTATCTCTGAAACAGAATTTTGTTATAAGAGCAACTTTGATGTAGACCATTAGTGACTTTCCGACTTTGGCCATGTTATCTGGTTGGAGCATAGCTGGGAAGTTGGCATGCCCTCATTGCGCCAATGATTCTGATGCGTTTTATCTTCTAACCGGAGGCAAAATAAGTTGGTTTGACAATCACAGAAAATTCCTTTCTTCTGATCATCCGTTTAGCCGCAATAAATATAAGTTCATTAAAAATAGGATTGTTAAAACACCAACTCCTCCTCTAAAACGTAGTGAAGATAGTTTGCAAGAGATTGAGGAATTGGGTTTGCTGAAAGTAATCGAATTTGAAGCCGATGAAGTAAATACAAGCATAAGTCAAAACTTTGGTTGGCAAAAACGAAGCATATTTTGGGATTTACCATATTGGAAAATGAATTTGGTACAACATAATCTAGACGTGATGCATATTGAGAAAAACATTTTTGGCAACTTGTTCAATACCATTATGAACATTGAAGGGAGGACAAAAGACAGTGCAAAATTGAGAGCTGATTTGCACCTTCTTTGTAGAAGACATGAGTTACATAAAGATCTTCGTACCGGTAAATATCCAAAAATATGTTACAATTTGGACAAGAAACAAAAGGAGCTTTTGTGTCAATGGTTGAAAAGTCTAAAGTTTCATGATGGTTATGTTTCAAACCTGTCTAGGTGTGTAGATCTCAGGAAGTACAAATTATTTGGGATGAAAAGTCATGGTTGTCATCTATTTATGCAAAGGCTAATCCTAATTGCATTTCAGGAGTTGCTAGCTTCTAAAGTATGGGAACCGATAACAGAGTTAAGCTTGTTTTTCAAAAGCTTAACATCATCTTAAATCAATTTGGCTGAAATGGAAAAACTAGAGAATGAAATTCCAGTTATTTTGTGCAAGTTAGAAGGGATTTTTCCTCCAAGTTTCTTCGATTGCATGAAACATCTACCGGTGAATTTACCACATGAAGCAAAACTAACCGGTCCAGTCCAATATCGATGGATGTATCCATTTGAGAGGTAACTCCACTACTATTATATCCTTACCCATTTGTACATGATTTATCTACCGAACATTGTAATAACCATTTTCTCTAATATAGGTATTTACATCATTTAAAAAAAATGTAAAAAAACAATGGTAGAGTTGAAGGCTCCATTTGTAATGCTTATTTAGTTGAGAAAGCTAGTACGTTTTGTGGACATTATTTTGAGCTTCATACTCATACAAGGGCAAGACAAGTTCCTCATAACGAAGATGGGGGAGGAACAAGGGGTGCGGATGGGAACTTGTCAATTTTTACATATCCTGAACGAACCTATGGATGTGCAACAAGAAGAATGTTAACAGAGGAGAAAATTGAGGCTGCACATGGGTACATTTTATTGAACTGTCAGGAGGTTCTTCCATTCATACGGTAAGTTGAACAAACAATTTGTTTATTTAAAATTAGTGTGTTGTTCGTTACTGACAAATGTCATTAAATATGCAGAGTATACGAGGCATTGTTACACGAGATAATGCCTGGTATCACACAGGATGACATGAATAACGAAGTTGAAAAACACTTTCCTCGATGGTTCGAGCGATATGTAAGTTATCACTTTAAAATATTCTTATTGTTACAAACCATGTTTAAATGTTCCCATGACATTGTACTCTTTGCTATGCTACTTCTTTTTACGTAGGCCGTTGAAAATATAATAAAGAACAAGTTCATTTGTGATCTTACGAAAGGACCTCTGCGAACTGTTAAATCGTATCCGGTGCATTTCATGAATGGATATAAATACCATACAGAATCTCATGAACATAACATGTCAACAATGAACAGTGGTGTTTCGATACAGGGAGAATTGATGGACTATTATAGGAAAATAATTGAAATACTTGAAGTTGAGTACCCTGTTTTGCCAATTAAGTGATGTGTGATATTTAAATGTGACTGGTATGACCCGACACCAAATATAGGAACAAAAGTGCATAGCTGATACAATGTAGTTGAAATCAACTATCGTAGAAGATTTAGACAATTTGAACCATTCATCTTGGCTATACAAGCAAAACAGGTGTGTTATGTCCCTTTTCCAAGCTTACGATGAGATAAGAAGGATTGGTTGGCGATTTGCAAAGTTAAACCTAGAGGAGTTTTTGAACCACATAGAAACGGAGAGCAGAGAACTGACAGTGAAGCGTTTCAGGAAGATGTGGCTTTTATCAATGCAACTATCACGTATGACGATAATAAACCTTTGAACGATCGTTTTAACGCTTATGTTGATATTTCATCTGCAGAGTCTGACGAGGGTCATAGATCTGAAGAAGAGGAGGAGTTTGATTCCTATTCTTCCAAAGAGGAAGATGATTGTAATTTACAATTAAGTTCTGATAGCGATTAATTTATATTTGTAATAGACAATTTTATGTACCAAATACATTATTCCTTTTAATCATTACAATTCTTATTCAAGGAATGTCGAAGTGGCGAATGATTCCCAACGGTAATAATTCTTACCGTTGGGAGGAATGTGGCAAAATTGTCCCAACCCAGGGAATCACCAATGCAGGAAACATTGCTGTTTCATACACTCAGACTCGTTTGCCTTCCATGACCGCTGCTTCATACACTCAGACTCGTTTGCCTTTCATGACCGATCTTCTCCTTGAAGGTGTTTAGTATGATTATTATGTCTCTGTCCTTATTCTGTACATCTCATTTCCTTAGTTGAAGTTATTATACATACTAATAATTTGATGGTTTGTACTTCATGTTGCTCTAAGCTTTCTGTATTCTCAAAAAAGAAATGTGTGCCAATAGAGGCCAGAGCGATGACACAACGGCATATAAACGACATGGCAAATCAGTTATTATGGAAGATTCGTCAATTCCTAATACAAGGTCTGGACAATCACGTATGCATTCATCTCCAGTTTGCTTTATTTAACGGTTTTCTAATAGAACGGAATCAAATGTTAATAAATGTTCTTGACAATTTTAGGTGAAACTGTTCCCCTTTCTAGTAGTTCATCTGGACAATTCGTCTTCCACACCAAGAGCAGCGACACATTAATTGTTTCCTCTGGAAGTATGGCTATAGCCAACACGTTATTGAAAGAAGGTGTTCCACGACCTTCACCTGGTGGAAGAAGTCTGACTGTTTCCAAAGTTTCTTTTGAACATGTCAGGACCCTTCTAAGAATTCCAGGCATCGGGGAATCATTTACTTTTACTGACTCCCGTGTCACATGGAATCAAACAAAATAATTATATCATGCATTACATTATTATACTAAGCTTAAAAGTTGTTTGTTGTTGTATCTGTATGAATTTGTTAAACAAATTCATAATTATATAATTGTTGAAGTTGATTTATTGTTGTTTACTTGTTTGTTGACCTTCAATGCCATTGCCTTATATATAAATATATTGTGTAAACGATTGCTTTAAAATTGTTATATTTGTACAGAATTTGATCAATATTGAATTTCAGGTTACAATATGGGAACAAAGAGATCGCGTGAGGTTATGCGGCCGAGGTTTAGAGGGATGTTCGGCGGGCAGTTGTGTTAAGGTGGATCGTCACAGTCTGCAGCTTGCACTGACTCATCTCCTCCTCCTACACATCCTCCAGTTCCAGATGAGCCATCACCTCCTGCTCCTCATGCAACACCATCCCCTTTGCCAACTCATATATCATCCAATACCTCTTTAGGGGATGGAGGAGAGGCTCGCCAGCCTGGATCTGTGGGAGATGATGGGCAAAAGTATATAACTGTTTTCAATGACCAATAACTGCGATAACATTAATCACTATTTATTGTTGATTAAGCCTTAGGTTTTTCGGTTCATTTGTAGACTACAATTACTTCTTGTTTTAGGTTCGTTCCGTCTGGAATGAGTTCTAGACATATGACTTCCACTTTTAAGGAAAGGATTGAACCCGAGGGATATACGTGGAAGAATATATCTGAAGCTACGAAATAATTTTACTTTCAGGAATTCGAGGTATAATAAATATTTATTTCCTTATTATATTTATATATATAGTCTAATGATATATATAGTTTTACATTAACTAACATAGTTTTTTTATTCTTCAATCAAAAAGAATTTTTTTGGGACTCTTCTTTGGATACGAGCATATACAAAATATGAGAAAGGTAAGCTCGTACATGTTATCGCGACTTCATTAATGCGATACACAAAGCTGGTGCACGACCCTGTTTTATTTCGTTGGAAACTTGGAGTCATTGGCTGGAGTATTGGGCATCACCTGCGTACATATCCATCTCAGGACATAACTAGACCAACAGACGTGGAGGCCCAAGTCAAGAGAGTCTTCCCGTATATATGGGACGATCAATAACTCACCAGAAACATGCAGATAAACTTGTAAGTATCTGCACTTTACACTTATTTTGTAAATATTTTGCTTTGTTGTATTATAGATAATGATAATGGTATAAATGTCTGGTGCCACTTATGGCTGTGTTGAGTTATTTTCTTTTTTCAACAGGGGGAAAATATCATACAACTTGACGAACCTCTGCCGAAGTTTAAACGATTTGTAGTTCACATCTAACAGTTTAGTTTATTCATGCAGGAAAAGTCATTGGGCATCAAGCCTACACCTATTCAGTTATTTCTGCACACTCACACGAAGAAGCATAGTGGTGTAACATTCATCAATAACCGCCATCGAGAGCTGAATGTATGTCAACTTAATGCATTTTATTTATTTCTAAATATTGATCCCTTCCTTCCTATTAATGCTAACTTGACATACCTTATAAGATCAATTACAACAAACCATTCAACGACAGTCTCAGGAGGAACAACCTGTAGATGAGACTCAGACGTATCTTGAGGTTGTCAGTGGTAGGGATCATCGTGACAGGATATTCGGCCTAGGTTCATATGGGAACACATGTTATTTCCAATCTTTTATGTCCAGTACAGCAGCGTCCACTAGGCCAGCGAACAACAACGAAGTTATTGAGCTTTGGGCCACAGTGTAAATATTAATGGAGAAGATAGCTCATTTGGAAGAGGGGCAGACGGAGCGGGAGGAACAACGGATGAGAGAGCAGGATAAATGGATGAGAGAGCAGATGGGGCTTATGGCAAAGATGAGAGAAGAGATGGAGCAGATGGCTCAGCTGAGACAGTCGTTGGAACAGTTGAAGGGAAGTTCTACAGAAGATCACCCGCGATCACCGCAACCTTAGATAATCGAACTCATTATGTTTAAATTACAAACATAAGAATTTATGTACACTTTAATGTGTTCATTACCAATTTGAAACAATTTACATTCTTTTAACTCTAAACTTATCATCTAATTTTCTGATTACACAAATATATACAAATATACAAATTAAGTTAGTATGCACAGGTACGTGAACTCTTGAAAATATGCATTTAGCGAAAGATGATGAAATGGTAGTAGTTTAATTATACCTATCACCGACGGATTATCCAAAACCGTCGGTAAATGATATTTTTTACAGACAAAACTTATCATACCCTCGGTATCAAAAACTGAATTACAATTGCCGACGTCAACTTGACCGTCGGTAAAGCATTGAAATTGCTGACGGATTATATTTCCGTTGTTTACTTTTACAACTTACTATTGTAATCGATCTAGACGTACCGACGGTTGTTCTGTCAGAAAGTTTACCAACGGAAGTAATCCGTCGGTGATATTTGCAATCTACCGACGGAAACTTTAATCAATGTCCGTCGATACATAATAACAACGGATTATTTTCTGTCTGTTGACTGTTGATAATACACCGACGGACGTTTTCTGTCAGTAAGTAATAGCGACAGCCTTGTTAACGACGGTTTCGTCTTTCGTCGCATTCCATCGGTACATATTATTTCCGACGGATAAATCTAGTTCTTCGACGGAATATTTCGTCGGTAAACGTGATTTTTCTTGTACTGAAAAGCACCATAGCTTCTATTTGAAAACTCAAGTTTGTAAAAATATTTCATATTGTTTGTCATTTAAAAGTTGAATATACATGTGTTCATAGAGAAGTTTTTAGAACCTTTATTCTAATAAGAAAGGGCTCTTAGCAAATCTAAATCCTATTCTAATAAAAATTTTATAAGACTAAACAAGTAGGATAACATATGTAAAACAGAATAACATATTTAACTTACTACTACTTTCTATCTAATAAGGAATCCTAACACAATCTAAATTTCAACCTTTGTCTTTAATGTCAGCTCAATTCCTAATCTCCATCATTCCAAATTAGGGTTTGTGGTTGACAATCGTTTCCTTTTTTATTTCTTCTATATACTTTAAGCTCTTTACATCAAAAGCTCAGTAGAGGCAAAGGCAATACTCTTGTACTTAACTTTAGTACTTGATCTAGCAACTGTAGGTTATTTCTTGGTGTTCTAGGAGATAAAATTAGGACCAAAAAATATATGGTAACTAAAAGTAGAAAGAAGATCATCAAAACAATCGACCCAATCAACATCACAATAAAACTATAAGGAAAGAGAGGTGGCCTTACTAAAGTGAATGCCATGAGAGTTGGTAAAGTGAGGATATCCTAGAATTTGATTGATCACAGTCTAGTGGATATCAATAAGGCATTGTAAGAATTAAGATACTTTAATGACAACAAATTGATTATCAGGTCAGAGTCAAGCAAAGATATTCGAGAGCATCAACAGTTCTTTGGTATTCAGTAGGATCAGGGAGTATTGTACCGTTATTTTTGGAAAGTGGAAGAGTGGAAGTGATAGGTGTGGGTGTACATTTGGACTTATCAAGAGCTGTGCAGAACAGAAGATCTCTAATGAACTAGGATTGAGTAAGGAGAATACCATGGGAAGTAGGCTTGATTTTAATTTCAAGAAAATGGTCTATGGAACCTAAGTCTTTGATGGAGAAAGAGGAGTTAAAATTATGAAAGAGTGAGGTAATGAAGGTTAAGAACCAATGACCAAGATATCATCCATATAAACCAAAATAAAGGTGATGTAAGATGAGGTTTTGTGAATAAAAAGATAAATATCGAATTGGGCAGAAATGAAATTGAGGTCGAAAACCTTTTAACTTAAGTGGTTAAAGAAAGCCCAAAGGGTTTATTTGAGCCCATATAACGCTTTATGGAGCTAACAAATATAGTGAAGATGGTGTAGATCTATTAAACTCGGGGCTTGAGATATGTAAAATGGTTCTAAAAGATAATTATGAAGAAAAGCATTGTTGACATCCAATTAACGAATGATCCAATTGTGAAAGACAGCAATGGAGAGAACGATAAGAATGGTGGTGGGTTTAACGACCGGGATGAAATTATTAGTGTAATCAATGCCAAAGGGTTTGATGATGTATCCTTTGGTAACAAGACGTGCCTTACAAAGGTCTATAGTACCATTAGGATATCATTTTATGCAAAAGACCCATTTATAACCGACGATATTAGTCTGTGTATGAGGAGAAACAAGGGTCCAAGTTTGATTGCGATGAAGGACATTGAACTCATCAAGCATTGACTAGTGCTGGAAGTGAGGGAGGTTATTAGGATAGGGTTTGTGAATCTGAAATCAGGAGATTGAGAGAGGATAGAGAAAAAGGTAGAGGTAATGAAACAAAAGAAGAAGGCGAACGAGAGGTAAGATTGGTGGGAGATTTGGTAAAAAGAAAGACATTTTTAAGAAATTGAAAATGTTAAAGAGATGTGAATTCTGGAAGTAGTAGAATTAGAACAACCTTTATATTGAGGATAAGTAGTAGCTAAAAAGGGAAATAGACACAACCAAAGTCATGAAGAAAAGTGAGATCATGTTTGGTCCGAAAAAGAATTTCATGTAGAGATTTATAACGAGGAACAAGAGTAGGTATTAAATTGATGAGACATATGACACTAGAAAAAGCTTTAAGTCAAAAGGACTTAAGAAGAGAGATAGTAGAAATGTGAGGTTAGTTTCGATGATGTGACATATTTTAAGTTCAGCAGTACGATTTTGTTAAGGAGTGTGAGGGCAAGAAATGCAAAAGGTAATTCCATTGTAGATGTGAGCTTAAAATCTTTGAGTTAACAAAAAAAGCCATGTAAAACGACTAAAGTCATCCATAAAAGTAATAAAATAATAAAAATTAGAAAAAGAATGATATAGGGAGGTGCACAAATGTCACTGTAAATAAGTTATAAAGGTATGGTGGAAATGTGAGAAGATAATGAAAAATGGTAGAACACTTATTCCTTAAAAACATGAGGTACAAGGAGTTATAAATTTGGACTTTATTGGAAAATAAGAAGATAAACTAGAAAGTATAGAGTGACATGGATGATTAAGATGTTGATGTCATAAATTAAATAGAGTAGAAGTGGTTGTAAAAGCAACTAGATTCCTGAAATGTCTGGAAAGTCCCGATTATATGGATGAGGCCCGCATAAAGAGAAGTACCTTGATGTTAAGCCCTTAACAATATAACCAAAGGGGTTAAATTCAATAAGACATAAGTTATTAGTAACAAATGTTGCGATAGACAGTAGATTAGAGTAAGGTGAGGAACAATAAAAATATTTTGTCTAGATTAGAGTAAGGTGAGGAACAATAAAAATATCACAAAGATGAGGTAGACTGGTATAAATGAAAAAGGATAGTGAACCGGTAGAAAAGATAGGAAAGGTGTGTTCATCACTAACAACCACTTGGTATGTTCCTTCGTATGGTGTAACTGAGTCCACAATATGAGAATTAGGAGCGTCCGGTAACCATTATTTAACATTGCTTGAAATGACCTAGAAAGTGTCTACAACAGGCTGAATATTTATAGTAGACAAAAAAGCTGTGGGATTATTAGCAAAATGTTAAGACCAACGATTTTTTTCAATTCAATTGGTTTCGAGTACTATGCAAGTAAAACGACGTTTTTATAACATTATTGACCAATTATCACTTGGCCTTTGGATACAGTTTAGAATTGATTTGATGTGTAACAAGTTACAACCATCACTCCATGTGCCAAAAGAGAGGCTGCAATCATCACTACCTGGTTTGGCAGCACCAGGACGAGCATTCAACAATCAACATATTGGTTAGATACGTTAGCAACCCGAAATAGTGAGGCCTCTTCTATCCGCCTCAACTGTATAACAAAAACCTCTGTAGCTCATTCCGCATCTCTTGGGGAACTATTTAAACACTAACCAGTTTACAGTCTCATGGCCCAAATAACAACTGTCATAAGAAATTCTGATTATAGATTTTTGAGGGATGATAATGCCAGCTCAACATTTCTTGATATCCGATCATGTACTGGTTCCTGCAACAAGAGCAATAACTTCTAATACGTAGAATATGACTAAAGACTTCTAAAAGCATGCTTCAAAATTCCTGGCAGGCACGATAGAAATTACCTCTGTCGATGGTATCTCAAATTTGGAGTTTGTTATCGTCTCATACAAGAATATGTACCTGTCATCATATGGACATGCCATTACCCACAATAAATCATCAGTTGAAGATTAAGGAGAATAAACTAGTCCACGCCAAGTTTCCTTAGGAACGAGAGAAGAAAAGAGAAGGGATTTCCGTCGTGAAAGTAGTGAACATTCAGCTCCGTTGTGCTTAAGACATATAATCTGGAATGCAATGGACTCCAGATTTTGAAAATCAACTTGAAGTAGAAATCAACAGTACAGGTAATTTCCAATCTCTGGTACTCAAAAATTTCACAAGAAAAAGGATTTGGAATTTGACAATGTTCTTTCAATCAAATCTTGATCATACACGACTGCCAATATATATATTTTTTCTTTTTAAAAGCTTGATGTTGATAAAAAATGGAGAAAAATATAAGCTTGTTGTCAGAACCATACAAGATTCATCCATTTGCCAAAACATAAAATGATGCACATAGTTCGGGAAGTGATGATTCTCAACATACTTCCTGACCAGGTTACCATGTATATTGATATCATCCCAAGGACAATGTGATAGACCTCCGATTCGACTCACGTATTCTAGGAAAAGAAGGCCCATGAATGAGGGGACAGTTGGCTGATCCTAGAGCAAATATATGGCATTTTGTTATCTTTTCCTTTCAATACTTTATTGTTATTTTGTTATGTTTGTTATGCATTTATTTTCGAATCTGGAAAAGGTACATATAGGCTGTTGCTAGGAGTGAGAGAAACATGTGAATTTGGTTGTTGTTGAGGAGAGCCGCAGCCCTCTCAAAAGGCTGCTATCTTTTTATGAAAATTCCCTTTTCCATAATCCTACAAGAGTTGATTGAATCGTGTTGTTCTTTTACATAACGTGCTACCCTATCAGAAGTTGGTATTAGAGCTAGCAAGCTATGCCTCCGAAGAACTCTGACAATAAAATGGAAGCTATTGAGAAAGAATTGGAAGGAATTAGAGAGGAGTTAAGTAGGATTCCAGTAGTGGAAAGAGCTCTTGAGAGAATTTTGGAGATAGAGAAGACTCTCACCACACTCTCCCAAGGAGTGACCCAGATAATGGCCACAATTAGTGAACAACGGAGAACAGTGCAAGGGGGGAGTAGATCTCTGGGTAAAGGAAAGAATACTGAACAGGAAGAAGGGTCCAGCTCGGTTGAAAAAGAAAAGAATGAGAGAGTACCTACGGGAGTGGAAGAAATGGTAAGTGGTCACGTTGGCACATACCCAGCAGCAAATGAAAATGTTGGGCGGGAGAGGTTTGGGAACTCAAAATCATGGCGTACTGGGAGGCATCTTGAGATGTCCTTATTTAATAGAACAAATCCGAAAGGCTGGTTATATTGAGCAGAAATGTTCTTCGAAATGAATCGAATGAGCTAAGCTGAAAAGTTAATGGCAGCTGGAATCGGCTTCGAAGAAGATGCTCTCACCTGGTTTCGATGGACTGATGTGAGAACACCATTCGGCAGCTGGAGTGATTTAAAACAAATTTTGATTCAGAAGTTCGACCAAACTCAAACTGGGAACTTGTGCAAAAGGTTTTTAGATATAAAACAATCTGGGTTCGTGACCGACTATCGGAGGGAGTTTGAGAAACTCTTAGCACCACTAACGACGTTGCCTGTGGAGGTGCTAGGATCCACTTTTGTGAAGGGGTGGAAGACAGAGATCAGAGCTGAGCTTCGTTTGATGAACCCGATGGGGCTTAAGGTCCTTAAGAATACAACCTAAATGATTGAACCCGATGGGGCGGTGGGTATGGAACCGAAGGACAACGAGCAGATTTCAAGGGACCAGACTGAGAGTGCGGAAGTACACATGACAGAAGCTGTTGAACTATCCCTAAATTCAGTGCTTGGCCTGACCACACGAGGCACCATGAAGATGAGAGGGACGTTGGCTGGGAGAGATGTGACAGTGATGGTCAATTGTGGAGCTACCCATAATGTCCTATCTCTAGAGATCATTGAAGAACTATGGGTACCCCTCATTTCCACGTACAATTACGGGGTAATTATGGGTAATGGTATAGTAGTTAAAGGGAGGGGCATTTGCAAGGGAGTAAGGATTAAGGTTAAGGGAATAACAATTATAGAGGATTTTCTGCCTCTACAATTGGGCAATACCGATATAATTTTCGGTATGCAATGGCTAGGAAGTATTGGGAACATGGAGGTGAATTGGAGTAACCTAGTGATGGAATTTTGTGTTGATGGTTCTCGAGATGTGCTAAAAGGGGACCCCTGTTTATGCAATACAGGAGTTTCGTTGAAGACCATGACTAAGGCAATACAACTAACCAATAGTTGCTTGTTTTATGAATGCAAACATGCCATGAAAGAGGGTACAAGTAAACTCGACTTACCGCCAAGCTAGCTCACAAACAAGGTCCTCAGGAGCATCAGGAATGATCTAAAAGTTGCATCAAAGAAATAAGTGCCATAATCTACCTCAAATGCACAAATCTTAAATCCAAAATCACTTTGTTAGTTAATTTACCTCATCTTCGTATGGATTACAGTGATCTTTGAACCACAACCTCAAGAATTCCTGAAAATTTCAACATGCCCTAGTTTTAGGACTAAATTGCCGATTGCATGCCAGAGCACAAGGACTAAATTACAAAAAGAAAGGTTAAGATCAGTTTACATGCCTTGTCAACATTTTCAGGTTCAAGACCATTCTGAAAGCGACCTTTGTAGGAGTGAGCAATCCAGTATCTACTCGAGTCAGGTGTATGAACCTAGAATTCAGCACCGGAAATTAAAACTCAACAAGTCATCAATTTGTTTGGGTCCGTGGTATACAAATGGTTGTATGTTGTATAGGACAAAGGAATAAGCAGGATGAATAATCCAATGAAAATAGTATTAAACCTCATCAATCAATAGAATTGAACCATCAGAATCTTTTCCAAATTCGTATTTTGTGTCTACTAGTATCAAGCCATGCTCCAAAGCCAAACGCTGCAACCTCAAAGAAATTGTAAGCATATTTATGCTTGTTTTCATGGAAAACCATGAAGCATTAAACAGTACAACCATGGCATTATTTGCTCGCTCTAAACAGACTTCGAAGGAAACTAAACAATGATAATTGTGAAGGGAGTTGGTCAAAGACAAGTTTTGTCACAACTTGGTTAATAAAGAAACAAGTAGCAATCATCCTCTGAAATAGAATCCTAGTTTGGATAAGTTATCGGTTATGAATTCCTACAAATATGTTGCAGGATTCTAGAAAACATCCCTTGATGACTCCCAAGTTCTAGGGGAAAACTTTTTCTGCAAGAAACAAGAGTCACCTGTCCATACTCAAACAACTTCAATGCTTTCCTACTGACAACATCGAAATCAGCCCAAGTCATTAGGCCACGCCTGACAATCTGCAGAGCAATGAAACAGATTACCGAAAAAGAGAATTGTTTTAAAGAAAGACCATCAGGCAAGAAGCCCTACATTGAAGCTCAATTAAATGTCTATTCAAACCTCATCAGGAGTCACAGGGACATCATGATCTGCAGCCTTTGTTGTCGGAGTTAGTATATTTGCCGGTAGTTTTTGGTTTTTCGCAAGGCCTACAAATAGTTTTAGATCAGTAAACACCATTTGATGATATAAAATTATACAGGCACACAACTCAAAAATTGGGAATCATACCATCTGGGAGAGCGTTCCCACAGTAATTCCGGACGCCATTCTTGTAGACAGTCCACAAAGATGTATCAGTACTTCCAGTCACATAGCCCCTAACTACATAACAGAAGGTAATCAAGAACAACAGAATTGTTGACAGTGCATACAACGGTAAGTATATAGAAAAGCTAAATTTGTAAGAAGCCAACAGAATTGTTGACAGTGCATACAACGGTAAGTATATAGAAAAGCTAAATTTGTAAGAAGCCCTTGCACTGGATGAGATGAACAACATGACCATTTTTCATGTTTCCCGTGGCACATATTCAACTAGAAAGAAGACAGACTTGGTTGCTTATTTTTACTACGTCAACCTTTTCTGACGTACTTTGCAACCTAAATTTATCCTATTATCAACCAATCATGATAAAAGCTAAAGAATTTTGAATTTGGAGAAATGAGGTAAAGTAAAGTAGATAACATAATTTCATAAAAGCTTCATTTTGTCTTCCACATGTTATGTCCGCTACTGCTGCTTTGTCTAATTTAGTTATCTAAATAGTTAGTAAAACTCTTGATCTCAGAGATTAGTTATAATTCACACTATAAGCTTCTCTTTACCAAATTAATTAAGAAAAGATATGAACGTCATGTGTACTTGAACAAGCTTCCCAATCAAAATAAGTCCGAACAAAACCAACCACAGAAACAAGAAGCCAAAATCTTATTCCTGAAATACTCACCAACAAACTCAACAGGGAAAACTGAACATTTCTTTGCAATAGTGACATTTTTGTCCGGGGCTGAAACAACTGCATTTGCAGTTATGTGCCTAGTTTGGTCAAACCACCACAGACTTGTTTCATTTAGAACCTAAAGCAATATCATCATCATAAGTTTTCTGGGAATCTACTTTTAGAAACATCTGAACTAATCAAATTCTTAATGGAGCTTCTGAAGGATGGATAACTAGTAAAGCAATACGACCTGGCCTTTGAAAGGAATAGAAGCCAGAATTCTATCAAATGCACTTTGCCGGTCAGTTGTAACCAACACCAGATAATCCCCGGCATGATAAGTATCTCTTACCTACAATGTCAAGCTGGTCAGTAATGTTCCAATTTAGCATAAAAATTGAGTCATACCTTGGACATATTTTGGAAATTTAGAATCAAGCATTGAAGGCAGTACAATGAAACTCAGAAATACCTTGCCTCTGATTTTAGATTGGAGAGCGGGAACGGTCAAGTGAAGATTAGTCTCGGATAAACAATTAGAAAGTGACCCTTTGATGGCGCCAAGAACCTCTTCTTTCCGGCTACTATTGTTCAGATCATCAAGAGGCAAGCTTTGTGGGTGGGGTAGATTTTGTTTTGACCCCAATGACGCGTAGATTCTTGGGTACTTGTTTGATTTTCGGTTCGAAATCGGCTCAAAGGAATACATCAGACGGAAAGGGGCATCAGGTATCGAGAGCTTGGCGTTTTCAACAGGGGTTTTGGAAAGGTTTAAGATCTTCATACACTGAGCCATCTTCAGCCTCTGATGAGGGTTTAACTCTCTCCGAGGCCGCCACTTTATATCTTACTTACTGCGTCTCCCTCACGCCGCGTTCGCCTCTTGACTCACCTCTTTCTCTTTCATTTCACCTTGTAACTATTTTGGTCTTTATCAGTAGTGTACATAATTATGAAGGGAACTCATGGTGACTAGAAGACTAACTCCGTACAAGAAAAATAATTAAGAAAAAGTTAATTAAAAGCATGTGTTTAATTTATTTAATATTTCAAAGTATGTGAAAAATATAATATATTTTTTTATAGATATTATAATTAATAAAAATTAATTAAATTTGATTTATCGCATTTTCAAATTTTAGATATTTAATTAAAATAAATAAAATTTTGTATTCTTGATTTTAGCTTCAAGGTTCTGCTATTACACAAAGTACGCGAATCTCGCGCGAGCGTTTTGTCCTAAAACAGAATCTAACTGAAACTTAAGCAAACAAAGCAACAACTGGCCCTTACTTGTCATTTCCAACCCCACGTGACCTTTTACCACGCTCCAATCACGCGCTTCACATATGTCTAATAAGTATCTGAGCCACACATCTCGTGAGCTCATCATCGGGGTGGTGTCCTTACACCTGTCTCTCATTCTCGAAACCCGATGACTTCCAAAGTCAAGAAATGTTGACTTCTCGTAATCCCCACAACGGCTGTCTTCGTCTCAAGCAACTTCGAGGGTCCAGATTCAGGCACACGTTGTCTTCTGTGAGTCGTTTCGCGTGAGATAAACGCAGAAGAAGTGAGCAAATTTTAGTTGGATCCGGTTCGAGAACTCGAAATGGACATACTCCTCTCTTTCTTTGTATGATTTACATTTTACATCAACAACTTTGGGTGATTGATGTCAACGGATTGGCGAATTTTAGGGTTTCCAGCTTTTTGATCCTCTCCAATATTTCCGAGATTTGTCCTCTTTCCTTATTTATCTTCCAGATATAAGTCATTTAATGTAGGTATCTGGAGTAGATAGGTTTTGACTCCGTGAATTTGTGAGAGGTGATATTGATTCGAAGGTTCGTTCTTTTACGATTTCTGCTTGGATATTTGCTACTTATTTTGCCACTATTTCATTTCTTTGTGGGTAATTAATGGCAAGTCTTTTGATCTGGGTTTGTGTTACTCGTTGGAAAAAAGGGGGGGTTTTGCCTTGGTCCTAGGGTTATTGGGATTTCAGAGAGCTAAAAGTATGTCTTGCAAAGGGGTTTAGACAGTGAAAAGTAATGAATTTGCTTTTATTTCACTAGAAACTTGGTTCAGAAATGTGTGTGATTTGTTTTTCTATTGATTTTATGTGATCTTAGAATGCTGATGCGAATTTAACTTCCCCTTTTTTGCGCTTTCAGGACAATAAATCATTACACATCAATTTGCGGGCAGGTTCAGACATATTGTATCGTTGGTTCGATGACTTGTACTCTTTCCCTGATTTGATTTGATGAGGAAGAAGAGGAAAGGGAGTGATACTGATACATGTGAAAATATTCAGGAAGAATCAAAGTCAAGCCAACAGGCTAAATCAGCTAATTTTGTCTCCCATTTTTCCCTTGAAGACTATATTAGGCTAAATAAGAGGTGTAAAGAATATGCCAGCAGCGAACCAGTCACTTCTTGCAAAAGTAGGCTTGCAGGCATTGCTACTGCCCCGCCTTGTGGTGCTTCATCATTGTTGGCCTCTCCTGGAAGAGGTCTCAAAAGAAAGATAGGATGCATTGATGTGGCTACTCAGACAGGCAGAAAGAAGAAGATTGAAGATGAATATGTTTCAGGAAGCACAATTGGACGTGGTAAATTTGGATCAGTTTGGATGTGTAGATCTAAAGCAAGTGGAGTTGAGTTTGCTTGTAAGACTCTGCGCAAGGGAGAGGAGACAGTGCATAGGGAGGTGGAGATAATGCAACACTTATCTGGTCATCCTGGAGTTGTGACATTGCAGGCTGTGTATGAGGAAGCAGAATGTTTTCATCTTGTGATGGAGTTGTGCTCTGGAGGACGCTTGATTGATAAGATGATTGAGGAGAGACATCACTTAGAGCGGCGTGCTGCTAATATATTTAAGGATGTGATGTTAGTAATTAAGTACTGCCATGACATGGGGGTCGTACACAGGGATATAAAGCCAGAGAATATACTTATAACAAGTTCAGGAAAGATAAAGCTTGCAGACTTTGGGTTGGCGGTGAGAATTTCAAATGGTAAATAAAACACTCTTGTACTCGACTATAGACCTATTGTTATCAACTAACTTGAATGCAAAAGGTGTTGTTAGATAAAAAGTATGACCATTTAGCGGCCAATTTTATTACAAATTTGCTGGAGTTTTTGTTCTAAGAAATTCATTCTACATCTTTAATGTTTTATGTGCTTCCATTGATAAAATCTCTTTTAGAAATTGCTAGTGTGAAATGAATATCTTTATGAAAATGGTAATTTAATAGCTAAAATAAGATGAGGTAAAGGAAGAAAGCTAGGCGCCTCTTTTTTCTTCTCTTTGGCAACCCAAATATGTTTCATGTATAAGGCTGTCATCTAATGGAAGCTTTTTACATGGTGCGTGAAAATAATAAGAAACAAAAGAACTGCAGAATTGTTAGTCCTGAAGCACATTTTCTCACAAGGATAGGCAGAGGCAGAAGATTCAGGTTGAATGTCTGGTTTATGATACTAGTTGGACTTTTTTCTTCGTCCATTTAGGCAACCATAGTTGTACTTTTGAAATTGAGCAAGACTTCATTAGGATTTCTTGCAAATGCATTAAACATTCTTAAATCTGTTCTAACTTCGTTTCCTTTGTCATTATTTATGTTGGGAGCGTTCATGTTTATAGCTTAAAGTTGCGCACCTGGGATTTATTATCCCCACGTTCTTTCAATCATCTAATAAATTCTTCAGTCCAGTGTACTTTCAAATGTATTGTATTATTAATTACACGTAAAAGATCTGAGCAAGTACTGAACAAACTTGTACCGGAAGATAATAGTACTTCGATATTGATTATGAGTGCCTATTTGTCCTTAAAAGTTTCTTTTATCTTTTATTAACTGCATTCCTTTTACATTGCAGGTCAGACCCTGTCTGGTTTAGCTGGGAGTCCAGCGTATGTTGCCCCAGAAGTTTTGACAGGAAACTACTCTGAGAAGGTCGATATTTGGAGTGCGGGTGTCCTCTTACATGCTCTTTTGGTTGGTGTTCTTCCATTCCAAGGAGATTCCCTAGAGTCTGTTTTTGAGGCAATTAAGAATGTAAAACTTGATTTCCACAAAGGATTATGGGAGTCAGTATCAAAACCTGCCAGGGATCTGATTTCAAGAATGTTGACGCGGGATGTTTCAGCAAGGATAACTGCAGATGAAGTACTGAGTAAGCTCCTGATACTTGTAACTCAGAATTTTAACTAGTCTGCGCTATACCAGATTGAGGCTTCTCGTTCCTACACATGTATGTTTGAGCAAGAATGTTTTTCTCACACATTGTCCACGTATATTGCTGTTATTTGTATTGAAAGGTGATGTAGATTTTTTTTTTTTACTACGTTGTGTACCTACTTCTTGCAACTTTTTATTATTTATCTTTGCTTTTCCTAAGATTCTGTATAGCTAGTCTAATGTTTGGTCTTAAACATTTTTGGCGTTCATCCACTCTTATTCCTGCCATATTGACAATTAGCTCGGTGTTTGTTTAGGGCATCCATGGATTCTGTTCTACACAGAGCGCACATTGAAGACATTTCCCATGAAATCAAAATCCAAGAACCAACTTGGACATACTATTGCACCTGTAATGGAGTCACATGGAAACAGGATAGCAGGTCTATTTCTTGGTGAGGATTTAAAGCCAGAATCCTTGGCTGATAGTCTAAGCTGCAAATCTGAAGAGCAGGATGAAAGTGGTTTGGTTGATGCCCTTGCAGTGGCAATTTCACATGTGAAGATTTCGGAGACAAAGAGGAGCAGGCTTTGTGGCCCCACAGGCCCATTAGAGCAACAGCGCTCGTCTAACCTGACAAGCACTAATCTTTGTAGAGCATGTTGATCCTGCTAACACACTGACATTACTAACATCATCGTCTCCTCTGTTCTCCAAAGCTGGGAATTCGAGTAACAAAGGACCTGGTGCAATTCAGTTTGCAGAGATGATAATAGTCTGATATTGACAATATCTGGTAAATATGGTGTCATTTCCGTTCTCAGGAGCGTTGCTTCATGTGTTCCCGTTATTTTTTCTTCCTTTGCTTTGATTGATTGTAACGTCAGTTCTGACACAAGATAATATTCATGTACAGAATTTGTAAATAGATGCAACAACAGAGTCCGTTCTCTATTGGTGTTGTTGTAGTATGTTTGGTTGAAGGGAATAGCAATTCTATTCCATTGCTATTCCTAGTTTATTATTAAACCACAAAGTAGGTAATCTTCAAGATTACTTATTCTTAAATTTCGTAAAATAGATCAAACTACCTCCAACTTATCTTTATCTATTCGACGACTATTTATTTTTTTCAAGACAAATTTATCATTCCCACGTTAAGCCTCTTGAAACTTTTCCTTTTCCGATGTCTGACGAGCCTCCCTGTCGAAATTGATTGGGCTCTTCTTCTTCAAGCTCGTGATTCTCTTTTCTAGTTTGTGATTTTTGTCTTCTGTAAGTAGCCATTTTCTTAAAAAGAAAGCGTTAGTTAGAGAAACAGACATCATACGATTCACAAATTTAGTGAAGAAGAAAATTTTCACTCTGTCTTAGAGTGGATAGGGTAGAAGCAAAGAATCTTGCTTTTACACTAAGACTCCAATTTTATTCATTAACATTCTTTCCATACCTGTAAGTCTCACGGTTTAATCTGGGTCTAAAGTAATTTTCAAATTTCATGTGTAAAGTAAGGATTATGCACTTGTTTTGATTCTCTTATTGTTTGTATGTGTGTGTCTATTCTTGTATGCATATAATGTACCTTTTATTTCTCCTTGCTTCCAGCATCGATTCCTTGATGTTTCGTGTATGCATGTCTGCGAGAAACTATTGGAGTTTAGCACATTTGTGATGGTTGATTCATGTATTGAAATTTGAGATTTTTTTTAACATCTACGCCAACTTGACTACTCTGAAGAAGAAATGCTTTCCTTTATAATTAATTAGTTGTCTTTTCATCCTTTTATCGATCTCCCAATGCTGTTAGGAAAAAACCCAAAGGGGAGCTTCCCAATACACCATACTTGTATTTTGTTAGGATCTTTTCATTGCTTAGAAGGTTCACAAGTAGTGAGGAGCCTTACACACCATACATTCTGTTTTTGATAATCAAACAAATTGAAAGATCTGGAGCTATAGGTTTCACCTCCTTCTGGATCATTAATTAGGTTCTTTATATTTATGTATTGCCACATTATCAAGTGTTCTGATTTAGGTTAATCTCTATCAAAGGGGGGGAAATCTGACTAGTTTGAAACAAAATCATCATGACTCTGTATTGCTATGTGTATGAGAAGTAATTTGTATGGAGTTAGAATTCATGATGCGTCTTTTTGAATTTTGCAGTGGTTAATCTTAATTTGGTGCTTAGTTCTGATTTTTCATTCAAATAGGACTACATTTTGTTTACTATTTGCTTATCAAACATTGTCATTTTGTTAGGCACGCTAGCAAATAATTGGAAAGGATTTTTCTATATTAATTGATGGAAATAACATGTTATAAGTTATTTTATTTTACATGGTTCCTCTCCATGCTTTTGTAGCTACTTTAAAACGTGTTTTCCAGCTCTAAAAGCCTTCAATCAGCTACAAGGTATGCCCATTCCAATAGTTATATATGCTATTTAAGCGGCTTGTTATCAGGATAACAAAAAATAGATACAAATAGTTTAACTGTTACAAAAATGAACATTGAATTATGAATATTCCCATGTATTGGAAAATGTGTGCTTGCTTGGCTAGAAAACTATTTAGCAACATGATATTACATACTGCTATATTAGGGAATTTTACATCATTGAAATCTTAACCAAACAAGAGTAGTTTAGACTAGCTTATCTTTCCAAAGACTTGATCATTGTGCAATTAATGATAAGTCCAAAATTCACACCCTTCATTTTCAATGTTCTTTCAAAAGGAATTTGTAGAGAGGTGAAGCCCATTACTGCATTACATTAGCTATAATACATAATAATTATCCACCCACGTGTATAAACCAATATTGTTAAACCACAAATAGAAACAAAGATGTCTATCATTACTAAACCATTTTGCTTATTGTTTCCGAGGGTTTGAAAACCAATTATTAGTTAAAATAACGTAATAATAAGTTTATCAAATAACATAATAATAAATTTGCAATGTTCCTTTTTTCTCTCCTTCTTCTCTTCATCATTAAAGTCACTTAAGTTTATTCTCCTTATGCTTGTTAGTGATTGATTCAATAATTGATAAGATAAGCAATCATGGTTCAGCACATTTATTTTCTGAACTATTATTTCAATTGAATTGAAAACTATCTAGTTGTTCACAAATTGACTTATATAATTGGTTTTGAAGTCCCTCTATAATGGGTTACGATGTGTATAACAAGTAACTCTCCAAGTTTATTAGAAAGGTTTTTTTTCGAATAATAGGTTGATTAGAAAGTTATAAGCTTGGAGATGAATACCTTCTAAGTTTTGCACTCCTGTTAAAGCATGAATCCATGTTTATTGTATAGCTCATTATTGTATTAGATATCCTACTACTGTATGGTCTAATGTTAACAAGGATTTGTGATGTACAAAAACAGAATGGGATATTGAGTTTGCTTCGTTTGATTGGATGTTGCTCTATATTATCTTCTCTTTTCTCTCTGACTCTACTTTATGCCTTCAACTATTTTGACTTATTTAGTGGTTGTTCTCTTATATTGTGCATTGTTTGAACAAATTTATTTATATACTTTAGAAATTTTATTTTTTGCAATCATGGCTCGTTTCCATTAGAGTTTACGTAGAAATGTGAAAAGAGGAAATTTTCTAATCATCCTAAACAAATGCTTGTGTTTTTCAGTTTGGCATCTTCTCGAAGACTTAGGTAGATGAGGGGGTTTCTTGCCACATACTGAATATTATATTGATGTAGAATTTATTTTGTCTAGTTATGTAAAATAGGGCTGAAACTTATATTTTGTTCAACTAACTTTTTAGTAATTTAAAGCCCTATGTTTTATTTTAGTTTAATATCGTTCCATTGTTATTTTATATTGCAGTTTCAACTATATAATGAATGCTAACATGAGTCAGACCAGAAAAATTAACCACTGCAAAGTGTTGCAAAGTAAAATTAATACTAAAAATGGATTTTAATAATAATAAGAAGAAGAAGAAGAAGAAAATTAATTTCATATAACAATAATAATAGTAACAGCAGCAGCAGCAGCAGTAGTAGTAGCAACAACAGTAGCAGTAATAGTAGCAATAGCGGTAGCAGTAGCAGTAGTAAGTAGTAAGTAGTAAGTAGTAAGAGGAGGAGGAGGAGGAGTAGTAGGAGGAGGAGGAAGAGGAGGAGTAGTAGTAGTAGTAAGAGTAGTAGTAGTAGTAGTAGCAGCAGCAGGAGCAGTAATAGTAGTAATAGTAATAGTAGTAGTAGTTAGTAGTAGTAGTAGTAGTAGTAGTAGTAGTAGTAGTAGTAGTAGTAGTAGTAGTAGTAGTAGTAGTAATAATAATA
>JANZLX010000002.1:4911483-4943329 GCA_025531955.1 Erythroxylum orinocense | reverse complement strand
TTTAATTCTATTAGCAATTTATTGAACTATTCAAATTATGCTATTAATTTCTAATCAATTAGAAACTTATTTCTAATATTCAAATATGAATAATTCATATAGAATTAGAAGCTTATTTCTAATTTAAATTATAATTGAACTAATCAATTTATATTGGTTTAATTATAACTAATTTCTAATGAAATTCCTTTCTAATTTCAATTAAACAAATTAGTTTTGATTTTAATTAGAACACATATATCTAATTTTAATTCAACAAAAAATAATACAATTAGAAAACTCATTTCTTATTTTGTTGATTTTAGAAACTTTTTTCTAAGTTTATTTTAACTAAACAAATTAGTTTGCTGGTATTAAGAAGAAAAAATAATTTCTAATATTTTATATTAATTAGAAACTAATTAACTGATTCAATTAGTTTGTGTAAAATTAGAAAACATATTTCTAATTCTTTATGTTTCATTTAATTTAAAACATATATCTAAAAATCAAACAAAACTATTTGTTAGTCTTTTATCTTTTATATATATATAATCGTGGAATATGGACCATTGCACAAAAGCATTTTTCTCAATGGAACTTTTGAGAAAACAAGACATCTGCCTGTTTGTTGGTTAACCAATGCAACGTCTGAGACAAAAACACATGCCTCTCTGTAGAGAAGGAAGAAGAGTCTTCTTCCTCTTCTTCTTGCGTTTCATTTTCTTCATTTGTTTTTTATTAGAACTTTTCTGTAGCTTCTCAAAATAAAAGCATCCTTTAGAGAGAAGAAATGAAAAAACAACTTATTGAAGACCATATATAAAAAACATTCATAAAAAAAGAAGAAAAAAAACAAGAAAACTCTCTTTTTTTTCTAAACGTTTTCGTAAGAACAATTTTCACTATTGGAGACCATTCAACAACCCAACAGTCAAGACAGACGAGAAAGAATGAAAAACAATATTTTATGTTGGGTTATGATAGACTACATATTATGTGATAGTACTAGAATAAGTCAGATATTTACTTGCCTAAGAATAGGAATTAGGTGGTTAGTTGATTTCCATTATCTTAGTGTAGCACTTACGTTAGTGGGATTAGAATGGGGCCTAAAATTAAGGAGCTTTAGTAGCTCTCTCTTTGTATTTAAATGCTTCAATGAATCATATGAAAAGGGGAAAGAAAATTAATGAAATTTGTGGTTTGATTCTCGCCCTAAAAAAATTCTTGTGGCTCAATTCTCGCCCGAAGTAGAATACTATCTCTACTCTGATTGGGACCTATCATTGGTATCAGAGCTATGGCATCCGATGAAGATCAGCTTGAAATTCTGGAGTTAGTTATTGCTGGGCTCCAAAATAATGTAGCTAGAATGGAAATTAGATTGAACAACAAACTCAAAAAATTAGAAGATTCAATTAGCAAAATTTCTTCTTTTTTTTTAATCGGGTACATCCAATCCTACTCCTCTTGTACCCTCCAAGCAAACACCAATCCATCTCTCACCATCAATCCATCAAGCTTGGTCGCAGGCTCAGACAGGTGAAGGTAGAAAATTGTTTTTCTCGGATTTGGCAAAATTAGCACTTCCACCGTTCATGAAGGACAATCCAACAGAACGGTTTTTCAAGATGGATAAGTTGAAATTCCAAGACACAAGTGAAGCTGATAAAGTGTCATTACCATACTTCCATCTCGATGGAAAAGCGAATCAACAGTGGCAATGGCTCAAGCAAGCTTACAAAGAGGAGAAAGGCAATAGAATTCCAACTCCTACAGCTAATGTCATTCTTCCTAAAGTCCATGATGTTGTTTATTTCACTAAGCTTGATTTAAGGGTGGGTTACCATCAAGTCCGAGTTCATCAAGCAAAACCTACAAAAACACTTGACAATGTTCATGGGCCATTCTTGGGAATTATCAGTGTCAACATATGGAGCTAGAAACCTACGAAAACACTTGACAATGTTCATGGGCCATTCTTGGGAATTATCAGTGTCAACATATGGAGCTAGAAAGTTCTCACGATTTGGAGGCCAAAATTGCCAACCTTGAGGACAAGGTTGTTGTTTAAGAAGAGGATAATGATAGACTACATATTATGTGATAGTAAAATAAGTCAGATATTTACTTGCCTGATCTTCATCGGACGCCATAGCTCTGATACCAATGATAGGTCCCAATCAGAGTAGAGATAGTATTCTACTTCGGGTGAGAATTGAGCCACAAGCATTCTCTTAGGGTGAGAATCAAACCACAAATTTTATTAATTTTCTTTCTCTTTTCATCTGATTCATTGAAGCATTTAAATACAACGAGAGAGCTACTAAAGCTCCTTAATTTTAGGCCCCATTTTAATCCCACTAACACAAGTGCTACACTAAGATAATAGAAATCAACTAACTACCTAATTCCTATTCTTAGGCAAGTAAGTATCTGACTTATTTTACTATCACATAATATGTAGTCTATCAGCAAGTTAACAAATGCTTAGGCTCTCTCTTGGACATCTGAAGTTGAGCCACCGTCAATATTGGATCTTGACATCTCAGCTGTGGCTTTTCTAGTTTCGCTTTGAAACTCGTTTCACATGGCATGAATCTCATGGACTTAAACTATATATACTATGAAGCTTTGACTCTAATATTATAATATTGCATTAATTCTAACTGCTACGTAGTTCCGGCATTGCAAAGTTGCTAGCCACTGCTTTACTATTATACTAGCGGCTTTCGTTGACTTATATAATTAATTAACACAATGGTTTCTTGGTCGTCTTTAATGCCTGAGCTCAGAAATCTCGAGATTCTCTCCTAAAATAAGTACATTTCTGTTGCTTTGGATTTCCAATTAAGATGTGAGAGCTATGGATACCGATGAGGGGTCGGAGGCGCGTACCAAAAAACGGAGTTCGTTTCACTCAACCAAAGTCATCGTCATATCAACCTTTCTACTGCTATTTCTAGTTGTCATCCATTTACAAATTTATCCTCTCCATCTCTTTGGTTATTCCACTTCGGCTTCAAGGGCTTTCTTTTACACATGGAGAGGATTAGCAATCAACGTCACTGGGCAATCTTCTTCCTCAGACACTATCATTTGGACTTCGAAGCTCCGGGAATCCATCACTTTCTTGCCACTCAAAGATTTGAGGGTTGCCAGAACTGCCATGGAAGGGAACACCTGGTTCATGAGCTCATTGAATGACACCTACGAGGAAGACGAAGCTGAATACCTCTATTTCCCTTCAGAGGCATCAAGGGGACGGATTCTTTGCATTAATGGTCGTGACACAGATGATGGCACTAAGAATTCTTATGCCTTGGCTTGGCCTGAAGCTATTCCAGATTCTGCCACGCTTATGGAGGGATTGACCTTCGTTTCAGACACATACTATGATTATGTAAACCTCTGGCATGGACTTTGTGCTATGGTTCCTTTTGTTGGTTGGTCTATAAACAACGAGTGCATTAGGCCAAGCAGATGGGTCCTATTCCACTGGGGAGAGATCAGGTTTAAGATGGGATCGTGGCTAGAGCACCTTATGGAAGCAAACTTCGGACAAGTTAAAGTAGAGAGCTTTGAAGGTGGAGATGGGCCTTACTGCTTTGAGAAGGCTGCTGTGATGAGGCACAACGAAGGAAAGATGGGAAAACAGAAAAAGCTTCAGATTTCTGATCTATTGAGATGTAAAGCTAGAAGATTTTGTGGCATTGCCAATGGAGCAGACAGAGAAACAGAGGTCAATGAAAGAGGTGAACCAATCATAAGACTGACATTGCTCATGAGGAGAGGTTCAAGATCGTTCAAGAATGCAACTGCTGTCACTGACATATTTACAAGGGAATGTGCCAAGGTCGATGGTTGCCAGCTGAAGGTTGTTCAATCGGAGGAGCTGAACTTCTGTGATCAGGTTTATGGCATCTCTGCTATTCAACTTCTACCTTTTTCTTCTCTCTTTTCAGTACTGGGGGACAAAAAACACAACTTTCAAATATTTTTGGATTTTTTCCTTTTATTATTATTATCTTTTGAATTCGTGATCCCTTGTAAAAGAGAATGAAGCAATCCTGTACAAAGCATACAAATCATTCTGGTAACTTGACGGCTTAGGATCATGTCTAAATAACTTAATATCTCGCCAGAAAAATCCAAAGGTCAAATCGCAGTTTTAAGTTGGATCCCTTTTTAATCAAGTTTGTTTGCTCTTTCTTGCAGGTCAGAGTAATGACTAACACTGACATAGTCGCTTCTCCACATGGAGCTCAATTGACAAATATGCTCTTTATGGATAAAAACAGCAGCGTAATGGAGTTTTTCCCTAAAGGATGGTTGGAGCTTGCAGGCATAGGCCAATTTGCACATCACTGGATGGCTGATCAATCAGGTATAAACCACCAAGGTGCATGGTGGGAACCATTGGGCGAAAAAGAATGTCCAACCCCTCAACACGATTTGGAGTGCTTCAGTTTCTATAAAGATGGTAAAGTTGGTCATAATGAAACTCATTTTGCTGATTGGGCAAGAGAAGTCATCGGCCAAACAAAAATAAGAAAGACTGGAAATGTCCCGGTCTCCAAACAATCAAGCATAGCTTCGTGCATCTGCTAGTATTTCTGAATCAACTACAGTTTTCTTTTAAAAACTCAAAAGCTCCCAATTGTAACCGTTTTGGTTTAATTGGAATTTGGTTTCTTCAATTATACACCAGCCAGTATTAGTAATAACAAAATATAACAGGTCAGAATGCTGCAATACTTTTCCTTTCCCAGATAGAATATCATGTTCAGCTACAGGTTAACCAATTTGAAAGATGGCAACGGATCTCGGATGTCATCTGAATACTCGTGAATGGAAGCCACATCGTAACTATTGGTCCGTCTGAAGAAAGCCTATATTTGGTGAATCTTTAGCTCCTCTACACGCCTCATCTTCTGGATACTTTGGACCACATATACACCACAAAGAAACAGAACAACGCAAATAGAACCACATGGACGACATGATTGGCACCATTCTTTATGATGCTCTGATTCAACTTCCTTATGTTGTTCTTCACTCCTGCTTGAGCTTTAATCACGGTCATTTGCTATTACCATCATCAAAACAGAACTCTTAGCAGCCAATTACAACTTTTAGAATGAAGACATTAAGAAGATCTATCTCTAATAAAATCCTTCATCCTGTGAATAGAAAGGCACAAGTCTGACATTATTTTCCATTTCTGAGAAGTATAGCAAAAGTAAACATTGGTAGCAGCATTATGTTGTTCAATTATCATGAGTTTCAGAGACATGATTTTTGACAAGTTGAGCACCACAATACTGTCTTGCCCATATGTCACTTATATTTTCCTCACCACAACAGGGTAAAAAACCGAAATTTACAATATCACAAGAAAATGGCTTGCAGTGGCAGTCTCAGAGAGATCGTGTTTCTATGGAACCAAGATACTATGAACATGTTCAGGTAGATACGAAGATAACTTGGAGCTCAATCTAAATGCCTTACCTCACTGCAGACAACAACCTAACTAATTCAAAGCCACAGACCCATTTCTTTCTCTCCCATCCAGAGAAAACAGATGAACAGTATCTATTCCCTGTCTATTCTTCATCCATAGTGCGAAGATCAAATTATAATTTCGGGCCATTATTGTGTATAGACTATAAAGTTCTCCTTTGTGAGGTCAATGGTGTTTCTTTGCAGTTTTTGCTTAGTGTTTTACTCTTTAAGTAACACATGAAGATTGATGCAGTAAATAATTGAAAGGGTACTGAAGTAAATATTGAAAATTCACATTCATTCACCAACTATTACGCATTAAATGCAGAAATTCATAATAAAAATTAAAAAATGAGAAATAGAAGATAGTTAATTTCAGTTAACAGGGGGTAGAAAACTTAAACAAAGAAACAAAAGAGATAGTAGAATTCTGCAGTACCAGCTGATCTAAGAAATCCTTTTGAAACTTTGCTTCTGTATTTATCTCCTGAGCCACCTGAAACGCATGTTGAACAATATTAATACTGGAACCAAGCTTGGGTGGTTTAACAATCACAGTCAGACATGAGAACTGGAAAAAAGTGTATTGCACTTATTTCTTTGCGTGTGACTTAGAAATGAAACGCTTAAAGGAACCACACAAGACATGACCAATTAAAGGAGTATTCTGATTTCACAAAGAGAAGTTTGCGTGTGTTACAAAACACAACCATCAGTACTGCATCTCTCAGAAACCAGCAGAAAGTCTTATGCATTCCATTCCATCTTATAAACATATTCGACCATTTGACATTATTCATCACAAAAACAAACCCTTGGGTGTATGTAAAATATTTGAAATTCTGAAGCAAGCATAAAATAAGCTCTCAGAGAAAGACTGACATTAAAGCTAGCAACGAATAATCAAGCATAAGATCACCAAAGCAGGCATAACACCTTCTTATCCATGCACTTAACTCAAAATCCTAGCGAAAAGAAAAAAGTTTGAACACAAGCCCCATCACACTTTTACCCAAAGATTTTAAGAAGAAAAATCAGACTTATTTAAGAGAAGCAGAGAACGAAAAAGTAGGAAGCAGTAACGCATTTTCACAAATTAGATGAGAATTAATCCCTTACGCCACAACAAAAGGACACAAATCCAAGACTATCACCATTCACCAATTAAACTTAAACCACATTAATCCAGAACAACATAATAATTAATAGCCAAAATCTTCGATATAAGAAAACAGAGCCTAAAAAAAATGAGGATCCCGAGAGAGATCACAGAAACTCACATTTCGCAATTGCTTAACTTGAGAACGGAGACCACTGATTTCATCATCCAAATCCGCGTGCATCGGATCAATCCTCAATTGAATCTCGTCTGAGCTGGCCGCCGGCCGAGTACTAAGCCCTTCTCTGCGCACATAAATAACCAAGAGAAAAAAAATTAAACAAGGAAGGCGCAAATACCGCGATGAACCGGCGGGAAGCAATACCTTGATCTGTAAGGGGCGGCGCCGCCGGAGAAAGAACCGCTCGCCATGGAAGATGATTTGACGGAAATAGACGGGGAAAATTTTGAGACGCGCACTAGAATACACAAGAACAAGATCTTTGGGTTTTTCTTCTTCTTTTTCTCTCTTGTAGTTTGTTTTTAAATGCTATACCTATGTACAATGGGAATGAGTGACGTTGGCTAGAAAGATCTGGTCCGTTGCAAATCTGGAGGAAATGTTGGATTCACCCACGCGGAGTTCGTATGCCAAGTTGCAGACGCTTATCGGTTATCCATTGATGTTTGCGGCCTGGACGGGCTCTGATGGGCCTGTGGGCTGAGCCTATAACAGGGCCTATGAGCTTTAATCAATGCTTAACCCGATTAAGAAGCTGGAATTTAGTTCTAGTTCTAGGCAAAAAAGAAAATCCACAAGGAAGAATGTGGGGATCAACAAGTAGAGTAGGAAAGTGCAGAGGTATGACATGCTTATTCATCGCCCAGTTGTTTCCTTTCGGTCTTACTTCTTGTTATCCTCTTCGTTATAACTGCGCGTCTTCTTCTCTCTTCCACTCTTCATCCTCCTTCCACAACTCTCATCCCACAACCACAACTTGGGTAAACTACTCTTAACCTCTCTCTCTCTATATATGTGTGTGCGTGTGTGTGTGTATTGTCAAGGTGACTCCTGAGGCTGATTTGGTGCAAAATGTGTCATTTTTAGGGTTTTCCGAGTCCAATTACTGGTCTTACTAATTGCTGTAGATCAGGTCTAGCGACTAGAGCCTTCCAAAGCATGCACAATTCGGAGTCCGTCTCGTACCTCACGCAGCGAGAAGCTGCCGAGGTTGATGAAATTCTTATGGGTCCTCTTGGGTTCAGCGTCGATCAGTTGATGGTCAGCGTTCTTTCTTTATTTCCATTTTGTTCTTATGGGTTTGACTTAAATTTCGAATTGGCTCGATTTATGTTTCTTTAATGGTTCTGTAGGAACTGGCGGGTTTAAGTGTTGCCACTTCGATTTATGAGGTAATATCTTATAGGAAAAAGTTTCTGCCTTTAATGATTATTGATTACGTGCCTTGCATCTTTGAATGTTGATTCATACATGACGATGAATTGTTTCAGCCAAGCGAATTTATCGTAGGGCTTTAATTAGTGATGTTTGCTGTTTGAATGAATGTGCTGACAGGTATACAAACCAAATGAATTCAATCGTGTTCTTGCCATCTGTGGTCCTGGCAACAATGGAGGCGATGGCTTAGTAGCAGCTCGTCATCTTTATCATTTTGGGTATAAGCCAGTTGTTTTGTATCCCAAGCGTACTCCAAAACCTTTATATAATGGTCTTGTTACTCAGGTAAAACCCTTGCTGCTTGTGCAATTGCTATCCTATTTTTACCATTTGATGTTGTTTTCCAACATATTTAGCTGATGTTTTCTGCAGCTGCAATCACTTTCAGTCCCTTTCTTGTCAGTGGAAGATTTGCCCTTGGACTTGTCAAAGGACTTCGACATTCTACTGGATGCAATGTTTGGTTTCTCATTCCGTGGTAATTTTTGGGTTTTCATCCACTACTGACCTTCTCATTATATTGTTATATAAGTGTAAGGAGAGTCTACTTCTATTTCTGATGCATTCTTCTGTATTATAGCAGGCAAGTAAAATACTTGAAGCACATACTGCAGAGGAGACACGCTTGCATTATCTTAAAATTAGCTTGCTTTCAAAAAAATTATAAAATTGAGTTCCCAAGTGGCTAAACGTGTTTTTAATAATTTATGCTCTTCTTCTGTTTACTTTAAAATTTTCATATGAACTCCTTTGGAAGCGCAATTCATCAGAATGTAGCTACCTGAATTTAATATCTCATTTATTAAAATATGTCAGTGTGCATGTTATCAGTACCTAATAGTATGACGTTTTTCATAAAGTTTATTCCACATATGATATGTACCTTGAGGCTATTAAACTCATTTAGTCTTATGTTAAACACTTTAGGTGCCCCAAGAGCACCCTTTGATGATCTAATCCAGAGGCTAAGTCATGTACATAATCATGAACAAGCCCTGCAAAGGCCCTGTCCTATAGTTTCAGTAGATATTCCATCTGGATGGCATGTTGAAGAAGGAGATGTTAGTGGTGAAGGAATTAAGCCTGATATGTTGGTATGATTCTCATTGAAATCTTATTAGTATTATCCTGACTCAGTGTTGCAAAAGATTCAAATGCAGTTGGAAGATAATTCTGCATTTTTGTGTTTGCCATTTTTTAATGCAACTTCACTGATTCCTAGGTTTCCTTGACTGCCCCTAAGTTGTGTGCCAAAAAGTTTTCTGGCCCACACCACTTCCTAGGTGGTAGATTTGTCCCACCATCAATTGTGGACAAATTTAAGTTACATCTTCCACCATATCCAGGCACTTCCATGTGTGTTCGAATTGGAAAGCCTCTACAAGTTGACATATCTGCTCTGAGAGAGAACTACATTTCTCCTGAATTACTTGAGGATGAGGTGGCAACCAATCCTATTGACCAGGTATTTTTATATTATTTATATCTTTTTGGATCATGCCACAAAAGGCCATGAGGGGGCAACGAATCTTTTTGCTTTTTGCCTTTTGTTTTCTGCTTTTTGCTTTTTGCTTTTTGCTTTTGTTTCACCATGGTTTCCATTAATTAGTGGGTAAACATTTGTGCAATCATAAGATTGGTTGATTTTAATCTTGAGCTTATGAGTCTAAGTCATGAATATAACTCTAAGAAAGTAGAAAGGAGATCTTTATATTGGATGCTTAAACTTGGCAATACAGAGGTGTGATAAACGGCAACATTTCTGTTGTTCTTGTTTCAATAAATGCAAAAGGTCAGTGTACGGTATCTGATTAAGGAGTTTGCTTGTTGCAGTTCTGTAAGTGGTTTGATGATGCAATGACTGCCAGATTGAAAGAACCAAATGCTATGGCTTTAACAACTGTTGGAAAGGATGGGAAACCGTAAGTTTCTCTTTGTTTTATGAATCATTGAGTGATTAACTACATCCTCTTTACAGTAGTGTAGTATGAGAGAGTGTGGACTTATATTGACATCTCTATTACCTTGAGGAACTTTAAGTGAAAATGTATAAGCTATCACTTTACATTCCAGTTTGAGCAGATAGATCATTTAATTTATTTATGTGTTGAGTTGTGCTGAACTATTTGACTTGAGATTCGATTATTTATCAACTCAATTTTCTTTTACAGATCTTCAAGAGTGGTATTACTAAAAGGAGTTGACGAGAATGGATTTGTGTGGTTAGTGCTTTCTTCCCACTTCATGATAGTAATCAGAGGGACAATATTTAACCACTAGTGGCTGTTAATCTTGCTGTAACTTTTATGCTTTACAGGTTCACCAATTATGAGAGTCGAAAGGCACGTGAACTATCTGAAAATCCTCGTGCTGCCCTTCTTTTCTATTGGGATGCCCTTAATCGGCAGGTATTATTTTGCTCTTGTTCTCAAGTTGTTCTCAAGTTAACTTCAGCATTTCTTTATTTTCCCATCTGTTCTCCATACTGATGAATGATATGATACCTCTGTGGAATACTGGTAACTAGGAATTGATCGGTATGTTTTGCAGTTGAATCGTTTCCATCCAACTGGAATGAGATAACTCTATGCTGAAATTCAAATTTTGGTAGACAGATTCAGACATTTTAAATTGACATATTTGTCAAGTGTGGCTAAGTAAAAAATGTTGAGCAATATTTTAATAGCTTCAATGCTTTGACACTTGATACCACGTAGGACTTTTGCGTGATCTGGACATTTATTTATCTTGCACAGGGACATGAATTTAACCTAGATGACTTTTGTACCTGATTCACTTGATATCTCAGAAATTAGTAGAAAGAGGCTCACTGTTGGCTTTCTTTGTGCTGTAATAGTGGCCTACAATGTCAACCTATTTAGGACTAGTACCAGGGCGTTTATGCTTTACTATTTGCCCAGTGCTTCGCTTACATAAAATTTTGGGTAATTATCTAATGTTGATCTCGTATCCAACATTTTGCACTCATAATATTTAGGTAAGAGTGGAAGGATCTGTGCAAAAAGTTTCTGATGAAGAATCTGAGCATTACTTCCATAGCCGTCCTCGGGGAAGTCAGCTTGGAGCAATAGTTAGCAAGCAGGTCGCACTCTTTTTATTATATATCTGCTGCACCAGACAATTTATATTTACAAGCTAAAAAGAATTTGTGTATTCAGAGCACTGTAGTTTCTGGACGGCATGTCCTAGACCAGCAATTCAAGGAATTAGAAGAGAAGTACTCTGATGGGTAGGTTATGTACTTCACTTTTGGGTTTGATGGTCGACCTTGAAAGGCATAATCATTTATGTGTAACATCATTTGTATTCTTTTTTATGAGAGCAGAAGCTTGATTCCAAGGCCCAAAAATTGGGGTGGTTACAGGCTTAAACCAGAACTCTTTGAATTTTGGCAAGGACAGCAGTCTCGCTTGCATGACAGGTTCTGCATTTGCTTAAATTCTTATGCTTCCTGTGCAAAGAATATTTAAGACATAGTTGAGCTATTTTCAAAATAAATTGGCAGAGAGTGTTATACCCTTAGCTTTTAGCCCTGGATTTGATTTATGTAGAATGTGGTACGGGTACGGTCATTCAGTTGAGTTTTCAAATTGGGTTCAACTATTGTCAGGGATATGGAGCTCTCAGAACTTTGGGACATCTATACATCAGACCATTACTGGCTAACACCAGTTGTATTTTCAACTATTGTTTGTCTATGGATATGCTTCCTACCTTACAGGGCGTACATGTTACCTAGACAATGCATAGGCCAGAAATAAGAACTCTCTCTTGGTCTGCTTTTGGAGTCCATGCTATCTTCACGGACATGTAGACTGGCAAAGTTGTATTGATGGTTACCCTTCTCTTGCAGATTGCAATATTTCCCCCAGGAAATCAATGGGAAGCATGTATGGAGAATTGTGCGGTTGGCTCCCTGACTAGTATTTTCAGCTTCATCATTGTGAAGTTCATCCCTCGTGGCACTTTGATAAGTGTTTTCTCTGCAGTAACCTGTCTTGTACAAGGAGCAAGATTTAGTGCTTCCACTATCCTTGCCACTTCCAGACAACCGGCAGCCCCCGCCACAAAAAAAAGAAGATTCTAGGTAGAAACAAAAGGCCGTCCTTAACAGTGTCACTGCTTATTTATTTATTTAAATAAGAAAGGGATGATGGAATTGGTGGGCGCATCTGGAGATCATATGCTACACAGAAGAGTAACATTTGCAACTCAGTGAAGAAGCTTGCTGTAAGATGATTGTTGATATCAAAATTTGGTGGCTGAAAATTTGAGTGAATAACATGGTTCCACTCTAGAATCTTGAGTTTGTGTTTGTTATGAAGACTGGTTAGGAACGACAAGAACTAAATTATCTGATTGTTAAAGTTGAGCTTCTTCCTTGGATTTACCTGTTGTAACAAGCCCCTTCTTGTCGAGGACAACATCTTCAACATAGATAGGCTTATCCGTTACCAGAAAATTTGAATGTATATAGGAAGAGTAGGCATAGTAAACCCATACAAATAGGTATTGAATTTTTTAATATAGACAGAGTGTAGAATTTATTAACAAGAATTGAGCTTGGGTCAACTGTTGTTCAAATAACTAGAGCTGGTTATTTGGATAGTTGACTCTCACCATTTATAGATCCTTTAACGTTTTCATGTCTAGGCAATATGAGGTACTTTAACACTTCCCCTCAAGTGCAACTGGGGCTGGACATCTAGTTGTCACTTGAAATATACGCAGTGGTAACTGAATCGAGCTGTTGGAAATGGACATCCAGACGGACAATCGGGAAATTAATAATTCGGACCAAATTTATTCTGATATCATATTGAATTTTTTAATATAGGCAGAGTGTAGAGTCCATTGATAAGAATTAGGCTTGAGTCAATCATTGTCCAAATAACTAGGGATAATTGACTCTTACCACTTATAAATCCTTTAACAATTTTATGTCTAGACAATAAGAGGCAGGGTCGGCCATTAACTCTGTTTCTTGACTCTTGAAGCCTGTAAATTTTAAAGAAAATAATGTTGAGTAAAATAATATTGTTTTTAAATTTTTAATTAAAAATAATTAGATTAAACATAAGTTCAAGTTTGATTGATATCATCCGTAGATGCAAGCTTAGTCTGAGTCAACCGAAAATGTTTCTGAATTGGCTAAAACGATAAAATAGCGTTGTTACGAATTATTGCTGTTGGATTGGATTTATTAGCATTCAGAATACTGGTCTGACTAAACTGGGTTCCACCACGAAGGAAAAATCAAGACTTTTAGTACGCATTACTTTTTCAGGACGACCACTTTGACACAAGACGACTGACTGACCATATCCACTTTCTTTCAAAGAGACTGAGATTGGTGGAATGTTAAAGATCCCAATCCTACTTCAAATGAAACTGTTCCTTTCTTGGGAGAAATGATTAGAAGATTTTTATTTCAATTGATGGGCTCTTGAGTCTCAGAGCCCATGAACCTCTAATAGCGGATGTTGACCCAACTGTAAAGTCGATGCTCTCTCATCTCTAATCTAAAGTTGTTTAGTAACCATGCGCTTTGCTTTATGCGTGTATAATTGCACTTCCCCTCCTCACCAACTCCCACTAAAATGAAAAAGGTTATAAATTTGGGTTTGACTTTTGAGATCCTAGAGATAAATTTGGTGTAATTTTTGTTTTATTAGCTTTCCCGGGTTAAGAATGTTAGAGTATCCTGTATTGGTTAAAAATAAAAATATTAAAAGGTTAATAAATAGTAAGAACTAACTAAATAATTATTTTTAGTCATTTTAGCAATAGTCGAACCCATGTCTAACTTAATTGATTAAAATATAAAATAAGCAATAAAAACGTTATTATTTTAACTTAGACAAAAACTCAAAATCTTCTACAAGAAATTGGATTGAATTGGATGAGGGGCAAGTCAAATGACAAGATTCAAAGTGGGGTTCCATATAGATATTGATATCTATCTTGGTGTTGTCCCCTATCATTCAGATGAACAAATATTGGAGAAAGAAAGATCATGAGGACCCCCACAAAGAAGTAAAAAGTCTTATGACCGATAGAGTAATAGTTATGGAGACAGTACACTTGTCTCTCTCAATGTCTCTCTACATAGGCATATTGATAATATGATTACATCCAAAGAGCTTCGCACTCCTCTCCACATAATAATATGATAATTTGACTTTCACTTGTTGATTATTAAGTGGGGACCAAACCAAGCATCATATGATCGATTTAATAAAGAAGGACAAGAGACACCTATGCTATGCTACAACAGTGTCCCGATTTTGACTTGCCACTAAAAATATAGTTTATGCATGAACCTATACTCCAAACACAAAGTTGTTCGTGCCAAGCTAAGCGTAGTACATATAGTAATCATGGAAGTACAATGCATTAACAGCTGGTAATCTCTTCAATGTTGATGCCAATTGCCAAGCTGTAAATTAAAAATTAGTGCTTACTTTTCAGAATATTTTAATCACTTATCCATGAAATGAAAGAAAGAATCAAACTTTGTTTGGTCTTACTGTTTGACATTTTCATGGGCATGCGTACCGGCGTAGGAAACGGGAAATAGACAACCTCTTCAAGTTTTCAACTACCGAGCTACGTGTTTTTGCGTTTGATACTAAAACTTAGTCTTAGGGGGAAACAACAAAAGTCCATGTTACGATCCTCCCTTCTTCCCAGAATTTTAAGAAAAAACCCTAAACAAATGGAATAGAATTAGGTTTACGTTAAAAGGGCTTTTGTTCGTATATGTTGTGCATGCGCATCATTTTCAGAAGGGTTAGTTAACCGTCATTTTTCTTTAACTAACCTATTAGCAGTTGGGATGCCATGTTTGACACAAGTGTCCAATTCTTCTATCTTACCAATTTCATTTGATCAATTTGAAAAAGGAAAACACATCCGTTAAGAAAGCTAATGTTGTTTAACGATCCAATCAAGACATTAAAAAACAAGAATCAAGCTTCAAAATCTGTTCATCCTATATATGACAGAAAATTAAAAAAAAAAAAAAGGGGGAACGCTAGCAAAGTGGAGCAACACGAGAGGACATACATCAGTGGTTGACCTCGTGCTGAATTCAGGCACGAATGTGTTTTAACAGACAAAAGTTGTGAAGAACCAAAAGCAAAATTCATACATATGTGTATGTTCTTCGTAAGCATCCACTAAGTCTCTTTTTCTTTTTATTTTTTTTATTTAAATAATCACCTGCAGCTGCCACCGTAATATTTAATCGTTTTGTTTACTTTGGACGTTAGCTCCTGCAATTTCTTGATTAATATAATCGTGATCAGTTTGTTTAATGTTTCAACGTGATTAGTGTATCCCATCTTCCATACCGTACACGTGGCCCACACGTTGATTGATCTGGTGGTGGGACACATGTTTGAGTTCGAGATGGGCATCCACCAATCAATAAACTCCTTTTTGTTATATCACATATTATAAGGATGCATGTAACCTGCAGCTTAGCAAACAGTGCAAGGCATGTGCTTCAGACTTGTTTAATCATGGTCATTCAATTAAACTCATAAAGACTCTTTCTCCATCTTATCCTATCAGACTTTGAAATGATGGATACAAATTAGGTAAGACAGGTCCATCAGAAACTGGCAAATCCAATCCAATGGCTAAGATATAGTTTTTTTTTTTCTTTCTCAGTTCTGGGGACAAAGTGGAAAGGAAATAACATGGAAAAGGAACTAATAAGAGAAGACACAGATCCAAAAAGAAAAGTAGAGGCTACCATTCTTTGGGCACTGTTCATTCTCATTCAGAGTAGGACTATTCCCACAAAGCAGTTTGGATAAGCTGAGACACAAAAGTGATGAATAAGAAGACATCTTATTATTATTATGGTTTTAGATGAGTTGACCCATAAGAAGCGCGGATTCACTCAAATACCATTTCTTATCCTTAGCCATTGGCAACTCACTAGGACCCTCCAAGACGACACTAACCACATACAAGGGAGATAGTTATCGCCTTAAGAAGAAGAAGAAATGGCTTTGTTATTAATGAACTATTCAATTGCACTGTCAGATCCCACTTTTGTTCTGTTATGCCTGATTTTACCAAGACAGAATACCGATAAACAAACACGGTTGATTTAGCGAACCACGCACAAACAATAGAGTCAAGTTGTAACGCAAACGCAGGGGTGTGACAAATCATCAGAATGATTGGTCCCACATCCAACTACAGAAAAAGAATAAGTCAGAGCACACCATAAATGAAATTTCGGCAGCTACCGAAGGGAGCCAGCAGTGGAAAACTGTTTCTTTCTCACTCGAAAGTAAACGGTTCTAGGATCACAATCGAATCCAAGGAGCACCTCCATGACCCTTTTGATTGCAAGGGAATCCCCAAGTTGTTGTGGAGAATATGGGGTTGCAAGCGTACTTGTAAGTTGTACTACAAAACTTTCCACCCAAAATTACTGGAGCTCGCGTCAGTTTTGATCATTCCACATTCAGAGGTAAGGGAAGGGAAGGCAGAAGTCGGTCCCTGGTAAAGCTATATGGTACAAGCATATGCATATTTGGCATTTATTACCACCTCACATCGGATAAAATAACAATAATAAATTCAACAGTCAGGTGCTACGACAACACATTCGAGAAAGGAAAAAGAAAAAAAAACATTTGACAGAAAGAGATGGTAGAGACATGCATCAGCATCAGTTTTTGGGCATTTAGTTCTCACCAGCTACAGCTTTTTCAGACTAGCTAACTTTAAATCAAATAAGACGGCCTAACTTCCTCAACAGAATGAGTGGGAGATGCTTCCTATTGCTTTTGGGGTTTAATTCTTATTCTCCCTCCATTTTTGGTGGCTAACATTGCTAAAAGAATTGACCCTTCATTAGTTTTCACCCTTTCTACTTCCAACTCCTCAGCCCTGTTCCCATCTCTTCGGCTTGATGCAGCTCACTTCACACCATCTCCTTCTTTAGGCAGCCTTCTTGCTTATGACCAAATGAATATGAAAACGAAAGAAACACATAATTTAGAAGCATATTGATACAACAAGATCTACCAGTCCAATACCTTACAGAGCCCATCCTAGGTACCACCTCCCTCCTTGACCAAGTTATTTTTCAAGAACCAAAGCAAAGAATAGAGGTGGCCTTTTATAGAGCTACTGCTTCAAATGTCATCGGTAACGGCACAGGACAAAGTTATAAACTCAGCCTTCTCTGACTAGGTTACACTGGACCTTGTGGGTAATACAAAAAAAAAAACCCACCAGAACCAACTTTCTAGCAGAAACATGTCACTTGCCCAACAGCAGCCATCATAAGAACAGCATGAAACAACTTCGATTAGCAACAATGCCTACAAGATGGACACAACTTCTGGTAAATCATCTCTTGGCCTTTCAAGAGACCTATACATGTATAATTTCTCAACATAATCATCCATGTCCTCATGATCTTCATGCCTAATCACTTCCACTGCAAGATGGGGCAATGCTCTTGCAATCTCTTGGCAGCCGTGACGGGATAACTTACAAGAAGACATCCAAAGAAATCTCATGTTGTAAAAATGGTGCAAACCTGAGCGAAGAGCAGCATCCCCAAAAGGACTATCTCTAATTTCAAGCTTCTGCAACCTAGAGCAACCCTCAAGCACATGTTTCAACCCCATGTCACTGTCTCCAGCAAAAGCAACTGACAGGGTTCTAACCATTTTCCCGAATCGTCCAATATAATCAAAAGCTTTATCAGTCAATAAGCCAGATATCGCAAGCCGAGTGAGTTTCTTACAATTCTTGACAATGGCTCCAAAACCTCGATCCATAGGCTCTCCAGTTATATGATCAGGCCTACGACGACCCATTATACAGAGGCGGAACACCACAAGATCAGGGCAGTTCTCTGACATGGCTATAACAGCTTCATTTGTCATCCGCTGACAGAAGTACAGAATATACTGAAGCTTTCTACAGCCCTCTGAAATTGCTTGGAGACCCATGTCTGAAACAGGGCCCTCAGAATCCTCCCGAGCATCAAAAGGGAAGACTCGAAGCTCTCGAAGATCTTTGCATGTTGCAGCCACCGCCTGAAGTCCTTCATCACATATTGAATCCAGTACCTGCATTATCAAAACTCAAATCAGCTTAAAACTAGAATTTTACATGTACCTATGCTTCATCAAGAAGAAAGCATACCCAGAAACTCTGAAGCTTGTGACAATTACTTATAATTGGTTTCAGCTGTTCTGCAGTGATATTAGCATAACTAAAGTTCAGAGAAGTTAGATTGGCACAAACTGGGTATATTGCTGGTAAATAATCTGCTACTATCTCCCTAAACCCAAATAAACAAACTAAGGATTTGCAAGCGAAAAATGCAGAAACCTAATCAGGTTCTTGTTCACTCTGAGCTGCATCCTCTGATAGGCTAAATGAGCTTGTCCCAAGATGCGTGAGCTGAGGAGCTCGAACCATCAAACTATATAGTTTCCCAATAGATACATATCGGTTCAACCTAAGTTTCTTTAAAGAAGGGGACCTCGAGACCAGCCTCTCCAATGCATCATAGTTGATGGGGCATTCCACACAATCAAAAGTCAGAGATTCAAGGCTTGTGTCACCCTCTGGGAAACATAATATCCAATCAACTTCATCATCTGACACCTCAGATTCAATTAGATCAAGCACTTTCAATTGCCTGTAGGAAAGGGAAAATCAATCCAAAAAATGCTGTAAATTCATCTATCAACAAGCTATTGTCGTTGTAAACCATAGTCATTTTTAAAAAATTCAATCAATGGTGCCACTCAGTAAAGATTTTTTCACACATATATTCACATCAAAATCCATTTTATATACAATTTACTAATCCCAAATCCAGCAAAGTATAAAAATTTCACCAAGTTCAATTTCACAATGGATAAAGATCCAAAACTCATTATCTAAATAAAGACTGGGAAACAGATACTCCCAAGTATATTGTAATCCCTTTCAGGTAAATACATGGAAAAATAAATTATATCAAACAAATAAGTACAAACTTCCAAACCACGACCGCAGAACTTTATACAGTAAAATCAGATCTAATCAGCCAACTGCCAACAAAAACTGAAACTGTAGAAAAGCAAAGACACCAAACACCATACCTGCATCTGCTAGCGACAACAGCCAGGCCACCTGTACCAAACCCATCACAGCAAACAAGTACAAGCTCTTTAAACCCCAAAAAGGACTTGGCAAGAAGAACAAGATCATCGTCTGTGACAGACATGCGTTTGAGGTGAACCTTCTCGAGCCAAGGGTAAGCTCTGGCCATTGTGGAGACCCAAGGAGCGAAGTGGGCCCCCCAATTGTCTGGCATGAGATTGAAATCAGCGAACCGGGGCTTCCCTTTCACCGTAACGGACCGGACTCGGGTGAACCGTGACGTGGCGCGCCGTGGAGACACTGAATAGCAGTTCCCAATGAAGAGGTCGGATCGGGTGAGCGCCTCCACACGGCACCACAACTTGCACACCAATGACGCTGCGTTACGGTCACGCCGGGAGGTCAAGAAACAGAGAACGTTCTCAAGGACGTTTTCCAGGACCTGGTCGGCAAACTGCGCTTGGTGCTCGGGTGTTCCAGAAGACCCCGACCCGGGAGTGCAAGTTCGGGTTTTGCCGTCAGTAGGGCTGATGGAGTCGGACGGCGGAGATCGGTCGTCGTCCTCGGACATTTCGGCGCGATCCTCCCTGGTGAAATCTTGGTCCTGAGGGTCGCTCTCTGATCTGGGCTTTTTGTTGAGGATCATAAAAACATATAAAGACTGCTTCTTGATTGGTAAGTTTGAGGAAAGATTAGATTTTTAGATCATGAAAAGGGCTTTTAAAGAGAGAGAGACAGTGTGTGATACTAATATGTGTGTATATGTGTGCGAGAAAGAGAAAGAGATAGAGAGAGCCTTCTCTTTGGGTGAGAGAAAAAAGGAGACGAGAAGGTGTGATGAGAAATGGGGATTGGTTTAGTTTTTTGGTATAATTGGTGACAAGGGAGTGTGAAGAGTTGGCTGTGATGTCTGATAGGCTAAGCATTGGGATTCTCCATCCCTCTTGGCCTCTCACTCTCATCTGCAATGTCCAATACCAATACCCTCTCCTCCATTATTTGGCTCTGGGGGGTTCTCTCTTTTGTTTTTTGCTTTTTTCACTTATCCTTTTTCTTTTATACTCATAATTTGATTTCTTCTTCCTTTGTATTTTCTTTTTGTTTATTGCAAATAATTTATGATTGTGGCTCTGTCCACTTAGCCCCCTTACTATCTCACATTTTCTAGGCTTTTATGGGGATAGTAACTAATCCTTAACTAGGGCCAAGCTTACATTACATGAGGGTCATTTTCAATTACCCAATGTAGAGAATTGCTATGTACCAATTTAAGAAAATGAAAGTCATTGAACCAAATCACATGATTAGTGAAGAATATTTCCTGAATAAATACATTTTAAAATTGGAAATTAGCTAGGATCCTTTTTATAGTGACACATTTAATGAGAAAAAAAAAAGCAAACTAGGAATGTCAATTAGTCAATAATTACTTAAATGAGCACATTTCTAGTTAGAAACTTATAATAACATGATTGAAACAATAGCCTATGTTCATCCCATAATGCAATAAGTTAATAATCTTAAAACACTATAAATCTTCTAAAATTACTTGATTTATTATTCTAGAAATTTAAAAAAATCTCTCTCACAAGCCATTTAAAATCACCTCTACTAATTAAGAATAAAACTGTATACTACTAAAAGCTTTTTGATCTCCAGCGTAAAAACAAGATGTTCTTTTATCATTTTAACCGTTTTAGGGAGTGAGAGGCGGCTCATTATCCGAATTGGATAGTTTAAACTTCAAAGAGATATTATCGTCAATGGGTTGAGAATGGAAATAACGAGTCAACGCACGGTTCGCATGTAAATAAGGAAATTAGAGAGGACCACTGTGGAAAAGAGGGTTTTCATATCTACGCTTTTACCGATGAAAGTAAAAAGCACGGTCCAATCAAAAGGGAGAGAATAGTTGTTAGTTACCGAAGCTTCAGGATGGACGAACGTTCAACGAATGCTGACACGATCCCATATGGCACACTCAGACCGGTGTCGAGTCCACGCGCTACACGATCGCGTGATGCAATCCCTGCGATGTGGTGTTATATAATATGACCCACGCTTCCTTCTCCCACCCTCTCTCTCTCTTCTTGTTGTGTAGCGAAAGGACAACGAAGAAATGAAAAGCTGAAATTAAATTAAATTGGGTAAAAGACAATCAAAATAAAGAAAAAGAAGAGAGTGGATGAACTTGAACTACTCCTCTTTTATTTAGGTGTTTGCTGAGGTGTGCATAATTTGTCTTTCATAGACTTTTGGATCTAATCCCATTACTCTCTATTTTTAGATTATTTAAAATAAATAAAATCATAATAAATTATTTATATCTTTCACTCATTTTTAATATTTAGTAAAAATTTTGCTAATACACAAAATTTAGAAAGTTTTAATAATACATCACCTTAATCTTAACTAATAAAGATGTTATTTACTATTTAGAAGTTAAAAAAAAAACTAATTGCTTCATCTTCTACAGGCATCCAAACGAATCATGGGTTTTATGAGTTCTTGTAACCATGGATCAAGAAGCTCCTTTTACCTTCGTTTAGTTGAAAATTTTTTTTAGAAATTAGTATGACATAAGATATGGGAATAAGGCTTCTTCAAGTTGAAGAAAGTTAAATAAAGAAGTTGGCTCCAAGAAGTTTCCACGGAATATTATGAAGCATCAAGTAGATAGATACATGTTTGAGTTCAATTATTAATTTTTGGGTGAAGTTTATTAGTGAAATAAAACATTTTTTTATCGTTTGGGACGAGGGTTTATAATGAAATGAAATGAAATAGGATGGAAAATGAAAGTTTCGTATTACATTTCATTTTATCCTAAACAGTAAAAATAAAAAAAAAACTTACAATTTAGAAAAATTACGATGAAATGTAAAATGATAAATAATTTTATACTATATTTTATTATAAATCTTTAATCTGAACAACATTTTATTATGAACTCTTTCATCCCTCACTGTTAAGTGATCGTTTCACCACAATAGCTTAAGATGTTGTGTAAGACCAACTTAATTGGTTTTATATATTTCCTGGCCCTTTAGGCTTGAAACTTGTATAAGCTCACTCTATCTTGTGCTGAATAATAAATGGGTGGTATGATTTGAACTTACGACTATATGATCACAAAGGCTCTGATACCATATTAAGTAATCGTTTTACTGCAATAGTTTAAGCTGTTGTGTGTGAGACTAACTTAATTAGTTTTATATATTTCCTGACACTCACAAATAACAATTTTCTAACATTACGTCAATTTATATTACATTCCATTAAAAATATTTCGTTAAACCAAACATAGGCTAAGAGAAGATTACTATTTCAGACTTGGATTATAGTTTTGGTCGCGTAAGTAAAGGTCGTAATTTGCTGCTCTTGTTCTAGCCATCGAGAGGATTAAAGAAAGATGGTTTCTGTTAACTTTTTAATGAATAATGAGATGTTAATGGCTTTGTCCTTACTGGAATCCAAAGTGATTTGGCAGTATTGAGAATAATTTTGAGAAAATTCATGTGTATAGGTTTAGCAGCCAATTTACTTTAAGGTTGTGTTTTTGTTGGTCCAAGCAAGGAATCATAATTCATATCATAGCGACAAGGAAAGCTTGGAGGCTTTTTTCTTAAAAATGGGGCTTCATATGACCTCCTCCTGTGTCTTGTCCAAATTTGAAGTCTAATCATCCATGTCTTGCTAATCTAACAATAATAGCTACCCTCTAACCTCCTCTTTTATGGCAATCTTCACAGTTTCTAACTAACAATCGATTAAAAAGCTTCTTTAGTCTATAATCGAAAAAGCACTCAAGACCATAATATATGCATATCTCTCGGTTTCAAAGTCTAAATTATAGCTAAAAGTGCACGTAGATAATACACCCCTCTTGGATCAAGCAAGTGATATAGTCAGGAAAGGCAATCAATTGCATGACCAATCATCATAATCACCAAGTTAATATAAAGATTACAAAATTTTAATTCTAAAATACTAAAAATTGAATTGAATTATAATTAAAAAATAAATTGATTAAATTAAACAAAAATTTTATTTTCAATTTAATTAATCTTTAAATTAACTAACTCAAACCAAGAAAAAAAATCCCTCTCAAGTTTTGCCTTACCTTTTATTATCCATAAGTTATACCTAATTTGATAAAAGAGGTTTCTTACGAAGGATGTAACGTGGAGATGTTTATTAGAAAACAAGTTTACTGACCGATATCATATTAGAAATTCATTTAATTGAATTAGAACTAACTTGCAATTAAATTATTAAAATGTCAAAAACTTATTATTAACAGACTTAATGAGCTAGTACTTATTGTTTAATCATTTCTGTAATAGTTGTAGATTCTCTCAAGTATGCTATGTGAATTTTGCTAGAAACCAAATACTTATTTAACTACGAAAGTTAAAATGAGTAAGTTTAAAAACAATTCTATGTAAACGATAAGAAGATGATCGAGCTTCAGATAATGTACTAATTATTTTATAAAATTTAAGTAATCTTAACTTTTTTGTTATTATTTTGCTATACTCAAAATTATATCTCACCTCGGCTTCTCATATGATAATTTGCATTAGTTGGAGAAAGTTAAAAAGTTTTTTCCTTTATCACAATTGCTAGTTTAATTGAATCTTTATGGGAGATCAATGAAATAAACAAGAGGGTCTTCCTTGAATTTGGATTTCTATGATTAGTAAAGTCAGGATGGTGTTAATTAGTTTTTTTATTAATCGAAAAAACAGTACAAATTATGTAATTAGTCTAAGAAGGTTAATTCCAACTATATCTTTGAAGAGGATTAGGAGACACTCAGAGGGTACAAGAGTGATAATCTCAAAGTCACAACATACAGTAAAATTGACGAGTCAGTCTACACACTTATTGCCCTCTCCGACGTATACAAAGCAGTCGAGACTTTGAGTGATATTTCGTTCTGCACGAAGTCACGGTAACCTTACGGTTGCCATAAATCTATAATTTGTGCATGATATTTTATTCTCGCCATGAATGCTTCAGAGTTCAGACTGCGAGCTCAGCTGCCACCGCTCAGTCACAGGCAGTGACCTTTGTAGTATCCTTTGTAGTACATTCATTGGATTAAGAACGTAAAACAGAAAACTCAAAAAAGGAAGAAAGGACCAAGAATTTAACAAAAAATATCTTTGATTCCACTCGGTTGGGAATCTCCCTCGTAGATGTTACACTCTCATTCAGTTTCTTTATTTAAAAAGAGAGAACCTATCTTTTTGCTTTCACCCCCTAGGTAATACATCTTACCTTACTTATGTTAGGAATTTGACTAATTAAAGCATAATCATAATTTCAATTAAACATTATAGCTCATAATAGTTAAATACCCACTAATCTTTGTTTATCAAATATCTTATATCTAATTCTAAACTTTTCCAAATTTTACAACTCCAATAAATGATATTTTTTAACTCTTCAACTATTTTGCGACTGTGATCTATTTGATTTATAAATATATATTTTAACATTAAATTATGTTTAGGATCAGTTAAATTATATTATTTTAATTTTTTTTAACATCCTAATTAAACAATTTATATATGTAAATTAATATTGACGTTTAATAACATTTCATAGAACTCAAATGTTTGAAATCTCAAAATAGTTTTATACAATTTAATTCTTTTAGAGTATAAAATTAGGTATACTTTATTTGATTTCAATCATATAAGCTTTTTATTATTAGTAACTTAGTCTTTTAGTAACATCCAAAATTATTTTAAAAGTGTCATTCTACTTGATTAAAGATTTATTGAATTAATTATAATCAAGAAAAATTGAATATTCTTCCTAATGTGACAAATTTTATATTTATTGCTCAATTATTTTTATATAATTTATGATATATCTAATTACTACCAAGCTAATTATGCTTTAATAAGATGTGTCAGAATTAGTATAAAAAACATAACAATTCATATACAACACACTCTAAAAGTTTGAATTCAAATAACCATTTTTATAATCATCATAATAAATAATTTTATAAATATAAAAATTTCAACGTTCGGCTTAGAGAGTTTATGTTTTAATAAATACTCATACATTTTTAGTATTTACATATTGAAGTCTATGAAAAAAAAAGTATAACATATAATGTTATTTTAATAAAATACTACCCTCGGTTCATAATAAGTGTCGTTTTAGATATATTTTAATTATTCAAAATAAGTGTCATTCTTGACTTTGTATGCATGTTTATAATTTTATTTCCAAAATTAACCTTTAATATTTCTTTTATCTTAATTACACAGATCACAATTTAAGACAATTTGTATATAATTTTTCTCACATGCTAATTATTGCAAATTACCTTTTCAATTCACTTCATGGAAGTATTAATAAGAGTATATCTATAATTTCATTAAATTTTTTAATAAATTTGTACTTTTTTAAAATGAAACTTATTATAAATTAGAGGAAGTAATAAAAATAACAAAATATAAATATCATATTTCCGATCCCTCCCTATGTAAGGTGGAAATCAATAAGAAAAATATTCATTACGTAATAATGGCTATAGAGATTGTGACAGGAACAAGATATTGGACGGAGAAGTCAATATCCAAGAAAGATAACACACTCATCTAACTGGCCCATTCCTGGCTTGTCTGGACCGTGTAAATCTTCTCGGGATCTTTGTTTTCTTTTATCTTCTTTTGTTTTACTGTTTGACAGAAGTTGAAAAATGGATCTGAACTAAAAGCAGCAGCAAATCGATCCCCTGAAGAAATGTTCAAATGTTGGCAAATTAGCAGAAAAGAAAAGAAAAGCTAATTTGAGTTTATTATTAATTTATTTTGTGAAAAAATAATAGTATTTCCATGTTTGTCTTCTCTTTCGGTAATTAGTGAGTTGCATTGTAATTGGTGGAAGATGATGCTTGTCTGTATATTTCTGAAGTTTTCTTTAGAGCTATTTGATTCCAGGAAAAGGGTCCCCAACCCTTCTCTTCAGGCTCTGATGAATTTGACAGAAATAACAGCAATCTTTCAGAAGTATAGCAAAGAAGACTTTTGACTGTCTTTTGGAGATACAACCCTTTTTAAGCTCTATGGCTCTAGAACACATGAGCCTGTGCAACAAAAAGAGACAGTGGTATGGTGATGGCGCAAAGTCACTGTCAAATTTCCCAGAATGAGCAAAGTTTTGTAGAATTTTCTTGTGAACTGAAAGTGTAATTCCTGAAATGTCACCCCCCACAGTTTGCAGCTTTTCAGTTCACGTCTTAAATGTAATATAAATTTTATGTATCAATCATATAAATAAAGGTAGTAAAAATATAATTAATAGAATTGAATATATTTTTATAATCTTGTCCGCTTTCAGAAAATGCATTATAGTACTTACAGACACTCTTTGCTTCTTAGGAGTGGTCGAGTTGGTAGGGTGAGAAGCATAGAGTCAAAAGATCATGTGTTTGAATCATCCTATTTACGCTTTCTCGATCAAATCTATTATACAGAACTTGTCTAATACGAAGTACTCAATTACCATGATTTATAAACTATTACGTCAATGCGATGTCAAATTCTTCCATACGAGTCTATCAAGACTTCTCTTCTTCTTTTTGTTTAGTAGGAGGATGAACTTTTAACAACTTTCTTCTTCGGATTTAATAAAAGTTCTAATAAAATAATTTTATTGGAACTCAGTTCATTAAATTAAATTAATCATTTTATTATTTTATCTTTATACTACATCAATTTTTAAAATATTAAAATAACAATTAAAAAATGTTAAATAAGAATAAAATTGCAACCCTCCGTGAGTAGATTGCTCAATTTCCCTGGACTTGAAGAGGAAGCCCAGTTTGAAACTCGAGTCCTCCAAGACCAGTCTTTGGGCCCTCCATGTGATTATTGGAAAAAGCGGTCACTTTCATTCAAATCCTGAAAGAATCCTCTAGAACATGAACATCCAACGACTAGAACAAATTACAAAACAGCTGTTTCAAAGCAAATTCTGACCGTTGGCATTTCCTTGTAAAATAAAATAATAGCAACGAAAGTATCTCTGGCAATCGCGAGTTTTCGTTTTTGTTTACAGTTTTGGACTAGTCTTCCGCCAGATCCTTAGCTAAGAAAGCGACTAAAAATAAAATAGAAAGCAATGGCCATGAATCAGGTGAATCAATCCAACACGACCACGTCAACCGTCAAAACGCAATCGCCGGAATCGCACAAACAGGAGACTAAGCCTCACACATCCGATTACGCTCCATACCCCAAGCTTGATCCAAACGACGCCGCCTCTCCTCCGGTGAATTGGTCGAACGTCTTTGTTGGGACCCAACAGTCTCCGCCGGCGACGCACCACCCCTCTGCTCCAGTCACCGGTGACGCTGCTACCACCATGCCTCCGGAGTCCAATCCCTATGTTTCTCCAACTCCGGTTGGCTCATCCTCCACCAAAAGTAAGCGGCTTTAGCTTTGTACGTGTGTTCTTGAGAGGAATTGGGTTGAACTGACTTACCCAAATTTCTGTGTTTTTTTTAATGATTTGGAACAGATAAGATGGATGCAGTGAGGGATGTGTTAGGAAAGTGGGGGAAGAAGGCGGCAGAAGCAACTAAGAAAGCGGAAGATCTTGCTGGGAACATGTGGCAACACTGTAAGTGTGCTTCACCATTGGGTTTTTAGCAGAATTTGCTAGTTAAACATATTGCATTCATTAGGACTGTTACTCAAGTGATTTTCTGAGTCATAATTCCTTATTGGAGTAGTCCAAGGAAATTTGATGCGGTTATTCATGACAAACAGAAGAGGAAAATTGCTATTCTGTAGTCATTTATTGGTGCGTCCATTTGTGCCTGTTTGCGTGTCTGAGTACCTGTGTGTGAATTCTCAGTATTCCTTATTATCATTAACATTATCTACTTAGAATACGGAATTCAATGTAGCATAGAGTTAGCAGGTTCTGTTCTGTGTGAATTGCCAATTAATAAGTCTATGTTTTCTGCCTTCGAATTCCTTTTCCAAATGATCAGAACAGACTAAAATCCCATTCCTGATGTCACGAGTTTTTACTTTTCCGAAGAGCTGCTAGTTTTTTTCCCCCCCTTTTCGTGGTGGCGAATAGTTTTTGGAAAAACAATCTAGCAATCTGAACCTTCCTGTTTCCTTTTCTGTTGATCTGATTAGTGAAAACGGGCCCCAGTTTTGCGGATGCTGCCGTGGGTAGAATCGCTCAAGGAACTAAAGTTCTTGCAGAAGGTGGTTATGAGAAGATTTTTCCTCAGACTTTTGAGACAGTTCCTGGAGAGAAACTTTTGAAGACTTATGCATGCTACTTATCCACTTCTGCTGGTCCGGTTATGGGGGTTCTTTACATGTCAACAGAGAAACTCGCATTTTGTAGCGACAACCCATTGTCTTACAAAGTTGGTGAGCAAACTCAATGGAGCTATTATAAGGTTCGTGCTTGTCAAGACTTCAAGTGGTTTTAGTTCTTTATCAGAGCTGGAATCCTTACTTTACATGTTTATATGTGCTGAAAAATGCTTCTTAATTCTTATGGATGTCTTAACTATATAAAAGTTTGTGAAGACTCTTAATTCTTATGGATGTCTTAACTATATAAAAGTTTCTCTCTTCACAATGAACAAAGGAGAGGAATATGATGAAATTCCAGTTCCATTATGGAAAATTCAGATAGAACAAAACTATACTAAATGGGTCCGAGTTCCTAATCCACTCGATTCATCAATATTACAAGCTTAATTTGAGGCAGGGCCTTGTAGGAGATGTTATGGTGTTTAGTTAATTTAATAGGTTTGATAGTTACCATTTCATGAATTTGCTCATCTTCCTGTAACTGACTTCATGCTTATTTCCTATCTGTGCGTAGGTTGTCATTCCACTGCATCAGATGAAGGCGGTAAATCCATCAACAAGCAAAATCAACCCATCAGAAAAGTACGTCCAGATCATTTCTGTCGATAATCACGAGTTCTGGTTTATGGGGTTTGTATACTATGACAGTGCTGTGAAAAATTTAAAAGGAGCATTGCAGCAACCCACTTTATGATGCACAAGAGCTAGAAAATCCTATTATGTCATGAGCAGAACTTGGTGTAGATAAATATTATGTGCAGAATTTGCAATATTTGTTGATTTTGTTTGTGGACTTGATGTAATAATCCATTGCCTTCTAGTAATGCTAATGGAATTCATTTTTTATAAGCATGTTTGGAGACAACTGTTATTTAAGCTGTTCATAGATTCCCCTAAAAATGGCAAATTTGGTCTAACCTGTCTTTGGCTGAAATTAACAAGTTAAATTTAGTTGATTAGACTTAAGATCGGACTTAAGATTAGAAGGTCAGGTTGATTAAATTTAAATGATATGAATTAATTTGAATTGTTACAAGAAAAGTACAGTTTTAATTTTTTAATCGAATTTTGAATTATCCAATCTTGATTGTGTTATAGGCTAAGATTAAAAAAAAAAAAGACCTAAATTTTCTTAGTTTCTCATATGTTATTAAAATTTAGATGTTAATAAGTATTTGCTTTTAAGATTGTTGGGAATAATAACTTAAACATTATTAGACATTTTGTATATTTTAAATTATATAATATTATTTTGTTTTGTGAGAATCAGGGCGGGTTATCAATTATATTTTACAAAGAGGTTGTTTATGTGACTCGAACTTGTGATTATACACACTGTTATTTATTCAATATAAACTTATTTAAAAACATATGAAAATAACATGAAATGCTATATAAATATTAATGAAATAAGAAGGGTTAATGGTTTTATACCAATTAATAGTTTCATATACTGTGAATAAGTTTACCGCTCACTTAAAATAAATAATGTTGATAGAATTGAAATGAAAAATCTTTAGAATTCTATAAAACTTTAGTTCATTGTTCCATTTATTAAACGTTATTTGAAAAGATTATGACATAAAAAATTTTAAAATCATTCTTTTTCAATATTTTTCTTATATTTACATTATTCATAGAACTCCAATTTTACTCAATTAGAAGTTATCTAAACTAGTTTGAATTAATCAAATTTTCGAATCAGATTCAAAATTAAAAATTGAACTTAAATTTTATTCTAAACGATTCAAAAAGATTTCGTAAAATAATGTTATATTTAAATTTTTAAAACAATTTAAACAAATTTCATATCAAACTCAAACCCATTTTCTAATTCAACTTAAGTGGCTAGCCAAAAGAAACAGGCGAAGGTAAAGACCAAGACAGATGACAGAAAAAAGAAGGGTATTCTTTGGAATTGGAAGGACCATTCCAGGCCTATAAGGTTAAGGGACCCCTGCCCTTATTTTCTGAAGGTTTTGATTGGCAATGAAACGAGAAGATGGACAGAATTGGAAGGACCATTGCAGTCAGGCCTATAAGTTTAAGGGACCCCTCCCCTTATTTTCTGAAGGTTTTGATTGGCCATGAACGAGAAGATGGACAGGCCTAGTTCTGTGTCGGGAATTCCTAGTAGTTGCGAGTGTTGGTTAAGGATAGGCCCAGTTTTTTGTGTTTTTGGGCAGAATGATTAGGACAGCTTGCCCGTCTGTCTGCACCCCAACTGGCAATCTGAAAAGAGGGAACACAACACAGCATTAGTGGCTCATGAACACTTCCCAACTTCATCAATGGCGTGGGTCATCGCCCAGACCTAACATCTTTTTTGGTTCTGCTACAGTTGGGGTCTTCATGGAAATACTTACTTACTGTGGAGCCCCCTAGTAACTTTTCATGAAATTAGCTCCAATTTACATTATCCTCAAACACATGATAAGGGACATAAGCATATTATTTACTTAACCGAATGTATGCTCCATTTTGTGGTATTGGTTGTGTTCTAATCCTGATTTTAAAGAAGACGATTAATCAATAATGAAAATAAATTAGATTAATAAATACTAATTAAATTGAATTTATTATTTCGCTTTAAATGATGACTCCTTACTCAAAAAATTATAATTATTTTCATCTCTTTGTTATAAGTCAAAATTTCAAATAATAATTAAAGTTGATTTGGTATTGCGAATCATGTAATTATTTTATTTAAGGATAATAGAATGTAAAGTATCTAACATTTGAGATTTTTTAATTTTGTGTCTAAAATTTTAGAATTTTTAATTAAGTAACTATCCTTTTATAACCTTAATGATTTAGTTCAAAATATTAATTTTATTAGTATTTTACTGATTTGACAAATTTTTTTTATGTCCATGATATATAAACGTTCACATAGAAAATTAAGTGTCAACTAATCATTCATACGGACTAAAACATCCAACTTATAACCTCTTTTACACGTTAAATTGAATGTTTTAGTTCACATAGATGATTAGTGGATAATTAATTTTCCATATAAACACGTACAAGTTATAGATAATAAAGATTTCGTTAATCAAATAAAAAAAACTTAACAGAACTAATGTTTTAAATTGAGTTGTTAAGGGGTCGTTTAGTTCTACTTTTATTTTTCTGTTGTTGTTTTTTATTTTTGTTTCCTGTTTTAAGTTTCTGTTTTTTTTAAAAACGAAAACTTATTTGGTTGAGATTTGCAATATAAAAACTGAAAACAAAAACTTATTTGATTGAGATTTTTAATAAAAAAAC
>JANZLX010000002.1:4901227-4911383 GCA_025531955.1 Erythroxylum orinocense | reverse complement strand
ATTTTCAGAAACAAAAAATCACAACAGAATAAACCAAACACGTTTTACTTACCTGTTTTTTTTTTACAAAAACGACAACAAAAAACGGAAACAAACAACCCCTAAGGTTATAAAATGTTTGTTGCTTAATTGGAAAATTTTCAAAGTTGGTATCTCTTTTATCTACAAAAATATTGAACCAATCACATACTATAATTTGATTATTTCATAAATAAATAATAATTTATAACATTGTTATCAAAATAATTCCCTTGACTACGATTGAACACCAACATCATAACTTAAAATGGCACAATACAACTCTTTAAGTATTGAGAAAAGAAAGATTTTATTAATTGAACTAATTTAAACATCATAATATTTATATTGTACAACCTAATGGTTTCTCTTTATGCTATGCCGTATCATTCTTCTTCACCATACGGTTCTCATTAAGTGAGCTGCCAATTGGAGTAGAGGTCCCGATTCCTTTTTCCTTTGTTCCTAAGACCCATTTGAAAGGGATGAAATAGTGCTTCGATGTATTATATAACAATGGAAGGAAGAAGGATAGAAAAGAGAGGGCATGTTGGTTATTCATGGAGAAAGCATCTTAATTTGTCAGTCCCTGCAGAGAAACAAGTGAATTAGATAAACGTATGGTCCTTAGCTTAGCACCCGAAAATAGCTATTACTTGCAATTTATGGTATTCCGCTTTCTCCCAAGCACTACTTCCCCTACATGTCCTTGTTACTACTCTTCTGGCTCTTTGCTTTTTCAATACAATTTTGTGTGCCAGAAAAGCTCACATCCATCAATTCACTCCTTAAGAATCTTTAGAAAGAGCACCAAGACAAATCAAAAGCACCATTTTTTTTTTCCCAGTGCAAGAACACACCCCTCTCTCTCTCCAACTCTTTCTCTCTATGTCAAGAGGAAGAAGATCCTTCTTAATTAGACATGGCAATGGCACTTTTCCTATCTGCCTCAATGCACTCATACCCTTTTGGTTGATTAACTTGTTCGAGTCTAAGTAATTACTTTCCCACAGACTTAGTTTCAATGTATAGCAAAAGACTTGATAAATTTGCTAATATCATATCGTCCTTGATGCATGAAAATTGGATGATAGCTTCTTAACTGATCATCTCGTATGAAATAGCTTTATTTTAGGATGATTAAAGTAATCTGTTCTAGCATACCATGAAGTCTTGGAAGCAGCTGATATAATTGTACGTGGCCCTTAATTTCTAAAGAGCTTAGACATAAATTTCACTCTCTACTGTAACTTTCCGTGCAGCTCCGTAGCAGAAGAGCCATAAAACCCTAACTAAATTACCATCAGTGGACCATTCAGGATTACGGTACAAAACTTACTAACGTGTGAACTGGAAATCGATTTAATTAGGTTCAGGAAATCTAAGGAAAATACGCAATACAAAGGAGCTTTGATCTTTCATTCAACTGTGGCCAGAAGTTATATAGAGACAACCACCAGGACATAACCCGCACTAGCTGTAATGTCAGTCCATTTATTATTGTTCCGTTCCCTTTTTTTTTTTCTCTTTTTTGGGGACAGAGACCCACATGTCATTCGACGGAACAGAACAAAAGCAGCAAACATAACATGAGACCGGACTTGAGATCACTTTTCCGACAGCTTCAAATGCCCTAGTAGCATCTCTATTCGTTACTTGCCTTTCTCCAACATCTACTTGTCTACTAGATATTGTGTTGTGTGTGTTCCATTAATTCCCACTTTCCCTCTGCCAACATCACGTCTTTCTGGCACTCTACAATCTAGACTGCAAGTGTTAATGCTTCACTAATTGGACCTTCCTTTTGCAAGTACAGTTCAAGTTTCTTGAACAATATGTACTTTGCTTAATTGGGTTCTAATAACTACCTTTAAAGAAACTAAACTTACCCTTGGTAATTCAGACAGTGTAGTCATGATCAAGGCAATTCCCGGTTGAGAAAAGAAAGAGGAAAAGGGGGGGAAAAAAAAGAGACTGGTTTAAAAGGCTCTTTAAAACTTGGCTTCCATGTGCCGTGAGTAAATGACAATCACAAGCTCTGCAAATCTGCTATAAAACTGCTAAAGACTGTGGTTAGCTGTTACGTTGATAGCCACTTCAAACTTTGGTTTTTTGCTTTTTAGCAGTGCATAGAAAAACTAAACAATTATTGCAGAAAAGAACTGGCGAAAGAAGAAGACTGGCAAGAGGGGGGGAAAAAAAAAAAAAAAGAGAAGAAGAAGAACTATACAAGAGATAGGTAGCAATTAATGGCGGACGAGGTATCAGAAATTGAGGATAAAAAACTGGAGAAATTAATGACTTTTAGGGTACTAATTGTGACGCTATCTATGAGGAACAGTATCCACCTCTCAACGAAGCACATTTGTCCACATTCCCTTTTGGTTGGTTAGAGCTTTATTCAGCTCGAAGTATATAGGGAGGAAATGGAGGTTGAGAGAAATTAATACGAGGAGAGATTACGCGTAAAAGGTTAAAAGGGATGAGAATAGGTAGGAGCGAAAGGGAAGAAGTTGACAGTTGTGAATGGACACAAAAAGACTGAAGCTTTGCACACTAAACAAGTTTAATTTAACCAGGAGTTCTCTCCATCGATCGATCGATCCTCGATCACGATGTTTGACGATGATCATCATTACCGTGATGTTAATAAACTAAAAAGGTCTTGGCTTTTGCTTGATCAATTATGTTCCTCTTTTTATGGGACTTTCCTGAAACTGACTGATGACCTGAAATGCAAACTAGAACTCATCAAAGTTAAATGGTAGAGTTGCAGAGAGGAACAGAAGCTATAACATATGAATCAGAGTCCCTTAATGTACTACATTTTGAACAAAGAAAAGAAGCTACAGTTAGAAAATGATGCTTGGAAATTTAGAGGCATCATCATCCTCATCCAATCCACCCTACATTCGGAACTGAGAAGACAAAAGCTAAACAAAGTGTCTGATTAAACAGCAACAACCCGCACCAAAAAAAGGGTGAAGAGAAAAACAGTAAGAACCCTAGTCAAAATACCCTAATAAAATTTGACACCGCAAGTTCTCAACTCTTTTGTACTGCTGAGATGTCTCCTTCTTCATTATCTTTGGCACTTGTTGGAAGAAACATAACAACGTTGGCCCATTTCTTTTTTCCTTCCTGTATTTATTATGGATGCTACTGTCTGAAACTTTTAGGGTTTCTTACCAAGTGTGTGCTTGTTATTGTGCATCCAAACCTTAAGGACATGTCGTTTCACACCAGTGTCTGCGCAAAACTGCTCCACAGAAGCTTCATCGTGCTTCTGAATCCTCCACCCAAGCCTTTCTGCGAACTCCAACATCTTATCTTTTTGTTCCTGCGTAAATTTAGTCCTAAACCTTTTCTTCGAACCACTACCGGTCGCACCACCACCGCCGCTACTACTAGGATTAGACACGTCCTCCTCTTCCCTCAAGTACCCACCACTCGCTCCACCACCTCCGCCAGACACCGCGGGAAGCGCCAATGGCCGAGCGGGTGGTGGCGTTAAGTGGAGGTACCCAGCAGGTGGCGGCCCGCGATAATAAGAAAATTGTGGATGGTGGTGCTGTTGGTGGTGATACAATCCCTCGCCCTCAGCCTCCTTCCTGTGGAAATTCCGGTGGCAGTTACAGGCGGCGCATTTGAGGGCATCCAAGGTGCCTTCTTCGCCGGCTGCCATGAACTCGCAGCAACCGTCCACCGCATGACCACCGATGCTGACGGCGTGGTTCTTGAGGCACTCTCTGTATCTGACACCTATTCCTCCTCCTCCTTGTTTTCTGGCTCCAGCTGTCGACGCACTCTCTCCTCCCGTGGGACCCATTTTGGGGCGAGCTGAGTTGGTCACCGCGTCATAACTCGGTGGCACCGCCACGCCCATTTCTAATTCTTCTTCGTGGTCTTGGTGCTCCTCAAAATCCATTCTTTCAACTAATTTTCCTCTCTCTCTCTCTCTCTCTCTCTCTACCCTTTTGTTGCTTAGCAAGGGAAGAAGATCTACATGGTTAGCTTTTGAGCAGATCCAAAGAAAAACTAACACCGATGATAAAGCTTGAATAAGTTGTATTATATAATGTTATTATCGGAGATAAAAAATAATTAAGTATTTACTTCTTAGCTCATAAAAGAGAGAAGATAAGGGGTTAAGGAGGGTGTGGCCGTCAATTCGCGGCCTGCATAAAAGATGTGTCTTTACTCGAAAGCCTTTCATATATGCTTCTTTACCACTAAACAAACCCACTTATTACTGGTTATAGCCAGCTCTTTTCACTATTGTATATTCCTTTTTTTCATGTTTTCTTCTAATAATAATCTTCATGTAAATTGGGTTTTTAAGGTTATGGAGGAGGTTGTGGCGTGCACTGATTTCTGATGCTGTCATTTTTTTTTCCCCAGTTTTTGCAGGTATTCATCCCAGTAAAAGTGAAAGTGAAGACAGGTAATTTCACTTAAACGGAGATAGCGTTTAGCGTGTAAGTATTGTCTTTAAAAAGGTGACGTAAGAGAGGAAAGTGAAAAGAGTTGTTTGGTACTAACATGGGACAAGCAACTACTCAAAACACTCACTTGGCATCACCTTACCTTCTCTAAATTTACCAGACGACCCATTTTCTTACAGTACAGTATCATAATAGCTGCTAGGATGCTGTGACTGTTAGTGTCCTATTTTTATTAGTGGGTGTCAATTATCAACAGTTGGTGTTGGAAGGAATCGGATTTCTGAGCTTCAATTATTTCAAAGATCAGTCTTAAGCTGACGTTGATGGGGAAATTATGTGGTTACTCTCTTCCCATTCCTTTTCTTTATGTATATGGCTGCTTTTTGCTTATATACATACATATATATGTGTATGTATATAAGCAAGTACTTACTTTCAGCTTTAGTGTGTACTTTCTTTTCAATACAAGAACAAGTTTGCATTCGACCTCGTACAATCTATGAAATGAAAAAAAAAACCATGAAGTAAATGAATTTATACAATGAGTACGATGATGTCTGAGAAAAAAAACAAGTCAGACGAGGATCGACAAATCATCCAACGAATAGTGGTTATAAAAAGAAGAAGAAGGACAATCCAATCCTGCTTCACCACCAGAACGAAAACTTGACCAATATGTACATGACATGGATTTATATTTTGTCATCTGATACATGGTATCCTATCCCTCCGTAAATACCAGACCACGAACAGCAAGCGTTGTGCATGACTTGCTCGTCAAAAAATTTAAAAAAAGTCTTGTAAAATCCGAAGCACCCACCTACGTCATGGCCATGTATGCAAAGATTGGATTAGCTAATAACTTTATGATCAAGTAAGAACCATTGAGAAATGAAACAGTAAAAACTGATAATGGGTAGGACTGGGATGCTATTCCAAAGTTAAGCTGCGGAGAGAAAGTGGGGCCTGAAATCTGCAGAACTTGTGGGTGGAGGACCGTAGCGTAGACTGTAAGTAAGTAAGCTGTGCCTGTGTCTATGTATGTGACGGAAGGAGGAGGAGGATGAAAAGGAGAGAATCGCATCGGAACTTGAAGAGTTAAAAAAAGATAAATGATTAACAGAACAATTAAAAGAAGAATAGATCATATGTGCGTATGAAGAAGGTAGAATATAATAGAATAAGTGATAAGACAACTAAGTCTCCATGTTTATGTAAACCAAGTTCCTGGAACTAATATTGGAATTTGGTAGCAGTAGCACAGCAAAGAAATAAAGACAAAGGTCGAGTAAGAGGAGAAGACCAATCTGATCCTGTCAGTCTCTAAGTCCGCGTAAATAGATGATTGAAATTTTTGAAATAAGATAGGAACATGATAAAATAGACAGAGAATTTTGTCCCTCTCATAAATTAGAATCTTTTATTTATTTTACCATGTCTCATGAATCTTAACCATTCATTTATGTGAGTTTCACGTAAATCCTACATAAATAAATGACTAAAATTTATAATACAAGATAAAAACAGAATAAAATGAACAGAAGATCTCGTGCCCTCCCTCCTCTCCTTTTCTTCATCTTCTCCTAAAAAACAATAATGAAAATCTGTATTCTTAATAATCTCAACTGTTATATATAATTAAAAAATCTAATATGTTCGTGAGTATTTTTTATTCTAATATGTTCGTGAGTATTTTTTATTTATGATGAGCCATCATTATTAACTTTTTTTCTTTTCATGTCTTTCTAATTTCACTTTATAAATTGAAATTATTATCATTTCCCATGCCTAGCAGCAGTTTCTTGTTTATGTTTCGTCTTCATTATTCTATTCTCTTTTCCAAGCTTTTATATCTTAAGAAGTCTGAAATGGAATTTTCATTTTTATGATTTGGTTGGCTTATACAAAACTTTTTTGACTAATTAAAAATAAGATTGTGTATTACTGAATCTTTTCGTATCTTTTATATTAACAAGATTTTTATTAATTGTTGTTATTATCTTTATTGATGTTGGTTAGCTGACTTACATGGAATACAAATAATGGTACGTTGCAACAAAGGAAAATTCCTTCATTTTCATCGTGATTGTATATAAACAAAAAATGTTCTACTATTTTTTTTTTTATAGTTATGCTCATTTTAATGTAAGCATAGATATTTTAATAAAGATTTGTTTGTATTCATTAGAAATAGATTAATGAATTGAAGTGAAGGTAAAATATTAATTTTCAATGCCGAATTCAAATTATGGAATAATGTGATTAACTTTAACTCTAAATTTAGATTTTAAAAGTTTCACAAGGACAAATTTTTGAAAGTGAAAAAGTGAATTGCTTGTTTTTTTGGGGTTTAGTGTGGGATAAAAAAATTAAAAATAATAAGTAAAGCAAAAATTATTTAAAATCAATGTTCTAAAAACCAGACTGAAAGTTAAATAGATAAGACAAAAAGTTTAAGATTTTAAAAATTCAGCAGGTATTAGATCGTCATAAAATCGGTTAAAGATTAAATAAAATTAAATAATTTAAAATTTTATTGGAAATTAATCGATTAATTTATTGAAAGAGATTGTACTTATTTATTAAATGAAAAGTAATTTTTTATTTTTATTTATAAAAATTATTAATTTTTAAAATTAATCTATTAATTAATAAATTTATTAATTTTTAATAGTATAAATTTGACCTATTAATTAATAAATTGATTATTTTTTAATAATATAAATTGTTAAATTAAATTGAAAAAAGTAAAAAAATTGAAAAGTTTAAACTTTTTACGTTTAAATCGATTCATTAAGGTTTTTTTAAATAATTGTTTATAGCCATATTTTCATGCAATACTCAAAAATCCTTTCTTTTAGGGAAGAACTGAATGGATAGGGACGGGGCACTGACAGTAATAAGCACACCTTAGAACAATGCACGTGCGGTGTTACGGGATTTTGATTTGATATAATACCGTTCCGTTTGTTATTCTATGAAGGAGTAACAGTTAACGGAGATTCTTTTTTTCTGCAGTTGTGTGTGACAGAGAAACGGAGAGAGAGGAGAGGGGACAAGGATGGTGACTAGACAATGGAAAAAGGAGTGGGTACGTGTATGTGTGGAAGAAGCCTCTGTCTCATCTTTGGTTTCCATTTCCATGCTTCTCACTCTTCCTTTCCAGCTTTTCCCTATTTTCTTCTCTTTCTATTTACTTTCAAACAGTGATACAAACACTTAATATTACTTTACTATTGAAGTAATATACATACATTTGACTTCTTAACTCTTAAATTCTTTGTAAATTTAAACTTTTATAAAATTTTGTTTTTATTAATAAATTAATAAAAATATTGTTAGGGATGACAATGAGTCGATCTGTAGGCATATTGGCTAATTTTTTAATTAAAAATATAGAATAATATTTTTTTAATTGAGTCTAAAATTGAATCGGGTTTATCTGAAGTATAACTCTTTTAAATAAAATGATATCTTTTGGCAAATCATATAAAACAACCCTTGTGATATATTTGATTATTCATCTTAACCTCTGTATTTTTAATTCGGTTACCTTAGCTTCTGTGTTTTTTATTCTCATTTAAGATACCCCAATTAGATATTTTCGGACAAATTTGCCCTTAGATTATTGAAATATATTTTTTTAATCTCTTGATTCCAAGGGTAAATTTGTCCGAAAATACCTAATTGGGGTATCTTGAATGAGAATAAAAAATACAAGGTCTAAGGTGAACGAATTAAAAACACAAGAGATAAGATGAATAATCAAGTGTATTACATGGCTCTTTTATAGGATTTGCCATATCTTTTTGTATAGAATAATTAAGCTTTAGGTTGATCTGGACTTGGGTTAACTCATGAATTGACCTATTGAAAACAATTAAATCTAGGTTCACAAATCAGTTCATTGTTATTCCTAAATATTGTCACGAATCATTGTAAAAAATTTGTATATAAAAAATAAAAGAATTTAGTTCTAAATTTTAGACGGACAATAGGTTAAATAATATGAATTATATGTATTTTTATTAATTTTGTATGTCTCATGGTCTTAACCAGCTCTGATAATTTAAATATGAACCTTTAATCTTATAAATAAAGTCGGACCATCAAGTTCAACGTTGAAGTTGGGCGCTGTCGTCATGGTAACACTTCCGGTTATACAGAAAGTGCCGATACCTTTATTTTCATTTAAAAAAATTTGGTCAAACGTTTTACTATCCATTTAGTTGCAGCTATGGGCCCATTTACCGACCAATTCCAATTCCTCAGGTTTGCTTCATGTCCCCATCTAGTCTTAGTCCTCAGGGTCCGGAGCAAGGTTGAGTCTTTTCATTATTATAGGAGCTTGTAACCACTGAATTGGGAATTTTTAATCTGGTTTGACTAAGTCCTCGTAATCGCATAAGTCCAAAACTAAAGTACATACCCGTAATCAGCCTTTTTGGGATTAATCGAGATAGGAATACTTAAAACATCCTTTGATTGAATGTTGGCGTGCAAGTAAACATCTAAACATGGTTTGTCTCTTGTTTTTTTCTCTTATATGGACAATACATTGATTTAGCTTTAAGCCTTAAAGTGTGATGGATTTTAGTTAGTATCGTTAATGATTAGAAAGCTTCGGCTCTCTCTCTTCCAGGGACTTTCCGGACATAACCAATATAGAACAGCTTTCTGTTGCGTGTTTTTGGTCCGGAACGGATGACTAGTCCAGAATTATCAGTTTGTCCGAATCCGAAGTTGTTATACAGTCAGTCTCAACAGCATTGGCCCATAAAGTTGAACAAAGCCTCATCAAGAAGGCCTAATCCTTTGGTCAATCAGTCAAGTTCACGAATTCCTTGTGCTACAGTGGATAAGAATGGACCTATCATTCATTTAATAAGCACACATTTACGGAAGGTTGAAATTTTCATCAACAATTGAATGCGAACACAAACTGCAACCTCTTTGAATAGACGAAACCAAAGAATTCTATAACCAAATTAATAAAAGAACGTCACGAGAATATTAATTGCAGACCAGTTTTCAAATTTCCTTCACCGATTAACTAAATTAAGCGTGCAAACTATCAGGTAATTTGGTTAAATCAGAAGGGACATGCCAGTTAGTCATTATAATATGAATTGGTTAAGTCAGAAGGGACAAGCCAATTGATCGTTATAATATGATTTTGTTAAGTGAAGGGCATGTCAATTAATCATTATAGTATAGCCTAAATTGGGTTAGATTTTAAATCAATTCAAATTTAAAATCTACTTAATTACTTAAAACTCAATCTCAATCCCTCCAATTCCGCTTAAAAATGTCAAGACTTACATTTGTCGAGACTTTTCATAAAGTATTTAATGCTTCTCAAAAGTTTTTCCATTCATTTATTGCTTACAAAATGTCAAAACTTTTCATAAGGCATTTAATGCTTCTGAAAAACTTTTCCAATCCTTTTAAACGAATACACAAATAATGTTTCGGTTTAAATAAAGCATTTAATGCTTCTCCAGACTTTTCATTCATGTTTTTAGATAACTGTTAATGCTCCGCTTAAACAAGTAAAGATTTTGTTTCAGGAATTATTTCTCATTGTTTTCTTCTCGATTTTGTCCACTGTTGTGATTCATGATGGTGGTTTTTGTTGTTCTGGGTCCTTTTGAAATAGGTTGTGGTTTGTCAGCTCAGTTGTTGCTGTTAAG